>JARHVA010000074.1:4937500-5355000 GCA_037957365.1 Torreya grandis | reverse complement strand
ATACTTGTGATGAAGTCAATGATATGTTGATAATCATTGAACACTTGAAAATTTATGATATTTTTTGGGATAGAAGGAACATAAATGAGCTCTACCAAACCTCTTAAAGCGATAATTAGCAATTGAATGTAAAGTAATTTCAACTTTTGTCAAAGCATCTATTGTGTTATTCTTCCTATGAGGTACTATTTATATATTGAATGCATCAAAATGTTCTATCAAATTCCAAATTCTATTGCATTACCTAGAAAACATTTTTCAACACTTTGACGTATTTGAATTTATTTTTAACAAAAAAATGAAGTCCATGAATCAACACCTCATACTCAGCTAAATTTTTTGTAAAGAAAAATACAATCTAAATGCAACCAAATAATCCTTCTCCATTGGATTGATAAGCTCAATTCCAACACCACAACCTTGTTTAGATTTAGAACCATAAATTTTTAAGATAACTAACTATTTATTGATTGATGCTATGTTTGAGATATGAATGTTGTAGTAATGTCAATTTTAGTCTTTTTACTATTGTCATCATGTTGATAGATACCTCATTCTTCACTTGATGATGCCCTCTTTATTTTTTATTTAGAAGTTGAAGTATGGATCAAGTTGTTCAGTGACATATTTCCATCATTAATCATTGTAGTCCTTTTGTATTTACTTAGATTATCTTGATTTAAACTATTCACTATCTCTATTTCTACTATCTTTAATACTGGAAAGTATGGTAAATTCAAATACTTTAACTGAGGGTCAAAATTATTTAAACATCTATATGTAGGGACAATAGTAGGTGATATTACTACCTTAGATGCATAAAATGAGTCTTTTTATTCAAGATTTTCTAGATCCTCCATCTTATTTGTGAGCTGACTACTTGGATCTTCTAATTTTTTTAATGAAAAAAATGTTAACATTTAGATTTTTAATAATTAACTCATAAAAAAAATCATTATATCATTAGTTTTAGCATCACTAATATCTTCTTTTGTAATTTTTTGCTTAACTAATGAAACGACACCAATAAACAAGACTTATTCAACTTTATTCACAATAGTATAAATGATTAAATCAAATTCTCCATATAAAATATCATTAGTCTTATTATATTTAGTGATCAAATGCTTCATTTTTAGTTCCCTCTCAATCTTGATCTGATTTGGCATACCACACCATGGGAGCCACATATGAGAAAAATTAGTTTAAATATATCCATTCAATTTCCTACACTAATCTCTAATCAAGAGCATACCATATTCATCTGAGATATCAAATAATTAGATATCAATGAACTATTATACCCTCGAATTTGAAGCTAATTACGTATGAATATGGTTAAACTCACCAACAACTCTAACTTCTGATTTGTCTAACTGCACCACCTTATTGTTTGGTTTCTCATGTTATAAAGGTAATATAATAAAAAAATTAAATTAAATTTGACCTCATTTGATAGTGAAACTAAATGTTTGAATAGTGCACATTAACCAGATTTGAAAATTGGAAACATAGAAAATAACTAAGTAAAAATCAACATAAAAACCCATTTTTAATATTGCATATTTTGCATGTGGGATGTAATAATCTAAGAATTGCCTTACTAATACAATCTTCCCCAATTTTTATATATTCATGCAAGTTTATAGTATAATTGGATATTATTTAGTCATGTGAAATTGAGTTTGAATAGTGTGTAATAGGGAGATTTAGTCACTGGGAAGACATAAACATGTGCCCTAGTTAGTTTTTATGGGTGCACATTTTTTAATTTAAGAACTATTTCATACAAATTAGTTCAAAATTATATTATAATTATATTTGACTACTCTTATGAAAATTTTCATAAAAATAGATGTGTTTTGATAGTATGAAGTTAGGTTTTAAAGGTACATAGTAAGCAAATTTGGTACTTGGGAAAACATAAAATTGTGTACTAGCTTGTTTTCATGGTTTCACATTTCTTACTTAGAAAATGATTTTTATGAAAATTATTTCCAATTTACACTCTTTATACATTTTTTTATGATCATGAAAAATTTCAATACAATTTAATGTGTTTTACCCTTATGAAATTAGGTTTGAAACAAATGCAGTGGGTAGATTTGAAAACTAGGAAGACAAAAATGACCAAGTAAAAAGCAACTTAGACCCCAATTTTGATAGATGCATAATTTATACTTAGATAAGGTATTTTATATGAATTTTTACATATTTTTACTCTATATACATTAATCTATGTAATTACAAAGTTTCACAAATATTGGATATAATTTATGACTGTCATTATAGTTTTTAAGAGTGCATAATAGGCATATTTGACAACTAGAAATGTAACAAATTGGCTAAGTAAACATCATCTCAAATACCAATTTTTAATGCTTCACATTTAGTATGTGGGATAATAATTTTTTGTGACATTTTGTACCTTAGAATTATTTTCACATTTTACTACCAACTAAAAAAACTTTGTGTGAAATAGAAATGATTTAGCCATGTGAAATGCCTCCCAAAAAGTGACTTCTGGTAATATTTAAAAACTAGAAAGATAGAAATCAACATAAAATCCTATTTTTATGGTTACACATTTGTCACATAGAAAAATAAATACTTGTGAATGTATTCACATTTGAACTCTTCCCACATTTGGCTACCATCATGTAAATTTTTTACATAATTAGACCTCATTTAAAGGTGTACAAATACATTTGAAAAGTACCTATTGGTAACAAATGGAAGATGGACTGTGCACCAAAACACATGCAAAATGTTATCCAAGGGTAGAACTAGGTTTTAAAACTAAAAAAAGAGGTTGCATAATTTTATAGATGAAATTAGGGTGTGTTATGCAAATAACAACACTTTAGATCATAATTAATCCAACAATCTCCCCTTGATTGAAAAGGTTATGCGAGATAAAACAATAGGATAAATGACTCTAAAGTCTTCAAAGAAAATCTGAAGCAACTACAACTAGCAAACTGTACATTTTGGCACTAACCAAAACCAATGTCACTCCATTTAGAATCTTTCCCTATGAGTAGTGACATAAAAGGCTAATAAACACAACCAAGGCCTATTCATCCCCTATGATAATCATACCGTACTATAATAGAACACAATCAAGGCCTATCCAAATACATTGATCCACATAAGGTTGTGCCTAGAATCCCATCAAAGTGACCAATCCATACTCTGTATGGCATATGTTTTTTATGACCAATAAATGCTAATGACCTCTACTCAACATTGTTGGTACTAGTAACCCCTATCAACTTGTACTATCACTGATGACTAATTAAAGATCTACCAATGCTTTATCTTCTCCCCCTGTTAGTTGAGAGGTGAGAAACTATTCAACAAAAGAATAAAAATAAAGTAACACTATATGCTCCATGCCATGAATAACAAGTACATAAAGCCAAAATAAAACTAAAATAAAGAACAAACTATTACTACCAAAATCACCATTTAAACATTAAACCCAAATTCTAAGTGAATAACTAACTAGAGAAGAGTAGTAGTCCTCAAGCCTCCAATGGATCCTTCCACCTCTAGTGTGACACTTAGAATATATCAATCATAAGGATCACTTATAAAGGATAAGATGTTCTTTGATAGCACAAGCATGAGGTATCATTAAAATTGTCATGTTGAAGGTGTCAGTTTCCATTGATAATGAACCTTTATACATTGTTTAATATATTTTTCATAAAAATCATATAGGAAAGTTTCAAAATATAAAAGAAATAATTTCATTGTGTCTAAAACATCCAAAAACTTATAGTTTGATTGGTCACACGACCACCTTTAGACAAAGTAATGACTGACCACAAATATTACAACCAATGTCATAAGTGTGACGTGACTTACATCTTTATATCACCGAGTACAAAATAAGATTTAAAAAAAAATCCCTTTAACCAAAAAAATATAGTTTGAGGGTTTTGAACCTGTAACCTCTCCTCTTGACAAAATTTTGTTTACCAACTCCACTACAATCAATCTAAGTATCAATTTCCAAGATAATCTATTTGAATTGTATTTTTTTAGATTTTTCCAAAATAAAAATAAAAATTTGTGCATGAAAAAATTTAACAATATATTTTTACTTGCACGAGGATGTTATTAACTCTTTTTTGGAGGGGCCCACACAAATTAAATGAATGGAAATAAAGAAAACCTAAATAAACTTGTTACACTATTTACAATCTTTTCCTTGGTTAGATTCCACGATGATTAAGCTTGTTGCACTATTTTTAATCAAAGTTTTTATTTGATTAAGCCCAAGAACATATTTGAACAAACTACTTATTACTTTTGCACCATTTTTCTTGCAAACAAATTTTGTATTTCATCACACTTTACAATTATTTCATTCACATTTTTAAATGGACTTCTTGGATTTCATTACACTTTATAGCCATATATCTTACTTTTGCACCATTTTGCTTTTATCATTTAGTTTTATCTATCATTCAATTTAGTTGTTCTATTTAGTTAATGATAAAAAAATAGAACCATAACTCAACCAAAACACACTATATATAAAAAAACTCTACTAACCATTTAGTAATCACCCTTCAATGATACTGACACTGTGTGTTTGGTGTTTTTTTAGGTGGATTTATGCATTTTGATTTGTTCTCTTTCCCAAGATTTTACATTCTTTAATGACATTTTCGATACACTATTTGCCCATCGTACATAAAAATGAATCAAAATAAAAAAGTTTTCACAGTTGTAAACTAGCTAGAAGTTTATCCCTTTTTATATTTTAATTTTTTATATCTATGATGTGTTGAATTAATCTTACCTATCATATATGTGTATATATTTGTGTGTGTGTGTGTCTATATATATATATATATATATATATATATATATATATATTTCAAAAGAAAAATTTCATATCTATTATTCTATGGTTTGAAAAAGATACAACTAGTAAATTCCAACGAAGGGCAATACAAAGAACAACACGAGATCAAAAAGGAATATAACCCAAAGGAGCCAATATTTAATATTTTCTAAGAGGCCATAGCCTCAAATAGATAAATATCCAATATGTAGGATAATCATAAAAATAATTCCATTACAACATCCAACAAAGGATACAAAAATAATCAATTAGTTGAGGGTAATAACCCTCTTGATGTGTGAACCATCACCATTCAGTATTTTTATGTGTATCTTACTAGCATCAATGTTTCAAGCTCCCTTGACCAGTCCATCCACTATCTTATTGTGTTGTATATAAATGTGAGTGAAGATGTGTGAGTGGAAGTAAGAAACAATGTGTAAGGCTCTGTTGATGAGGTGCTTTAGGATGATGTTTTTACATCTAGCCCTCTCATTCAACTAGTCACCAACAATTTTAAAGTCACAGTACACAATGATAGAAGTGATTCCAACATCCCTAGCTATATTGAGGGCATAAATCATAGCCTGAAGATCAACAAAATTATTAGATTGATACCCCATGCCATATTGAAAGGTGATCTCTCTATTTTGAAAATAAATGATTCCCCCTACTCTGCTAAGGCCCAAATTTCCATCGAAAGCACCATCATAAGAGCAATGTGGAAGAGATATATCCCTCATAAAATGGGGAATGATACGCTTATGTGGAGTGTGTATGGGAGGTTTGGACATATCTAAAGATCTAAAATTTAAAAGAGTAGAGTAGTGGGATGGTCTACAACTCTTAAATATGGTGCATTGCATGTTAACCACATACTCCATGTTTTATTCAAATTTTGATTTTTATCTATTTATAGAAGAAAGGTAAAACTAAAAGAGGGGTAGAGGTTAGTAGAACTTGGATATGGTGTGTGCTCCATAATCTAAATAGCTATAAATAATCTTATTTGTCTTAGGAAGATGACTTGTAATAAGATAGAACTAAAATATGGTTGGTTAGTTAGGTAAATGGGTGGATTGCCTAGCAAACTAGATCCAAGAAACATGAACTATCTAGGAGGCTGCTAATCCATCTTTTGATACAATTTAATGTTGAAAAGAAAAGGTTGCATAACATAAAAGTATTAGATCTAAAGAAATAAATACTTTTAAAATGAATACTAGTTGTAATAAAATAACATTTAGGTGAATTATAAATCATTAAATAAATGTTTAGGTCAGGTCAGGTTATTGTTTCTGGTCTATGAGGTGGTAGGGGCCAAGAAAACATGGTTTTGGTTGAGGCTGGTTGATAAGTTGTTAGTTTTGGTTATAAAATTTCACTCAATGACCATCGATGGTTGAAATGACCATCAATGGTTAAGGTGACCATTAGTGGTTAGGATGATCATCAATGGTCACTATGATTTTGGATAGCTTATTGGTTCTAGCTAGAAAAGGTTATGGGTTGGTTACAGAAAGGTTATGTGGGTTGTTGGAGTTTGGTTAATGATCATGAGGGTAAGAAAGGGCCTTAGAAGTATCAAGGAAATTTTTTTAGTTTAGGTAGAGGTGTTAAAATGATTTGAAGTAAATGAATACATGAAAACAAATACTTAGCTTTGGTTGTTGAAGTTAGTTGAAGATGTTGATGAAGCTTGGAGGAATTTTGGTAGAGTAATGATACTTGTGGTTACAAATAAATTTTGATAGGGTGTTAGGTCTCTTTTCTACTGGCTAGTTGGATGGAAAGAAGACCTACAAAATGAAATCCTGATGAATAAGTCTAAGATCATTGATTTTTCATCCCCTTTCACCTCCCACTTCCCTCATTTTATAGGAAAAGAGAGATGGATATAGAAGGTTTCATAGGATGTTTTGGTTGATGATTTTGAGTCTTATGATGCATTAGACAATGGATAAGGTGGCTATATTAAATTGTTCCATGTTATCTTGCACATTGTTGGGTGAATATTTTGTCGACCAGCTAACTGGTGAGCAAAATAGTTCCTATCACCACAGCATAGGGAGATTGGTCATCCAGGTGGGGAATTTTTACTACATCAACAGGGGATAAATCTCTCCTCTCATTAAGGGGAGGTTCCCTATTAAATATATAGAGGCTATGTACTATATATATAAGCAAAAAGTAAGACACAAGTGTGGGATAAACCATCCATCTCTCTTTTTTTAGAGATGATGCTAACAAATAGAGGAGAAATCTTGGGTGATTGGTGAAGGTACTTCTCTTCTTTTAGAAGTAACATTCATCCAAGAGCCAGATCCCTTCTTGGATAGTAGAAATCCTGGTGAAGCAATAGAAGACACTTCTCTTCTTTCAAAAGTGCTTGTTTTTGCAAACAACAAGAATCTTTTTGGTAGGATAAGTAACTGGTAACCAAAGGTGTAGAGTAACCAACAGCCTAAAATGTAGCACAAAGTCTCCACCTTAGCTACCTAAAGAGTGAGATACAAAGAACAATGGGGGCACAAAGTAGTCCCAAGGTCCTTTACACAGAAAGAAACTAAAAACACACACTGAAAATAATTATGTCAGCACAAAGTCTAAAAGTAACTGGTTTCAGGACACCTTCCTTATCACTTTCACTAGATCTACTTGTTAAATTGCATAAACAAGAATACATTTATGAAATAGACATAATAAAAATCTCTTAGAATGATACAAGCTATAATAGCACAAAGTTTGAAAGTAACTTGCTTTCTAATTCAAACAAAGAAATATGAACAACAATCTGAGCTTAAAGTCTCAGTAATGCCTTTTAATTTGGGTAAATTTTTGCTTCTATAAGGGGAAGATCTCCCTTGTAACAATGAAAGAGTTTTCATTTTATAGAGGTCAGGAGAGACTTGGCATTTTGTCCCATAGAGTGACCCATGCTATGCAATCAATGCCTTGGCTGCATTTTTGACTCTGTCAGGAAGGGCCATGCTAGAGTTAGGTGATTGCCTTTACTATGGCATGTTGGTTCATCTCCTTTGTCATTTCCTGAGTTTGAATCACTCATTTCATCTACTGATAGCCGTGCAGATGTCTATTCTACCTTTAATTCAAGGGGATAAATAGGCTACACTTTCAATGTTTGTAGGCCCCAAATATCTACCTAGCAAACTGCTTCACCTATTGGAATTAACTCCCACCGAGTTTCCCTCTTTGTCTCTTCCTTATCTTGGTCCTAGCCTTAGGGTCTTTGAATGTATTGGGTCCATGTTCTAAGCCTATAAGTATCAATCAGATACTTCACTGCAACAATTTTGATGTTTGCGGGTCTCTCTTCATTTGAAGGTTAATGGCTAGCCATTCATCCAAATTTTGAGAGGATGTGTGGTGGCATCCATGGATTTGAAATAAGCCCATTAGAATAGGATTTGAAGCTTGTTAGGGGCCTGAGGTATAGATGCAAACATGTGGCAGCTTCTGCTGCACTAAGACGGGACATGTGGTGAGTTCTACGCCTTGAAACTTCATTTGAAATTATGTCTCGATATGCGACACTTGGTAGCATCCACTACACTTTGAGGCTCAAACCTTTTCTAAAGGGAACATGCCCTTTGGGATCTTGAAAAAGGTTCATTTCATGGGTCAAGTATCCCTCTGTGAAAGTGTCTGCCCTTCGAGATCTTCCCAGTGGCCTTCGGGCTTTGATCCTTTGGCAGGCTGTTGGTCCCTTTATTTCCTTTAGAAAAAATGTTTGAAGGAATTCCTTTAGACAAATTATCTGAAGGAAACCTTTCCTTGGCTCTATGTGTGCCTCTGTATCTGAGTGTGCCCCATTTTTGACACGTGGCACCTTCCACCGCATCAAACAAGTGACACATGGCATCTTCTACTGAATCTTACCAGAGACACATGGCATCTTTTACTGTAGACACTTGGGAGCATCCACCTTCTTGGGCCTTTGTGACATCGTAAAAATTTTTGGGGTTCAGTCGGGCTCTCACAGGTGATGACACTTGTCAGCCTCCATCGCTCTCTGCATGGGACATGTGGCATGGTCTGCTGCTCTTAGGAAAATAAAGTGAAGCCTTTTATGGTTGCCACTTGTCTACCTCCATAGAATTCTAGTAGAAGATTTGTCGAAAGGGACCCTACAGCTTATAAGGAACTCTGAGAAGCAAACATCGACATGTGTCGCATTCTGTTGAGTCACAATGGGACACGTGGTGTGGTCCAAATACTTTAATCAGTCACATGGATGCAAACACATGGCAAATTTTGCTTCAATTTAGTCACTCACTTGGGACCCACCATGGTCTTTGCTCAAAATAGTGAAGCTAAGGGAAGGGATTGTGGATATTGACACTTGGAGGCTTCCAACAAGCTTCAAATGGGACGTGTGGCATCATCCACCAATTCTCAAAAAAAAAAATTAATGGGGCTTGGTTGATGACACTTGGTAGCATTTGCTTGACTCTTTCTTTTGCGTGCACTTCTTTCCTTAGCTGAGGCAACCTTTGAACCTATGAAACTATTTGAACTTATGAAGTGGTTCAAGGTTCAACGGTTTGATTGATTTATTCCTTTGATTTGGCTGAGTCACTTTGGCATCTTTAAATCAAGTGCATTGAACCATTTGGTTGTTGAACCTATTAAATTGATGAACCAAAATGGTTCGAGGTTTAATAGTTCAAGCCTTTGAAACTTGTTAAGTGATCGGGGTTGTGGAACTTGAAACAGTCAAACTTTGAACCTCTATCAAAGTGCTTAGCTTTTGTTGATGATGTTAAACCATTGAACAAATTGAACTAAAAAGGTTTAAGGTTCAATGGTTTAATGGTTCAATCCTTGTTTTGATGCTTGCTGATAGACCCTTTTTGATTGAACCAAAGTGATAACCCAAACCTGAAGATGACTAAGTATTAGAAACTGGTTCCTTTGATTGAACTCACCTACAAAATCCTTTGAATCGGATTAACCTGCTAATCCTTTTACCAAAAAGTTGAGAAAATGATGAAACTAAATGCTTAGAACAAATTTTTGGAAAGGGAGGAGACAATTTTGGTCATAAAAGACCAAAATAATTCATATGTTGCCCCAAAAATGAGAAAGCTATTTTTGAGGACAACACACATCATGAGTTATCTTTGTTTAGGAGGTGAGGACCTGACAACTGATAGTCAAGCTAATCATTGATGGTTATGATAATCATTGATGGTCAAGATAATCATTGATAGTCAAGGTGACCCTTGATGGTTGATAGGGCCAAGGTAGAAAGGTTAAGGTTGGTTTAGCTAGGTGGGTTTAAAAAGGTTAGGTTGGGTTAAAGGTTAAAGGTGAATGGTTTAGATTAAAGGCAAGTTAGGGGGTGAAGTTGGCCAAGGTGGGCATCTAGGGGTATTTCGACATTCAAAACCATCATGTTTAGATTTTTAATGTCTACATTTTTCCCATTTTTGTTATGTAATTTATACCAATAAGCTACAAAACAAAAATGGATTATGGGTTAAAAGTTCATTTGCCTTCAGTATGGGAGAAGCTAATCCCCCTCAAACTGGGAGTTGATGAGGTGAAATTGAATCAGGTTCAAGCTTGATAAGTGGTTAAATGGATGGGAAGGTAAGTGACAAGAGGAGTAGATGAGTTTGGGCATTAAGGTACAAAAATGCACATAAAATGAAACTAAGTGTGATAGTCAAGATCATGCATAGACTAAGCTTCTAGTGTTGGTTAGAATAAGTTTGAATTTAGAAGGATAAGTGACAAGGTAACTAGGCCCTAGTGTTTGGTATAGCTGATCAAGTTAGTATATAATTTGCCTAGATAAGGTCAGTGTCTTATAGGTATCCAAGGTAGGAAGTGCTTTCAAGAAGACACAAAATGGTTGGTTGTGCACAAGGTGGTGTAAATTCAAATGTTCAACATGGCAATGTTGGTTGGTGTAGTCAAAAGGACCAAAGCAAGGTCATCATAAAATATGTGAATAGTTTGGGATAAAATGGCCAACATCAAAGTGGATGTGGTTGGATGGTTGGTTAGAGAGGGTGTTCTCTAATGGTTCATGGTTGGTTTGTAGAGAATATGTACTTTTCAAAGGTTGGTTAGTGGTATTCAAATGGGTTGCACCATTTAAATGTACCACTTGGTTTAGGTTGGGTAGGAGAAGGGTAATCTCCAATGGTTTATGGGTGATGGAGAAGGTGCTCTCTAATCATTCAAGATTAAGGTAAGGTGGATTGGTTAGTGGCATTCAAATGGGTTGTCCCAATTTGGTGTACCACTTAGTTTGGTTTGGTTAAATGTTTTGTGGAGAAAGGTAATATCCAAATGTTTGATGGTTTGGCAGAGAAGGTGTTCTCCAATGGGTCATGGTTAGGTTGATTGGTGGATAAGGTGACTCCAAAATAGGTTCATTTATTGGTTAGTTTTATGGGTTAGTTTCAATGACTCAAAATGGGGAAGACACGTCTTCCTAAGTGGTCATGAAAGTATAAAGAAGAGGCTAAATGCTCTGATTGATAAAAACCATGATGGAAAGATGGGTGGGATTATAAACATAAACCCATGTCATGATTTTTTTTAGTTTGATGGTTAAAAAAAGTAGCTTGACCACATGGTGTCAAGTAAGCTAAAAAATCCCTTGATTTATGGAGGACAAAAGGGGAGATGAATGATAGGTAGTGGGTGAGAGGTAGGGTAACCTTATTATGGGGTGGCTTACCTATTTTTTAGGTGACCTAAAAACCATGATAGACAATTTTATGTCATATGTTAGGTGTAGATTGATTGATGCAGGAAGTCTACTGGTGCTATTGTGAAAGTTGATTGCAAATTTATTGGGATTGATTGGTGTTTGATTTTGATATAGGGTCTATTATTGCTTAGTTTGATATGTTTAGAAAGTTGATCAATGCAAGAAGCTTTAAATGATTACTTTTGATAAATTTGACTTATCCATCCTTCAAGGGAGTGGTCTGAGTTTGGATTTGTTCATATTTGATAGCTATCCTTCAAGGGATTAGTTTGCATGCTAGAGATATTGACCCAAGTGATAGTTTGGTATCCCAAATTGTTTTATATGTTGGTCTAGATATGGACTATTTATAAAGGCATAAGGTTTTCCTTTATGGATTAAAAGCCATAAAATAAGGAGGTTGATGATAGGTGAAATAGGTTTAATCAACAATGATTATGGGAATCCATCTTAAAAAGGTTGAAAAGTACCATGAGGATCATGTCATGGGTAGAGTCATGGTATCCATGCTTAGGATTAGGATAATTTTGTAATGGATAATCACATGATCTTATTTTTAATCAATTTTTATTGAAATTAAGGAGATGAAGGTGATTGAAAATAAGGGATGAGCTTAAGTTAGACACAAGATGACAAGGAACTTGGTTTAACCAAAGAATAGGTGCACAAATGCAAAGGCATTTTAAGGAGGTTGAGGTTCTAATATGCCCTAGATCCATGCTTGCATAAATGGTTGATGTAAATTAAGAGAATACATGACCCCCATTTACTTTATGACACTTGATTAGATGTGGACAATATTTGGGTTAGAAAAAATATGAGGTTGGTTAGGTCATAGTTTAGTAGAGAAGGATAATCTCTAATGGTTTGTTGGGTGGTGGAGAATTATAATATCCAATGGTTGGGGGAGAAGGTGACTCTAAAATAGGTTGGGCAATGTCTAATTTGTATACTACTTGGTTTAGGTTGGGTTGATGGAGAAGGTACTCTCCAAAGGTTTGGGAGAAAGTGAATCCTAAATAGGTTAGTGGAGAAGGGTAATCTCCAATGGTTGAGGGAAATGGTGACTCTCAAATAGGTTGGTGGAAAAAGGTAATATACAATGGTCAGGGGAGAGGGTGAATCTCAAATAGGTTGGTGGAGAAGGGTAATCTCCAATGGTTTCATGGTTAAGGTAAGGTGGTTGGTTGGTGAGTGCTCAAGTAACCAAGGTAGGATGTGATCCTGAGAAGGCACATATTATTGGTTGGGTTTGTAAGGCAGAGAAAGGTAATCTCTAATAGTTTGGGGAGAGAGTGACTCTCAAATAGGTTGGGTGGTGTCTAAATGGGTTGCCCCAATTTGGTATACCACTTAGTTGGGTGAAGTAAAAAGGTAATCTCCAATAGTTTAGGGTTGGTTGGTTGATAGGTTGAGGCAAAAATGCCAAGGGTTAGTTTGGTTAATTGTTAAGTTATGGTCTGGGTTAATAAATGGTCAAAACCTTATGGAGGGAAAGTTACCCTAGTCCTTTATTATACTAATTCTAGGAAAATTTTGTTGGGCCTAATTTTGGTATGTTACGGTAGGTTTGACAACACTATCCTAAAATAAAGGTAGTTTAGATAATAGTGTCTGATTTTCCCAAGGAGGGAGCTTGGGTGAGGTAAGCATAGGTTGGAAAGGTTTTTTTAATTAGATGGGTTAGTTTTTGTTTGGGTTGATAGTTGGTAAGGTTGAGTTGATGGTAGGTAAGGTTGGGTTGATGATAGGTAAGGTAGGGTTGTTGATAGGTAAGGTAGGGTTGATGGTAGGTTACATAAAATTGGTAAGTGGAAGAGATAGATTGGTTGGTTCCACATGGGGGAGTGGAAAAGGTTGGTAGGTTGGTTCCACATGGGTGAGTGGAAAGAATTTGTAGATTGGTTCCACATGGGTGTGTGGAAAAGGTAGGTTGGTTGGTTCCACATGGGTGAGTGGAAAATGTTGGTTGGTTGGTTCCATATGGGTGAGTGGAAGAGGTTGGTTGGTTGGTTTCACATGGGTAAGTGGAAGAGGTTTGTTAGTTCCACATGGGTTAGTGAATAGGTTGGTTATTTGGTTCCACATAGGTAAGTGTAAGATGTTGGTTGTTTGCTTTTACATAGGTAAGTGGAAGAGGTTGGTTGGTTGGTTTCACATGGGTAAGTGGAAGAGGTTGGTTAGTTCCACATGGGTTAGTGAATAGGTTGATTATTTGGTTCCACATAGGTAAGTGTAAGATGTTGGTTGTTTGGTTCTACATAGGTAAGTGGAAGAGGTTGGTTGGTTGGTTCCACATGGGTAAGTGGAAGAGGTTAGTTGGTTTCCTTGATTGGGATTTCAAATGGAAGTTGAGAAGGTCCCACTTGGTTAAAAAGTGGTTTGGTTAAGGGTTAGATTATGGTTTCCTTAGTTATAGGCTAACTAAGAACTAAATCTAATGGATTGAACTCTATATGTTGAGGGCTTTCGTTATTGGTATGCACAACAATGGGTGTAAAAAGAGGTTCAATGATGGATTTATTTTGAGTTTGCAAGCTAATTAATTGGTTTGATGAGGTTAGTGGGTTTGATGGGTTTGGTTGAGTTGATAAGGTTGGTTGATTTGATGGGTTAGGTATGCTTGACAAGGTTGGTTGGATTGGTAAGGTGGGTTGATTGGGTAAATTTGGTTGATAGTTGTTGGTTTTATTTGATAATGTTGTAAGGTTGTTAAGATGGGTTCGTTTGATAGTTTGGGTAAGGTTGATAAGGTGGGTTGGTTTGATAGGTTAGGTAATGTAGATAAGTTAGTTTGATAGATGTTGGTTAAATGGTAAAGAGGATAGACCAAATATCGATGTTGAGATAAAGATGGCTGCCTCAAAGTGGGTTGGGGTGGTTGATATGATGGTTGGGTTAGGTAACCCAATGGTTGATGTGGTTAGATAGGTTAAAGTTGAGGTTGGTTATGATAATTGTTAAGCTGGTGTTGATGGGTTGTTGGTTGGATTGATGATGGTTAAATGGTAGTTGATAGGTTTTTGTTTTGTTATAGTTGAGATTTGATTAGTTGTAGGTGAGGGTTGATTGGTCATGGGTACCAAAAATAAATGACTCTACTTTGATTATCCATTCCATTAACATTGTAACTAGCTCAAATGGTAGTTGATATTTTGTTGGTTGGTTGTAGTTGAGGTTTGATAGGTGATAGGTAAGGTTTAATTAATTATGGGTGAGGTTAGGTTGGTTGTTGATGAGGTTAGGTTGGTGGTAGGTAAGGTTAGAAGTATAAGTTGCTTGTGATGCAAGGTATCACTCTAAGGCAATATGGTTGTTCTCTAAGATCCTAGTGAAGTTAAGATCTTCAGGAGAGAATATAGGTTGGTTCCTCATTAGATAAGGCAATGCAAGAAAGATGGTGGAAGATAGGTTTCTCACAACTCATAAAAAGAGAAGACAAGAAAAAGTCAAAAAGACAAAACACAAACTAAAGTGCATTACCTCCTAGGGTTCTTTTTAGCCTCTCTTTTAGCTTATGCCTTAAGTTACAAAGAATGTTAGAAAAATTGGATTATAGAATGGGTGATAGGAGATGATTATATGGTTGGTTTTAGGTTAGTTATGGTTCTCAAAATCTGTATTGAAAGTTAGTATGTGGCTTGATATTGGGGCCTACTCCCTCCCTTCACACACTGCAACAATAAGGGTGTTAGGTGCCTAGCTAAGATATACTAATTTTTAGAGTTTATACTCAACCAAAGAGATGAGTTGGTTCTCCCCTTGGTAATGACCTCCAAGTGGGATTGCCAAGAAAGGGTAAGGTTACTGTTAGGTGATGAAATCCTAGTCAAGCCTTGTCTTAGGTTTGTTTTGATGTGTTGATTGATTAGTGGTTTGGTATGGTGTGTGATAAGGATGTGAAGCTATGATTGATTACTTTGATTTTAATTTAAATAAATGAGCTAAACATGTAAGCAATCAATGTATGTAGTTAATTTTATACCCAAAATAAATTCTTAGTTTCATTGTATGAAAATAGAATAAAGAAGAAAAGGGGTCTAGATGTAACTAGGTCCAATCGAGCGTGCCAAAATGTTTTACTCAAATTTTTATTTTTATCTATTTATAGAGGAAAGGTAAAACTGAAAGAGGGGTAGAGGTTAGTAGAAATTGGATATGGTATGTGCTCCATAATCTAGATGGTTGTAGATACTATTCTTTGGCTTGGGAAGATGATCTGCAATAAGATAGAACTAGAAAATGGTTGGTTAGTATGGTAGATGGGTGGATTTCCTAGAAAACTAGATCCAAAAAGCATGAGTTATCTAGGAGGATATCAATCTAGCTTTTGATACAAGTTAATGTTGAAAATAAAATGTTGCATAACATAAAAGTACTAGATCTAAAGAAATAAATACTTTTAAAATGAATGCTAGTTGTAAAAAAATAATATTTAGGTAAATTCTAAATCATTAAAGAAATGTTTAGGTCAGGTCAGGTTGTTGCTTTTGGTCTATGAGGTGAAAAGGGCCAAAAAATAGGGTTTTGGTTGAGGTAAGTGGTTGGTTGATAGGTTGCTAGTTTTGGTCAGAAAGGTTCACATAATGACCATCCATAGTTGAGGTGACCGTCAATAGTTAAGGTGACCATCAACAGTTAGGGTAACCATCGATGGTCACTATGAATTTGGAAACTTATTGGTTTTATCCAGAATGGGTTATGGGTTGGTTATTGAAAGGCTATGTGGGTTATTGAAAGTTGGTTAATGGTCACGAGGGTAAGAGAGGGACATATAAGTATCAAGGGAAAAGGTTTGGTTTAGGTACATGTGTTAAAATGAAATGAAGTAAATGAATACATGGAAACAAATACTTAGCTTTGGTTATTGAATTTGGAAAAAGATGTTGATGAATCTTAGAGGAATTTTGGTAGAGTAATGATGCTTGTGGTTGAAAAATAATTTTAGCAGAGTGTTAGGTCTATTTTATGCTGGTTGGTTGGCTAGAAGGAAGACATACAAAATAAAATTCTAATGAAGTCTAAGATCATTGATTGTCCATATTTTTCACCTCTAACTCCCCTCCTTTTATAGGCAAAGAGAGATGGAGGTAGAAGGTTCCATAGGAGGTTTGGTTGATGATTTGAAGGCTTATCATGCGTTAGACAATGGATAAGGTGGCCATATTAAATTGTGCCATGTTAGCTTACACATCATGAGTTATCTTTATTTAGGAGGTGAGTAACTAACCACTAATGGTTAGGCTAACCATCGATGGTCAAGGTGATCGTCGATGGTCAGGGTGACTCGTCGAACCCTCGACGGTCGATAAGGCCAAAGTAGAAAGGTTAAGGTTGGTTTAACTAGGTGGGTTTAAAAAGGCTAGGTTGGGTTAAAGGTCTAAGGTGAATGGTTTAGGTTAAAGGTGGGTTAGTGGGTGAATTTGGACAAGGTGTGCATCCAGGGGTATTTTGGCATTCAAAACCATTGTGTGTGGATTTCCAATGTATACACTTCAACATAGTCATATTGGAAAGGAGATGAAGTAGTTAGTGAGACCCCTATGATATTTCCACAATTGGAGAAGTTGCATGAGATGAATAGGTGGTCAATGGTTTCAAAATTCTCCCTGTAGAGAGAAAATGCTTGGTCCATACCATCCCTTGTGCCTCAAGTTGTCCCAGGTGAGAATTCTATTTCACAAAATAAGCCAAAAGTGGATTTTGGTATTAGGAAGTGCTCATATATGCTAGAAGTCCTTCCATCAAATAGGGTAATTTTATTCTTGTCTTTATGGTATGAGAGCATAATACCTGAGTTTTGTAGAGTATGTGCCACCATTAGAATTACTCACCCAATAAAGGTTGTCCACATTAGTTGTGAGGATGACATTGTTTGTGATAAGAAAATACTTGTATCTCTCCCATAATGAATCATTCAATTCAAATAGTCTATTATTTGCCACTATTTTCCAAATAGATTGCCAACAACCCATTAATGAAGAGTCAAAAGTATCAGAAAGAGAAAGGGTATTTAGTTGCTATAAAGAAACCTATAGTGTGTCAGTGAAGTGAAGCTCAATTGGAATGTTGATGAATACATCCTTTATACTATTAATATCAATTCCATCCCCTATGCCCTAAGCCAGAGAAGATTTAATGATGTGGAAGATCTTAATGATGGCCTTCCAAAAGTGAGATGATTTTTTTTGTATTTTAGGTCACATACGAATCCATTCTAGAAGAAGAGTGGATAAATAGACTTCTGATATAAAATGTTCTACCATAACCCATGTTTTGTAATTAATTTTAAAGCTCCCTTAGCTTCTAGCACTTTGGAAAAGAGTGTTAAGGGATTTATGACCCATCCTCCTTCAGATCAAGGTTGTGTAAGAATGTTATATTTAACAAGAGGGATGCCCTTGTTTTTTTTGTTAGACCACAAAAACTACCAACATAACTTTCATATGTTGTTGATAATCATTCATGGAACATATGCCAATGACATGCAGTATACTAGGATGGATTCAATAGTACTCTTAATCAACATAAATCTATCATCCATGGAAATCCATCAGTTACACCAAAGGAAAATATGCCATTTTAGCTTGTCAAAAAGCCATTACCAATTCACTAGATGGTAATCATTTGACTTGAGATAGAACCCTAAGTATTTAATGATCTTTTCAATGGCCAAGATGTTGAAAGGTAAATGTTAACCATTTTCACTCCCAAGTTTTGCATCTTTATTTTGGCTAAGTTTAACATCTTTATTGGTTCATCCTCATAACAAAGAAAGACCAAGTGTTATTTCCTTTGTAAGCCTTTGTTTGGTATTTTTATCCAAGTCTTAAAGGAATTATTTTGAACTTTTTGTTCAAAACAAAAAAGTCTGAAGGAATTGGTCCTAAACAAGTTTTTTGAAGGGTACATTTTAGGAATGCTGAAGGATTATTTCTAATGCAAAGGGACACTTTTCACTTTTTTTAAGGGATATTTCCATTCTAATGAAGGGTCTTTTTCTCTTGTGAAGGGATGTGTTAATCTTTTTTGAAGGGCACATTTTGAGTTTCTAAAGGGAATCAAAAGGATTTCTAAGGGATTTGTTTTGGAATTTTTATCTAAAACAACATTTCTAAAAGGTTTGTTCTTTCTTTAGGATAGACAAAAAGTCTAAAAGAATTGATCCTTTAAAAGTCCAAAATAATTGGTCACTTTAAAATCCTGAAGGAAATGGTCCATTTCAAAAAGTCTAATTTTTTTTTGAAAGAATTGATTCAAAATTTTTGTCTGGAACAATCTTTCTGAATGGTCACTTGAAAAAAGTTCAAAGGACCATTTCTCAAGCAAAGGGACACTTTCCAAAAGTCCAAAGGGACACTTGCAATATTTTTGAAGGGTCTTTCTCAAAAATTGGTCCACTTCCAAAAGTTTGAAGGGTCTTTTTGTTACAAAAGTGTCCTTCAAAAAAATTCCAAAGAGAAATTTTCAAAAGTCTAAAGGAACACTTGGGAAAATTCTAAAGGGCCATTTCAAAAGCTTCGAAGGGTCACCTTTCAGACAAAGTGCCCTAAAAAAAGGTCCTAAAGGAGCATTCTCAACAAAAGTGTCCAAAATAGTTTGAAGGGTATAAACACTTGTGCAGAGTCTGTAGAAGGATTGTAGAAGGGCATGTTTGAGCAGTCAAAAGGGAGGACACCTACAGAGTCCATAGAGAGATGATGGTTTTGAAGAAAATGGACACCTATAGAGTCCATAAAAAGGGCATGTTTGAGAAATCTAGAAAGTCCATAGAAAGATGGTTTTGAAAAGTCCATAGTTCAAAAAATATGTAGAAGGATGGTTTTGAAGGGAAAAAAGAGAAAGTTATATGGGAAAAATTCTAAGGGAATGGTCCCAATAGAGTGACAATTACATTTCCATCAACTTCAAGATCATGGACTAGCCATTGGCATTCAAAATAGTGGGTCCCAAGCAAATCAATGGTCCTCGTTCAAATGCTCAAATATCTAAGGGATTGCAGTCTTCATCCACCAAAGCCCATCAAAGGGTTCATCTCACCATTGATTAGAACATGATCCACATCATTTGTGATGGTCAATTAAAAGGAGCAAAAGAGTTGGTCAAGATGAAACAAGTTTTAAAAGATTCTAACAAATGTCATGGAGGCATATATGTAGACTTCAGGTGACACCTATCCAAGGCCAAATAGAATGAAATCAAATCTTCTCCATGCCATTTCACACCTCAGTGAGCTATTGGGAAGTTTTTATGCATTAGGAAAAAATTAAAAGTGGACTCTCATTTGCATAACCAATTTATGCCATTACCCAGTTCAAAAATATCTATTTCTGCTAGTGCAACCATTGGGAAAGCATCTTTGGGAGAGAAAGCTAGCTACATAACCACTTGAAATGACATGGATCAATGGAATGGCCCAAATGAGCATCCTTTGTAAGTATGGTTGTAGCTAAAGATAAAGACTTTTAATAGATTGATTCCTTCTCTTGGAACCAAAGATCTCCTCTTCTCTCTTCCTCTCTACTATAAATATAGCCCTTGAGCTAGGGTAAAAATAGACCACAGAGAGTATGGCAAAGCCCTACTGGAATGATATCCTACCTTTAAGCATTAGTACAAGTCTTTTTATTTGAAGTTCTGAGTAATTGCTTGAGTGTGTAAGTGAAGTATAATGACAATAAGTGATGGTTTTCATCCTTCTATCCTTTGTCCTTCATGTTTGAGCAAGGGTTCTAGGTCTAACAGGTCATTTAGAGTGTGTCCAAGTGTATTGAATTTCTACATGTGTATAACTATTCTTGGAATGTATAGGTTCTCTTTTAGTTCATTTACTTTATGTCATTCATACATCTTGACTCTATACTAAAATACTTGTGTTAGAATCTTTAAAGCCTGTAAATAGTTTGTGTATCTTACTTTATCATGTAATAGGGTATGATATTCATGTGAAAGATAATCTTGGTGCATCACCATTCTTAGAATAAGTTTTATTTATGCAATTTCTAACTCTTTTCCCTTTAATCAAACTATTTTAGACAAAGGTTATTTTACATAGATACATTTAGGGAGCTATCCCTTTAAATATAGAGGTTCATTTATTCTATAGGTATACCCACATGCATTGAAATGTTCCTACATTATCAAAATGTGGAAGAGGATTGAAAACTCTCTTCTAGGGTGTAAGATTTGGTGACAACAGTTTTGGCATGCATGGTGGGATGAATTATTTACATGTCAAGGTGAATGTTGGTCTTGACAAGCCTAGGGTTGTAGAAATATCTTTAATCCAACATTTGGTGACTCCAAAAGGTGAGAATCTCTAGTTATAGATCATGTTTCCCACATTATACTTCATGGTCCTCACTAGGTCATTTAGGACTTATGATCAATTCCCTCTAGTTGAAGCTCTTCTTGAAGAACAACACCCTGAACCATTCCTAATGCTTGGAGATCCTTGGAAAAGAGGTTTTAGAGAAGAAGAAAAAAGAAGTTGAGGAAGTTGGAAAAATAGGAGATCAAGAGGAAAGAAGAGAAATGGAGAGGCAACAACCTTTCCAAGCCTTCAATACCCAAAATCTAATTTACCTTCCTGCATATAACCCAATTCCTCCCAATGCTACCAAGAGTCTCCCTAGTTTCAATGTAGAGGGTCGTATTACCCCATCTAAGCATATTAGAGACATTTAAAAATTTGGTAACTTACATAATATCACCCAAGCCAACATAGCAATTCAATTGCCTATTACCTCTCTAAAAGGTAAGGCACTTGACTAGTATAGGACTTTAGAGGGTGGTTGTATTACAAGTTGGGATGGCTTGAGGGAATTGTTGGTAACTAGATTTGAGAATAATAGTGACCATACCTCATTGATCCATCAATTGAATGTGATAATGAGAAGTCCTAATGAATCCATGGGAGATTTTAATGAAAGATTTCAAAGGACCTGGCATAGGTTGCCACTTGTCATGAAACCTCCTCCTAGCTTTGTATTCCCCACTTATCTCAAGGGTATTGGTACTAATGTGGTGGTGATGTTACAGTCAATGGGAGGATTCACTCTGCCAAATGCATATGAGATAGCTATCAAAGCTAAGAATAGCTTAATATAGGCTAAAAAGTTACCTCCAAGAGTTTACATGCCTTTGTTGTCTTATAGTTCAGTTGAAGCTCCAAGTGTAGCACAAGTTCCTAATGCCAATTTCAAGCTATGAACCTTTCCCAAGAAGATGAATAATGTTGTAGATAAAGATGAAGAGATTCTATCATTACGAGTTTAGTTCAAGCAAGCTCAATTCTAGACAAGTACTCCACCTAACCATTAATACTATCCCTCAACAAGGCTATAGAGACCCACCCTAATGTAACTACCAAGGAAGAGGATAGGTTCAGTAAGGTTTCAATAGGCATCCCAATGCCTATAATCCTAATCCCACTCCTTCCATGAAGGCTATTGTTACAGTACATGCTAACTGGTCTAAGGGGAGGATAATTTAGACCAATGGGGATAAACTCAAGGTTAGTTTATGAATGATGGTGGAGAAGACAACCAAGATTTAGTGGCACAAGAATAATCTACTCCTTACATGACATCAAAATCATGGAAAAGGTAGTAGTCAGAGTGTAGGTATGATGAACTTTCAAGTGAAAAATGATTATGTGTTGAGTCAAAGTACATCAATCACAGCCAACATAAGAGATAAGAAGATAGCTCTAGGAGATGTTATAGGAGTACATGTGATGCCAAGTGATGTCTTTACAAGGCCACAAAGTGTGAATCCTAGTGTAACACCTACTACTAGTCATGCCCATCAACAAAGTTCAAATGCAAGTAGGGTTGTCAAGACTAAAATGTAGTAGGTTCAGACTCCATCACTACCTTTAAGAATGTAATAAAATGTGAATACTTCCCCTCTAAACATTCTTGATTCTTTGAAAAATACCAAAACAATCATATATCTTTGGGAAGTTTTGCATATACGTGATCAAAAGGAGATGTTATAAGAATAACTAGCAAACATTCATGTAGCCCCTCAAACATCAAAGCAAAATAGTGTGGCCCTTACCAATTCTCCAAGTCATGTCTTAGATCCCTACACAAAATATAAAAAGCCTCCGCCCTTTGGGGACAAATCAGTTCACAATTGCATTGTAGATAGTGGAGATAGTACCACTATCATGCCTAAGGTGGTGGCTGATAAATTAGGATTGAAGTATGAACCACATAGTAAAGGTGTGTTACAAATTTATGGGACTCCAACCAAGATAGTGGGATTGGTCAGAGGTCTAAAAGTTTTCCTACATGATTAACTAAGTTTCCCCATTTTATAAGACATTGTGGTGGTAGACCTTCCAACCCATTTTGCTATCTGCTTGTCAAGGGACTTCATGACCAAGATAAGAGGATACATTTCTATTAAGTAGTATTTTCTAGATTTTAAATTAAGAAGCGTAACCAAGGTGACTATAAGGACTTAGCCCTTAGCAAGGTTTCATATTGAGCCATACATGGAGACAAACTCAAATCAAAAATATCTAATTAGAAAAGAAGAAGGTGTCATAGATGGTGAAGCATCCTCCCCCCTTGAAGGTATTTATGATCTCTTCATTGATAAGTATAGAATTTAAATGCATAGAATTGATCCATATACTTTCATAGAAGATATTGATTTGGGAGTTTATTGTATACATGAAAAATATGTTTCAATCCCTTCACTCACTAATGAAGACCATAGACTTGATGGGATATGGGAAATGTTTTTCGATGGCTCAAGAAGAAAATTAGATGTAGGAGATGGAATTATGTTAGTTTATCCATCAAATGATCAATACTACTCCTCATATAGATTTTACTTCAGCTATACTTGCAATGTGGTAGAATATGAAGTCTTAGTTCATGGCCTCCAATGGGCAAAGAAGAGAGGGATCAAGAATTTGAAATTTTATGGGGATAGTGAATTGGTCATCCATCAAGTGAGAAATCAAGTTGAGACCAAGAATCCTTTTCTTAAATACTACAATAATAGGGTATGGGATCTACTTGAAGACTTTGATGCATTCAACATACAACCTATACCAAGGGATTCAAATAAACATACTGATAGATTAGCTACCATAGGAGCACAATTTAATGTAGTTGCTAATGTAGAAAAGGAGAAAGATTAGTCTCATATCAAAGTCATTGTGAGACCTTATATTATATATAATGAAGTCTCATGTCAAGTGTTTGAAATTAATGAGCACATTGCAGACTTCTTAAAAAATGAGGTAGATTTTTTCTTAAGGAACCAAAAGAAACTACATGATCAATATGAAGAACAAGTTATTCAGATGAAGACAAAAAAGATACATAAGGGGATGATTACCTTGGAGAGTGTTTTCAATGAAGATGATCAAAATAAGAGAGAAAGAGTGAGCATGTCAATAAAAGAGAACTATGAGAGAGTCATGATTTACAAGGACAAGCTCCTAAAAATTGGTAAGGTATGATATCCATCTAAGAAGCAGGCCTTTATTAAATTATGCAAAGAATTCCATGACATATTTTTATTGAGAATAGGGTTTGATCTAAGTCTAGCTCATCACACCATTGAGTTAGATCCTAGAGATAAACCAATCAGGCAAAAACAAAGGCCTATCAATCCCAAGATAAAATAACTCATGAAGAAAGAGCTGACCAAGTTGATTGAGTCTAGGATTATCTTTCCTATCAAACACTCAATGTGGGTGGATAATCTTGTACCTGTCTAAAATAAAAATGGAGAGATCAAACTTTGTGTGTATTTTTAAGATCTTAATAAAGTGTCTCTCAATGATCATTATCCACTACCTTCCATGGAATAAATTTTTTAAGTTGTTTTAGGCTCTTAACGCTTCTCACTTCTTGATGGTTATTCAAGTTAAAATCAAATACTAGTGAACGAAGAGGATCAGTTCAAGATAGCCTTAAATACAAAATAGGAGACCTTTGCCTATAATAAGAAGTTTCTTAGTTTATCCAATGCTAGAACAACATTTCAAAGGGCAATGAACATGGCTTTTAAAGGTTTGATCAATAGTTTTTGCTTGTGTATATTTATGATATAACTATTTTTTTGAAGGATGCTACTGATCATATGAAACATCTAAGTCAAGTGTTTAAGAAGTGTAAGGAGTATGGAATATCTCTTAATCCAAAAAAGTTCATCTTTTATATCTATGAAGGCAAGTTATTGGGTCATATTGTCTCAAAATAAGGCTTGTCTATTGACCTCAAGAGGATTGAGGCTATTATAGGCTTGTCTTTTCCTCAAAACAAGAAAGGGTTGTAAAGCTTCTTGGGGAAAATAATGTTAGGTTGTGGAGCTAAAATCTTCACTGGTGTAGACACGGAGGAGGGTGCAGACACGGAGGAGGGTGCAGAAGCGTTGCTGGAGTGCCAGAGACACCGGCGTCGGTCAGGCCAACCGGCGTCGGTAGGATAGGGCAGGAGAGCAACCAACGTCGGTCATGCATCGGCCAGCGTCGGCGACCCCCAGGCGGACAGGGACCGGCGTCGGTCACCTGTGTAGTTCAACTGTGAGCTTATTATGGGCAGTTGGTTGTCGAACCAAGTGTTTGCATGCTTAGTGCTAATTATAGACTAAGAGCTGCGGATCTAATTATTGTACTAGGTGTCTAATTATTGTTTGGATGAGTTCTATATATTAGACTCATGGTTGTATTGTAAAAGTGTAGCTAGGGAGTAAGAGAGCATAATTATAAGCTCCTTCGGTGTGTGAAGTAGAGCAATGGTGTGTTCCTCCTAGTGCCACAGTACCAACGTGGGTGCTGGATTGGAGAATCAACAGGGTTCTTCAAGAGTGTATGATCTTAGTCATCAGGTGTGCATGGCTTCTATAGGAGATCTACATGGTAAGTAAGATCATTGATATGCAGGTGTGTGTGTGTGCAAGGTCAAGGTTCACAGGTGTGCAGAACCAGCTTGATCTGTAGTTTGGAGATCGATAAGACAACACAACAGGGAGCAGTATCAGGAGAGATCTACTTGGAGTACGTGGAGTACTTGTGGAGTACAGGTGTGTACTTGTGGAGTGCGTGGAGCACTTGTGGAGTGTGTGGAGCACAGGTGTAAGGTGAACACCAACTCTGTGTTTGAGTTGGGTGTTGGGACCTAGTAGAGAGAGCTTTAAGGAAAGAAGTACTCTTCACTTGAGGTGTGGGAAACCTCTGAAAAGGTGGTGGAGAAGAAGTGGCATCTTCTTTATTGTATTCTTTTCTGTAAGAGTTATTAATACAAGTTGTGTATTGTCTCTCATATTCTGTGTTATTCTGAATTCTAGTTACTTGTTGATTCTGGTTAATTTCGCATATTAAGTTGCTTGAATTTGGTAATGAATTGTGTGCTTCCGGAGTTGGGTTCATATTCCCCAACAAGTGGTATCAGAGCAGGTTTATTGTTCGTGGTGCCTGACAAGTGGTATCAGAGCCTTGGTTGTAGGTTCTTGAGCTTGATACCAACAAGTGGTATCAGAGCTAAGGTTGCAAGAAGCAGGTTTTTGTGTTTGGTTACAGGTTACTCTCAGGGGTTTTTGATTGAGTGGGAGTAGAGCAACGGCAGATCACAGTAAGCTAAGGATGGAGGAGTTGAAAAGCATAGATGGTCACTTATGGTCCGATGGAAAGAAAGAGCAGGTAAAAGGAGATTGTTGGTTTGTGGAAGATCAGCAAGGAGGAACTGAAGAAGCAGATGTTGCAAGTGATGTGGCACAGGATGCTCTGGGAGGTTTCTTGGATAAAGTTGAATCTTATCTTACAGATTCGGTTGCCTCTTTCCATGCAGCCCCAGGTAGAGGAGCTGGTGAGCCTTGCCAAAGAATTGGCAAAGGGGAAGTGAAGCTAAAATTGCAGGCAGCCAACGCATGGGTGTTGAAGGAGGTCATGCAGGTCCCAGGTTTGGAGATGTGGCTAATTTCTTCAGAAGAGTTGGGTGATGGGAGGTGTACGAGAACTCTCACAGCGGATACACTTGATTTAGCTGGTGGTAAGAAAATAGGTACTCTTTATCTACTTGTTTATATTACTGATTCTTCTTTTGTTGCGGAGACGTGGCTTCGTAGGCTTGGTCACATGAGCAGGAAGGAGATGCATGTTCTTAAGTGGAAGATAGACATATTTGACAGGCTTAAGAACTGGAAAGCCTTGGTGTTCTTGGAGGAGATGGCAGACAGAGATCAGTGGATAGGGCTGGATACTTCTGAGCAGGGCAGTTTGGACATGGGGATTGATTCAAAAGAGCTCGCGGGTAAAAAGTCATCACTCATAGGAAACACAGGTACCGGCGTCGGTAGGAAAACCAATGTCGATAGCAGGTAAGATCGATGTCAATCACGAGGACTGAGGTTGGCAGCAGAAGGACACCGACATTGGCAGGTTGGTAGTCAAGACAGGCGCAAGAACCGAGGTCAGTTGGATGCAGACTGTGGGGGTGGCCGAGGTCGGTCACTGTAACAGATTTTGGGTGGACAGCATGCTATCAAGGAGTCTCAAACACCCATATGGAGGACTGAAGACATAAGTAGGCCCTCAAATTCATTGTTCCTCTTCTTTATACTAGTTGCTGACTGCAAAGCAGGAAGGATCCAGGAAACAGTGGGAGTGTGGCATGGAGAGATTGTAGAACTAGATGGGAGATTTGGTATGGTTGCCAGCCAGTATGTTAGCACTAAGAGACGAATGGATTCCTTAGTTGAAGAATAGAGAGAACGGACACATGAGATGGAAGGCCAATGTATATGGTCTTAAGGAGCTACAGGACAGTGGTATAGGGTTTGACAGGTGGAGGATGAAGCATGACTTCAGTCGATGTCAGGTAACTACTATGGTTTGCCTTACCAGGTGGATGATGAGTCATGACATCATTGTGTTTCTGTATGTGGATAGTATGCTAGCTAGCAGGGGTGTACATACAGGGTTTTGCTGAGTTAAGGGTAAGATTAGTTCAGTGGTTTGCTATGGAGAATTTGGAGCAGCAAAATTCTTCGGCATGGGAGACATGGGAGATCACAGGGTGATTTTGTTTCTAGTAGGAGCTGATGTGAATCAGGTGTTGGCAAGATGTAGGATGCAAAATCAGAGTGCACCAAGGGCTGGACAGTTCAGTGTCTGAAATCACATGAGGTCTAGCATAGACCTGAGTTTTCCCAAGCAGTGGGAGCTGTTAGAGAGTTAGGAGCCGATTCGGAGAAGTGGATTCTCAGGTATTTGAGAGAGACCATCAGCAGGGATTCATGCTATTTAGGGGTCAGGACTTCACTACATGGGATTGTAGGAATGGATGTGGCAGGGTACTCGGATGACAGGAGGTACATCACAGGGTGTGTGGTGGGTGGTCTTCAGGGTTGAGCTTGAAGAGGGATACAAACTAGGAAACAGATTAGACGAGGTATAGGTATAGGTATAATGCAGCTATTTATCTCCAAGTGGGAGATTGTTAGGTTGTGGAGCTAAAAGCTTCACTGGTGCAGACACGGAGGAGGGTGCAGACACGGAGGAGGGTGCAGAAGCGTTGTTGGAGTGCCAGAGACACCGGCGTCAGTCAGGCCAACTGGCATCGGTAGGATAGGGTAGGAGAGCAACCGACGTCGGTCATGCATCGGCCGGCGTCGGTGACCCCCAGGCGGACAGGGACCGGCGTCGGTCACCTGGGTAGTTCAACTGTGAGCTTATTATGGGCAGTTGGTTGTCGAACCAAGTGTTTGCATGCTTAGTGCTAATTATAGACTAAGAGCTGCGGATCTAATTATTGTACTAGGTGTCTAATTATTGTTTGGATGAGTTCTATATATTAGACTCATGGTTGTATTGTAAAAGTGTAGCTAGGGAGTAAGAGAGCATAATTATAAGCTCCTTCGGTGTGTGAAGTAGAGCAATGGTGTGTTCTTCCTAGTGCCACAGTACCAAGGTGGGTGCTGGATTGGAGAATCAACAGGGTTCTTCAGGAGTGTATGATCTTAGTCATCAGGTGTGCATGGCTTCTATAAGAGATCTACATGGTAAGTAAGATCATTGATATGCAGGTGTGTGTGTGTGCAAGGTCAAGGTTCACAGGTGTGTAGAACCAGCTTGATCTGTAGTTTGGAGATTGATAGGACAACAACACAACAGGGAGCAGTATCAAGAGAGATCTACTTGGAGTACGTGGAGTACTTTTGGAGTACAGGTGTGTACTTGTGGAGTGCATGGAGCACTTGTGGAGTGCGTGGAGCACAGGTGTAAGGTGAACACCAACTCTGTGTTTAAGTTGGGTGTTGGGACCTAGTAGAGAGAGCTTTGAGGAAAGAAGTACTGTTCACTTGAGGTGTGGGAAACCTCTGAAGAGGTGGTGGAGAAGAAGTGGCATCTTCTTTATTGTATTCTTTTCTGTAAGAGTTATTAATACAAGTTGTGTATTGTCTCTCATATTCTGTGTTATTCTGAATTTTAGTTACTTGTTGATTCTGGTTAATTCTGCATATTAAGTTGCTTGAGTTTGGTAATCAATTGTGTGTTTTCGGAGTTGGGTTCATATTCCCCAACAAATAAACTTTGTAAGAAGGTTTATTCTAGGCTTTGAAACTATGGTAAATCCTATCACATCCATGCTCAAGAACAACCAAGATTTTGTTTGGACAAAGGAAGGTAAGAGTATTTTTGAGGCAATCAAGCAAGCAATTGCAAAATATCATACTCTCTTGAACCCAAACTTTTCCAAATATTTCATACTCTATACCTTTTCTAACCTTGATATAATATCATCTATGCTTATGCAAAACAATGATGAAGAGGTCAAACAACCAATTGCATTTTTTAGCCAAGGATTGGAAGATTATGAGTTCAGGTATACATTTTTTGAGAAGTAAGCTCTAACAGTGATAAGAGGATCAAATAAATTTAGACACATGGTTTCAAACAATGAGAAACATGTCATGGCTTCTCATCCTAGCACCAAGGAGTTTCTCCTAAGCAAAGACCTTAATGAAAAGAGAGTTAGGTGGATTACAAAGGTGATGGAGTATGATGTGGATATTAAGGTTAAAAACTTGGTAAGAGGATGAGGATTATGTGAGCATTTAGCTTTGGATTTCCAAGAGCCAAAGGAGGAAGAATCTATCAACTAGGTTTAACCCCAGCTAGCTGATCATGTGCAGGTTCAAAGTTGGACACAAGACATCATTAGTTTTATTCAAAATGGAAGGTATCTTAATGGCTTGAACAAGTCTCAAAGGAGACATTTTAGATTGTAAACCATTCCCTATTATCTTGTATATGGTGTTCTTTTTAGGAAAGACATGAATGATGTGTTGTTGAGGTGTGTTAATAGTGATCAGTTTGATGTGCTATTAGGAAAGTTTCAAAATGGTATAGATGGAGGTCATTTCTCTCCTCAAATAGTAACTACAAAGATAATGAGGGCTAGTTACTATTGGCCTAGTATTTTTAAGGAATGTTACCACTAGGCTAAAAAGTGTCCTCAATGTGATTTCTTTGTAGGCATACATAAGCTTGCATCCCTTCCATTGAATCCTATCCAAGTAGACTAGCTTTTCATGTAATGGGGCCTTGATTTCATTGTTATGATCAACCCTCCATCAAGTACTAGACATAAATGGATATTGACTACTACTGACTACTTCACAAGGTGGGTAGAGGTTGTTTCATTAAAGGAGGTAGGTGAAAATGCAATCTTGGAGTTCTATGAGAGCATTATAACAAGATTTGGGGTTCCCCATGTTATCATTTCTGATAATGCACTTTCTTTCATAAGTGTTAAAACTTTTGATTGGGAAAATAGGAATGGAGTTTACTTGAGTACATCATCTAATTATTAACCTCAAGGTAATGGATTGGCTAAGTCTACTAACAAGAATATCATCAAGATCATCAAGAGGACATTGGAGAATAATCAAAGAGCATGGCACAACAAGTTGAAGATAGCCTTATGGGTTGACAGGATTACTCCTAAGAGATCAATTGGTAATTCTCCCTTTGTGCTTGTTTATGGGAGAGAGGCTAGGTTGGCCATATCTTAGGAACTCCCTACTCTATAACTTGCATATTAGATGGAACTAATTGAAAATACTCCAATGGAAGTCAGATTGTTAAAACTAATGCAGTTGTAAGAAGCAAGAGACAATGCACACAAGACCATGAAACACCACCAAGTACTCATGAAGAGGTCCTTTGATAAAAGAATAAGTGCAAGAGTGTTTAAAGAAGGTGACTTGGTTCTAAAATGGGATTAGGATAGAGTAAAACCAGGTAGACATACAAAGTTTAACACTTTGTGGAGTGGCCCGTACATCATTAACAAGTGCAAGCAAAACAACTCTTTTCAATTAACCAAAATGAATGGAGAAGAATTACCTATCCCTGTGAATGGGATACATCTAAAGTTTTGCTATTAGTCCTTGTAGGTCATGTTTTGTAAATAATAGCTTAGGTGTGTGTGTTTAGTCTAGTTTTGTTTTTTGTTTTTTGTTGTGTTCTTTAAGTTATTTGTAGCACATGTGTGTTTCTTTCCTTTTGTTTGGTGTGTGTCTTTGCATTTGTGCATGTGATAAACCAACTTATGTTTTGAGCCAAGGGTCTATTCAAGTCATTTTTTGGGTGCCTATATGTGTGACTTTATGCCCAATGGAAGGATTTAGGAAACTGTTTTAAGGCATAGTATGCATGCCTCCCCTTGGAATCACTAAGAATGTTAGCCATTTTCACTCCTAGGTTTTGCATTTTTATTTTGGCTAAGTGAAACATCTTTATTAGTTCATCCCCATAGTAAAGAAAGACCAAGTTTTATTTCCTTTAGAAGCCTTTGTTTTGTATTTTTGTCCAAGTCTCAAAGGAATTGTTTCAGACTTTTTGTTTGAAATAAAAAAGTCTAAAGGAATTGGTCCTAAATAGGTTTTCTGAAGGGTACATTTTAGGAATGCCGAAGGATCATTTCTAATGTGAAGGGACACTTTACACTTTTTTGAAGAGACATTTCCATTCTTCCAAAGGGTATTTTTCTCTTGTGAAGGGATGTGTTCAAATTTTTTGAAGGGCACATTTTGAGTTTTCAAAGGGCATCAGAAGGATTTCTAAGGGATTTGTTTCAAAATTTTTATCCAAAGCAACATTTTCAAAGGGTTTGTCCTTTCTTTCAATATTTTTTTTTGAACAAAAATTCTTAAAGAATTGATCCTTTAAAATTCCAAAATAATTGGTCACTTTCAAAAGCTTGAAGGAATTGGTCCATTTCAAAAAGTCCTTCACATCTTTTAGGAGAGTATTATTTCAAGCTTTTTGTCCGAAAAAATATTTTCGAAGGGTCACTTGGAAAAAATATGAAGGACCATTTCTCAAGAAAAGGGACACTTTCCAAAAGTCTGAAGGGAGACTTTCAAGATTTTTGAAGGGTCTTTCTCAAAAATTGGTCCACTTCCAAAAGTCTGAAGGGTCTTTTTGTTGCAAAAGTGTCCTTCAAAAAAGTTCAAGTAGACATTTTCAAAAATTTGAAGGGACACTTCGGAATAGTCCAAAGGGCCTTTTTATAAGCTTTGAAGGGTCACCTTTTAGAAAAAGTGCCCTAAAACCAAGGTCTTGAAGGATCATTCTTGGTAAAAGTATCATTCAAAAAAAATTTGAAGGGTATAGACACTAGTGCAGAGTTTGCAGAAGGATTGCTGAAGGGCATGTTTGAGAAGTCTGAAGGGAGGACACCTATAGAGTCTATAGAGAGATGATGGATTTGAAGAAAAGGGACACCTATAGAGTCCATAGAAAGGTCATGTTTGAGAAATCTAGAAAGTCTGTAGAAAGATGGTTTTGAAAAGTCCATAGTTCAGAAAGTCTATAGAAGGATATTTTCAAAGGGATAAAAGAGAAGGGTCCATAGGGAAAAGTTTGAGGGAATAGTCCCAATAGAGTGAAAATTACATAACTATCAACTTTAGGGTCATAGACTAGCCATTGGCATTCAAAATAGTGGGTCCCAAGAAAATTGATGGTCCTCATTCAAATGCTCAAAGATCTAAGGGATCACATAATTCATCCACCAAAGCCCATTAGAGGGTTCATCTCACCATTGATTAGACCATGGTCCACATCATTTATGATGGCCAATCAAGAGGAGAAAAAAACTTGGTTGAGCTAGAATGAGTTTTAAAGGAATGTGACAAATGCCATGGAGGCATACATGTAGACTTTAGGCAATGCCTCTCTAAGGCCAAATAGAATGAAAGCGACTCTTCTCCACACCATTGCATACCTCAGCAAGCTAGTGGGAAGTTGTTAGGCATTAGGACAAATCGACAATAAGAGTACTCTCATTTTCATAACCTATTGATGCCATCACCTAGCTTGAAAATATCTATTTCTATTAGTGTAACCATTGATAAAGCATTTTTGAGAGAGTAAGCTAGCTGCATAACCATTTGAAATGACATGGATCAATGGAATGACCCAAATGAGCATCTTTTGTAAAAGATAGTTGTAGTTAAAGATAAAGACTTTTAATAGATTGATTCCTTCTCTTGGTGCCAAAAGCCTCTTCCTCTCTCTTCCTCTTTAATATAAATATAGCCCTTGATCTAGGGTAAAAATAGACCACACAAAGTATGGTGAAGCCCCGTTGGAATGATATCCTACCTTTAAGCATTAGTACAAGTCTTTTTATTTGAAGTTCTGAGTAATTGCTTGAGTGTGTAAGTGATGTATGGTGACAATAAGTGATGGTTTTCATCCTTCTATCCTTTGTCCTTCATGCCTGAGTAAGGGTTCTGGGTCTAATCGGTCATATAGAGTGAGTCCAAGTGTGTTGAATTTTTACATGTGTATAACTATTATTAGAATGTACAGGTTGTTTTTCAGTTCATTTACCTTATGTCATTGCATACATCTCACCTCTATACTAAAATACTTGTATTAGAATCTTTAGAGCTTGATAATAGTCTATGTATCTTTTTGTATCATGCAATGGGGTATGATATTCATGTGGAAGATAATCTTGGTGCATCACCATTCTTAGGACAAGTTTTCTTTATGCACTTTATAACTCTTTTCCATTCAATCAAAATGGTTTAGACAAAGGTTATTTTACATAGATACATTCAATGAGCTATCCCTTTAAATATAGAGGTTCATTTCGTCTATAGGTATACCCACATGCCTGGAAATGTTCCAATGTTGTCTAAATATAGAAGAGGATTGAACACTCTCTTATGGGGTGAAATATTTAGAGACAATAGTAAAATTGTGTGAAGAGTGTCCCTAATAGTAGGAACAATATTGAAGTAATACAAAACAAGCTAATCTAATGCTCACCAAAGTATGTGGAAAAAATGGGGAAGATAATAAACATGAAATGATAATTATATTTAATATAACACATAAATAATTTAAGAAAGGAGAAATAAAATTCAAATCTATTAGCTATATAATATCCACTTATCAAAATATAGAGGGTTAGGAATATACTTACCTTTTTGAAGTGAATCTATCATGCCTCAATCTCTCCCTTGGCTACTAGTGCTTCACAAGAGGTTATTATGGCTTTTAAAGATCATAAGGACAAATCAAATCTAGGATATAAGACTTATCCTATGCATCCAAAAACTCCATAAGATATATTTAAATTCCATCCCAGTAGCAGTAGTGAATATCTTTATTATATGATCTAAACACTTAACATCTTGAAGTGTGCCATTTCTAAAAATGAGAATGTCATCCACAAATAGAACATGGTTTAGAAAAGTATCTAAAGCTATCTTTACTCCAAAAAAGTTACCAATAATAGCTCATGTGAAATGTGTCAATTGAGAGGTTCAATAATGACCAGAAAGAGAAGGGGGAGAGAGGACAACCTTGACTTAAACCATGAGTTGTGGAGAAAAAGTAAGATGCATAACCATTGATCAGTAATGAATAGAAGATAGATTGGTAGTAGTCCTCAATCCAATTTATGAAATGTGAATCAAACTCGATCTAGGTAAGAATAAGCATAATAAATAGCCATGTGGATAAGTTGAATGCTTTGGAAAGGTCTAGTTTTAGCATGAAAATATAATGGGATTTGGTTTTGATAGTGTGCAGGGCTTCCTAGGCAGTACCAATAGCATCATGTATGTGTCGTTGGTCTAGAAAACCAAATTGTTTAAGGGATATATGCTTTGACAAAATAGGTTTTAGGCATGCAATAATGATCTTTGATATAATCTTGTATATGCAAATACATAAAGAGATAGGGAAATAGTGCTCAAAAGAGGAAAATTTATCATCTTTTGGAATGTTAAAAATGAAGGTGGATGAGAAGGGGGCATGGCTTTTACCAAATATATGAGACTCTTCCACCACTACAAGAATGTCATTTGCAATGAGATCCTAGAAACCAATATAAAATTTGATCATCCAGCCATCTAGACTAGGATCTTTCCCTAGTTAAAAAGTGTGCATGGTGTTGAACAATTTAGCCATAGTGAGTAGGCAAAGAAGGGACTAATTATATTATGCATTAACCCATCCATTAAAGAATCACACTGCCATGATGTCATGGATATTTTCTTGAGGGGAATCCATAAAGATAGATTGTAGTGTGAAATAGTTGCCACTGAAATCAAATCAAAATATATAAATTCCCTTCCATTTTTATCCCTAATTTTCCAAATAGTGTTTTTTTCCCACGTCGCCATAGCTTGATGATGGAATTTTTTGAATTGTCATCACTTACATTAAGCTAGTTGACCCTGCTCTTCATATGCCACTTAGCTTCATGCTAAGCAAGTAGTCACACCTTTTTTCCTCTAATTTGTTGAGTTATAGTAAGATATCTACCCTAAATTTAGTGACATAGAAAGAAGCTAAGAGAGTTTTGATGTTTTCTTCCACGATTAAGAGATCACTCTCACTTTCAATAATTTTGTTTTAGGCCCAAAATTTTACAGTAACCTTTAATTTTAGTAGCTTCCTTTGTAGCCAAACCATAGTAGGTTCACCCCTATCAGGAGAAAAGGTGGACCATGTCTCCTTTATCAGATCCTTGTAATCCTCATATTGTAGCTAGTGAGGATTGAAGTTAAATGGTGTGTGTGGTTAGCCTATTTCCAACATTACATCGATATTGATGGGACTATGATTAGAGGAATATAGTTTCAAAGTAGTATATTTGTATGCACTGATCCTAAGGATAAGAGCTTCTTTGAGTAAAAAATGGTCCAACCTCTTTGAGATTCCTTGATCACCAATCCTATGATTATACCAAGTGGGATCAATCTTAATGGGCATTGCATCTACGAAGATATGGTGTTCCATAAAGTACAAGAAAAAGTCTACCAATGGGTCTTATGTAGAATTTAATCCCCACACCTCAGATTGGTGTGTATTCAAGTTTAGATCCCCACCAAGAATAAGGTGTGGCATTCTATAATGCCCATATACTTTAGCTCCTTCTAGAAGATCTTCTTGTTATGAGAAGGTGCATAAACATTTAAAATGCCCACTTCCTAGTTGATCTCTTTGGAGAAGAAGTTCCCATGTCAATAATGTGTTTGGGAAGTGGTTATTCTCAAAACCATAGATTCATTCCAGTTGATAGACAAACCTCCAAATTTTCCATTGGAGCTGACTGTCAAGAATGTCTAGTTTGGAAGGCATTTTTGTAGGTGTATTAGAGCATCCATATTAGAGCACATAGTTTATTGAAGCAAAATGAGATAGTGCTTGTGTTTGAGAACAAGCCTATTGAGGGAACATTGTTTGAAGGCCATCCCAATAACTCTAATGTTTTTCTGATGTAATGATCATAATGGAATCCACTTAGGGGATGCATTGATAAGGGCCCTAGAAATAATGATTTATTTTCTAGAAAAAACATCATGTTCTACATCTTATTAAGATAGGGAAAGGCAAGTAGGTCTGCCTCTATTTGTCTTAAAGGCCCTAACTAAAGAAGATTCCAATCCACCTATTAGAATAGGATAAGTTGAACTATAGTGTAATGCTATGGATTATGATCTAGTCATGTATCTTTGCTCTACTAAATTGTGAGAGGATGTACTAGATTGAGGGAGGATCTACTCTATGGCCATTTCCTTATTTTATAGTACCATCTCATAGAGCTAATGTGTAGTAGTGTTAGTAAGTGGCTTATCTGCATCTTTGCTAGGAGATATATACTAGAAAGCCTCTAGTAGTTGATTACTTTGATTGTAATGGTCAGTATTGTTGTCCCCAAAAAATGTTTCTCATTTTTGGAACAACCTATGGACTATTTTGACCCTGCACAGACCCAAAATTGTCTCTTCCCTTTTCAAAATTTGTCTTGAACATTCAAATTCCTCATTTTTCAAGCTTCTCAGTTTCTATGGACTTCACGAGAGGAGATCTACAGACTCTGTGGGCTTAAAAAAACTATGGACTCTATAGGAAAGAAGCGCCAAGCAACCAGTGACATCCCCATAGACGTCAAATTCAAGTTTCTCCTAGGCTTCTCTCAGGATCCAATAGACACAGCCAAGTGTTGTCCATCGAGCCCCTTTATACCTTGTTTATAAGAATAGCGAAAGTCAGCATGTGTCCTTGATGAAGCTCAACGGAAGCTGCCAAGTGTCAGTAGTTGATGTATCTTCATTTGGTTTCATTATCAAGTAAAGACTGTGGCAGGCCCTGGGTAAGTCAGAAGAACAAATGGAACATGCCAAGTGTCATCATCCATGTGAATCCAAATGAGTCTTGAATGTTTTTGTAGTGTTTTTGGAAGCCTAGCAGAAGCTGCCATGTGTTATCTTCTATAGGACCCTCAAAGGTATCAAAAGCTTCTATGAGTTAAGCAAAACATGCCACGTGTCTTATAATAACTCAATAAAGGCTGTAAGGTGTCATTATTTGCATTCCCTTTTTGAAGCTATTTGGGTAAGGAATATTGTGGGTCCCAGTCTCAAATAAGTCTCAGAGCAACAGAATGTGCCATGTGTCAAAGACACAGAGCCAAGGAAAGATTTCCTTAAGAAAAATTGTCTGAAGGAAATAAAGGATCAAGCCTCAAAGTGCAGTGGAGGCTACCAAGTGTCATATACCGAGACATAGTCTCTAATAAGTTTTAAAGCAGTGGAACATGCCACGTGTCCTTTGTAAAAAAGTGGAGTGTGACAAGTGTTTGAATCTATGCTTCAAGTTTCTGGTGAGTTTCAAAGCTTATTTTGATAAGATTATTTTAAAGTTACGGACGCTGCCATGTGTCCTCACCTGTGTCACAGTAGAAAGCGAACATAGAAAGTGAGAAAAATATGAAGGAATTACCAAGGAGAATGACAGGCCCACAAACATCAAATTTAGGATGACCGACTAGCCATTAACCTTTAAAAGATGAAAGACCCATAGACATCAAATTTATGGCAATAAAGTGTCTGTTGATCTTTGCAGACTTAAAGGCAGACCTGAATGCATTCAAAGGCCTGAAGACCAAAGCCAAAAGAGAAGACCTACTAATGATAGAGCTGAAAGAACTAGCAAAGGGGAAAAAGACAGCTTGAGGGTCCAAATCACAACAAGAAGAGACAAAGATGGAAATATCTGTAGTAGTTATTTTAGTAGCTGAAATAGTGTGTAAAGATAGATATTTGGGCCTACAAACATTGAAAGCATAGCCTGTTTGTCTCCCTTGAAGTAAAGGAAAAATGGACAATTGCACAGATAGTAGGTGATAAAATGAATGACTCAGGCTCAGGAGAGGACATTGGAGATGAATCAACATGCCACAGTTAAGGCAGCTACTTGCTCCAGCATGGCCCTCCCTGACAGAACCAAAAATGCATCCAAGACATTAATGCACAACATGGGTCACTCCATGAGAAAAAGTGCCAAGATTCCCTTAGGCCTCTATATAATGTAATCTCTTGTATCATTTGAAGGGAGATCTTCCCAATACAAAAGCAAAACTCTACCAAAATTGAAGGACGAATACTGAGACTTTGAGCTCAGATTGTTGTTCATTTCATTTTATCTGAATGAGAAAGCAAGTTGTTTGCAGACTTTGTGTTGTCATAGCTTGTATCATTTTAAGAGATTGTTCTTATGTCTGTCTTCTGAATGTGTTCTTGTTTATTTAATTTGGCAAGAAGAATTAGTGAAAGTAATAAGGAAGGTGTATAGAAGCCAACTGTGGGAAGACTTTATGCTATCATAGTTGTCTTCAGTGTGTGTTTATTTTTTGTTGCTATGTAAAGGACCTTTGGATGAGTTTGTGCCCCCATTATTCTTCGTATCTCACTCTTAGGCAGTCAAGGTGGAGACTTTGTGCTACATCTTAGATTGCCGGTTACTCTATACTCTGTTACCAGTTACTTATCCTACCTAAAATAACTCTTGCTGTCCCCTGTAAGAACACTTTTGAAACAAGAGAAGTGCCTTCAATGTTTTCACCAAGATTTTCTTCTTTGTTTATGAACATCATCTCTAAAAGAAGAGAGATGGAGGGTGTATCCTACCCCTGAGTGTTATTTTCAGCTTATATATATAGTATATAGCACCTTTATACTTATAGGGAACCTCCCCTTGATGAGAGGAGAGATTTGTCTCCTTTGGATGTGGTAAACTTGCAACTTTGGATGACCAATATCCCTATGCTATGGTTGAAGAGACCTATTTTTCTCACCAATTAGCTAGTTGACAAAATATTCACCCAACAATTTTTAGTGACTCCATAGCAGAAGGACAAGCAGTTTGAAGCCTCAGGCTTCAAGTTGAAGTAAGACCAGTCCTTTTCCATTTTTGTTTCACAATCTGGCAACTCCACACTATACCAGAAGCTAGAGAGTTCAAGGTGTTGTTGACCCTGTCTTTGATTTGGTGTAGCAAGGAAATTTTAACCTACTTCCTTCCCAACTTTTAGTTTAATGATCCAGGGGTGTTCCTCCTACCTATACCAGGACACCAACACAAGGCATAGCTACTTTTTTTACTATTAGTAGAGCTTTGCCTATCCATACTCTACCCATATTTTTTATCCTAGCTTTCAACAATCCAATCACGGTAGTTCAAGGCCCCTGGGGTAACTCTTTTGGTCCACTAAATTTGACTCCACCTCTACATGAGCTTCCACATAGTTCAATGAAGAATTTCCCTAAATTCTTTGGTGATGGAAAAGTTCATCTTGATGAACATATTGCTGCCTTTAGCATAGCCTATGGTGTAATAGGCATGGAATTTGAAGATGTGGAAGTTAGGCTATTTGTGGAGACACTGCAAGGTGCTACTGCAGACTGGTTCTACCATCTACAAGCTAGATCAATAACTGATTAGGACATACTCAAAGACAAATTCGAAGCAAGGTTCAAACCTACAAAAGATTCTCATGCCTTGCTGACTCAGCTCACACAGATGAAGAAGGAACCTCATGAGCCTATGAGGGATTTCATAGCAAAGTTTGATAAGCTAAGGAACTAAATTCTTGCTATTACTCAACCGACACCTAAAAACCTCAAATGCTTCTTCATCAACTCATAGCCACCTAAAGTGAGTTTTTTACTAAGACATGCTAGCCACATAGACCTCGAGGCTACTCAAAATTTGGCTACTAAAGTTGAAGATGACCTTATCTTGGCAGAAAAGATAAGGAGAGATCCAAATAGAGGTAAGTCTTCTTCTTCCTCTGAATACTTCCCTTCAACCACCACTGATCCAATGGTGCAAAAGCTAGAAAATGAATTGCTGGCCCTCAAAAAATAATTGGCACAAGGGATGTCATCTATTCCTTCTTACAGAGATGTACCAAGGAGGACATTCCCTAATCAGTCCTATCAGGGCCATGCTGCTAGGAACCAAGGGAAAACTAATTGTCTTCCTCCCCCTCAGAGGAGTAACCTTGCCATTGAAGCACCTCTAACTAACTTAGGAGTTGGATATCTCAAAGCTAAATTGGATTTCTCATTCCACCTTGATTTGAGTCCTAAAAATGACGCTAATCTCTTCACTAAGAAATAAGAAGAATTAGCTGGTGACTCCATATCAGTTTCCTAATTTATCAATATGAACCCAGAAGTGAAGGAAATATAGCTAAGGGATCATATGTTGTATTCACCCGGTCCAAGAATTAATCAGCTCAACAAGTTGATAAAGAGAAGATAGAGGGGCAACCTCAACCAACAGTTTTAATTGCTAAATGTGGGACCACTCAGCCCTTCCAGCCAAAAGACCCAGTGACTACTAGAAAGGTAAGTACCTCTAACATTTCTGCACCTTTAAATTCAAATTCACAGTCCAATCTTCCCCCTTCCAAAGCTCAAAAGGATGAACTCCTATCCTCTGTGCTTAGTTCATTTTCAACATTTGATATCATTAACCATATAAAGAAGACCAAAATTCAAATGTCTGAATTTGAATTTCTATAGTCCAACCCCAATCAATTAGACAAACTGGTTTAATGTGTTAAAAACCAAGTCATCCTTGTAAGACAAGCAATTCCCAAAGTGACACATGATCCCCCCAAGAATGCACCCACTAGGAGCAATCTTATCATTACCCCTCTTGTTGCTCTTGGTAGGACTGAACCTTTCTATGTCTCATTGCTGATAAATGGGCATCGGCTGAATAATTACATCATTGATTTTGGAGCTTCAGACAATGTCATGCTTGCTAGAGTGGCTGAGTCCCTTGGCCTCATGCTGACCAAGACATTTAGTAGATGTTTCTCCATGGAGAACAAGCAAGTAACACTATTGGGGCAATTCAAAGATGCTCAATTTGCATTTGTAGCCTTTCCAAAGAAAAGAATCAAGATGACTGTCTTGGTAGCTGACGTCCCAGCATCATATGGCATCCTTCTTGGGCAGAATTTTTGTTGGGATGTTGGTGGTGAATTGAGCATGGATTTATCAAAGGCAAAGATTCTAGTCAAAGGTGTTATGATGAGGCTGCTCCTTGAGAAGGAAGCAAAATATGTGGTTACCTAGACCTCAACACCTGAAGCTCAAATTCTATTTGAATCTTTAGGCATGGGTAAATAATTTCTATCCATAGATGAAGTTCATGAGGCATCTGATGAAGCTCCTACAGGTGACAACCTAGAAATATGTTTGGCAAAAACAATAGAAGAATTGGTAGAGCTCAATGCAAATGTGGAAGGATATCCACCTCTAGATGAAGAAGAATCCAAAGAAAAGTTAGTATCAAATGAGGTATGGATTCTTAAATTTGATGGTAGCTGCTCCTCTATTGGTTAAGGAGCCAGGGTTGTGTTAATATCTCCTCAAGGAGATATTTTTCCTTCATTGTATAAGTTGCATTTCAGTAACACTAATAAGACAACTAAATATGAGTCTTTGTTTCTTAGATTGAGGGCTAGTCGAGACAAAGGCATCAAACTCCTTCATGCTAAAGGAGATGTTGAATTGGTGGTTTGTCAGGTGAGGAACCTATATCAAATCAAGAATGAAAGATTATTCCACTACCATAATCTAGTCTGGGACCAAATTGAAAACTTTGATGCTTTTAGCATCTTTCTAGTTCCTATAGAATTCAATGACTGAGCTAATGCACCAGCTATTTTAGCTACTCTCTTGGTCCCTGACCCAGACTTTAAAGGAGATAGGTACACTATTGAGCTGGTCTTTTGGCCAAGTGTGCCTGATAATGCCAATCATTGGCAGCTATTTAAGCATGACAGTCAAATCATTGCCTTCTTGGAGTAAAGGGATAGCTTTGAATGGCTACATTTTGAAGGTAGTGAACCTCAAAAGCCTGAACCGACCCTAAAATCAAGTTCAAGCATGGATGAAGAGTTCCTAAAACTTAAAGGGAATAAGATTCCAAAAGGCCTAGTTTTCCTTGAGAAACTATTTGACAAACATGACAGGTTCGTCAAATAGTAGTAAATGGATTCAAGCTCCTCCCAGGATTTTGATCAAGTGAATCTGGAAACCAAGGAAGATCCCAAGATGGTGAACATTGGGAAATGCTGTATTCTTGAGGAGAGATTCAAGTTCACCACTTTGCTCAATCAATATATGGATGTCTTAGCTTACTCCTATGATGACCTAAAATCACTTAGGCCTGATGAAATTTGACATGACATTCCTCTCAAGGCTGATTCGACACCTTACAGGCAAAATTCTAGGCAATATAATCCAAAAATATTAGGTACCATTTTATTTGAGATACAAAAGATGCTAAATGCCAAGATAATCTACCTAATCCATCATTCCACATGGATTGCCAATATAGTGCCTGTACGGAAGAAGAATGGAAAAATTCACCTCTATGTGGATTTTAGGAATTTAAATCAGTCATCCTTGAAGGATAAATACTCTCTGCCTATCATGGACCAAGTACTTCAGATAGTGATGGGTTCATAGATGTTATCAATGCTAGATGGCTTCTCAGGATATAATCAGGTTGAAGTTGGTGAGGTAGACCAGCATAAGACTGCTTTCACCACACCTTGGGGCAAATTTGCATATAAAAGGATGCCTTTTGGCTTGATAAATGCGGGTGCCACCTTCCAAAGAGTAATGGACCTTGCTTTCAAGGATGAAATGGGTAAGTTCATTGTAGTTTATCTTGATGACTTAACCATCTTTTATAAGCATCACCCAAATCATGTGCACCATTTACAACAAGTGCTAGAACGCTACTGCTAGAATGGCATTTCCTTAAACCCCAAGAAGTTAGTATTTAGAGTAATAGAGGGGAAACTTCTTAGACACATTGTGTCCAAAGGGGGCATAAAGATTGACTTAGACATAGTCAAGTCTATCCAAGATCTTACCTTGCCCACAAGTAAGACTATTGTTCACTCTTTCTTTGGGAAGGTGAATTTCTTATAGAGGTTCATCTCCAAGTTTACTAAGAAGACTAGGCATATTGTAAACATGATGAAGGGAAAGGCCACCTTCAGTTGGAATAAAGAAGGCAAGTCAGCATTTGAGGATATCAAGACTACCATTGCCCATGCCCTAATTCTGGTTTGTCCAAACTATAACAAAGAGTTCACCATATACAATTATGCTTCTAGACACATGCTTCAACAATTCTAGTTCAACAACATAAAGAAGGTATGAAATACCCCTTTTCCTTCATGAGCTATCCTCTCAAAACTCATGAGCTAAAGTAGTCAAACATTAAGAAGCATGCTTATGCAGTGGTGAAGGCAATGAAGCATTTTCACTTCTACATCTTGAATTCATGCATTACCACCTTAGTTCCTGACACCATGGTCAAATCCATACTAACTTAGCAAGAATTTGGGATGAAAAGAGGCAATTGGGTTGCAAAGATCTAGGAGTTTGACCTAGTCATCAAGCCCACAAAGTTGGTGCGTGGAAAGGGGCTATGCCAACTAACTTTTGATAACAAGCCAGGAGGAACAGAGCATGAGGAACTAGAGGTGGATGACACACCTATAGTCCTCTTTACCTCCACCACAAATGAGTGGTATTCAGGTATTGATCATTTCTTCACTTATGGTGAGTGTCTCACTCACCTATCTTATAAAGAAAAGAGAACCATCAAGCTAAAAGCTACAAATTTTGTCCTCTGGGACAATGGCCTATACAAGAGGAGTCTTGATGGAGTGTTCCTTCGCTACGTAGACAAGGAGTAGTAAAGACAACTTCTGAAGTTCTTCTAAAATTTAGCCTATGGAGGGCATTTTTTTGCTCCTGTGACTACCCATAAGATCCTACGAGCCAGGTACTACTGGCCAACTCTCTTTCAAGATGCATATAAGTGGGTAAGAAAATGTGAACTATGCCAGCAATTTATTAGAAGACCCAAGCTGGCTGCCCTGCCTCTCAAACCAGTGATCATAGAAAAGCCATTCCAGTAATGGGGCATCAATTTCATTGGTATTGTAAACCCATCTTCAAGTGCTAGACATGACTATGTCCTTACAACAATAGACTACTTCACCAAGTGGGTGGAAGCTATTCCAACCAAACATGCTACTTCAAAAGTAGAGTGCATTTTCCTCAAAGAGAACATCATTTCTAGGTTTGGGGTCCCAACCAAGATTGTCACTGACAATGCAATTTATTTCACTTCCTAGGAGATTACTCAATTTTATTTCTACTATGGGATTACACTCTCCCACTCTTATGATTACTTTCCACAAGGGAATGGATAGGTTGAATTAGGCAATAAAAACCTGGTGACTATCATCAAGAAGCTGGTGGATGACAACCAAAGGATATGGCATAAAGCATTGATTGATGCTTTATGGGTAGACAAAATTACACCAAAAAGGGCAATTGGTATGTCTCCTTTCCAAATTCTTTATGGTATCAATGCTGAGATACCAATCACCTTGGAATTGCTAGCATTGAAATTGGCTAAGGCAATTGAAGATCAAACATATGAAAGCTCCCTTGATAAGAGGATCATGTGCATGAATGAGATGGATGAGTAGAGGACTGCAATGGTGGACTAAATTTCTGCCCATCAAGGTCTGGTGAAGAATCTCTTTGACCAAAAAGCAAAGAACCATGATTTCTATATTAGAGATCAAATCTTCTTATGGGACAAGAGGAAAGAACCAAAGGGAATGCGTGGAAAGTTTGATTTCCTATGGAGGGGCCCTTTTACTATTCATAAGCCCAATGGTGAAAATAGTTTCATGTTGAAGTATCAAGATGGCACTCTCTTTTCTTTGCCTCATAATGGGCAGCATCTGAAGCACTTCAACTCTTGAAGTATTAGATGATTTCACTTATACATATGTATATTTGTACAATCTTTTGTTTCTATTTTGTGCTTTTCATTTTCATTTTTTGGAGCCTTTCTTTTTGGGTAGCATGAATCCATATCCCAATGGCATACTTCAAGGCACTAGAGATTTTGGTTTCTACTCCCCTCAGCTGTATTTCAAGTTTCCAACTGAAGGAAGTTCCCCAACTAGAGCCAACTGTTGTCCTTGAAAAATGTTACTCATTTTTGGGATAAACTATGGACTATTTTGACCCTGCACAGACCCAAAATTGTCTCTTCCCTTTTCAAAATTTGTCTTGATCATTTAAATTCCTCATTTTTCAAGCTTCTCAATTTCTATGGACTTCGTGGGAGGAAATCTACAGACTCCGTGGGCTTAAAAAAAACTACAAACTTTGTAGGAAAGAAGCACCAAGCAACCAGTGCATCCTCGTTGACATCAAATTCAAGTTTATCCTAAGCTTCTCTCAGGATCCAATGGATGCTGCCAAGTGTCATCCATTGAGCCCCTTTATACCTTGTTTATAAGAACAACAGAAGTCAGCACGTGTCCTTGATGAAGCTCAGTGGAAGCTGCCAAGTGGCAATAGTTGATGCATCTTCCTTTGGTTTCATTACCAAGTAAAGATTGTGGCAAGCCCTAGGTAAGTCACAAGAAAAAATGGAACATGCCAAGTGTCATCATCTACATGAATCCAAATGAGTCCTGAATGTTTTTGTAGTGTTTTTGGAAGCCCAATGGAATCTACCACTGTCATTTTCTGTGGGACCCTCAAAGGTATCAAAAGCTTCTATGATTTAAGTAGAACACGTCACGTGTCCCGTACTAACTTGATGGAGGCTGCTAGGTTTTAGCATCCACATTCCCCTTTTAAAGCTACTCAACCAAGGAATACTGTGGGTCCCAGTCTCAAAAATGTCTCAGAGTAACAAAACATGCCACGTGTCAAAGACGTAGAGCCAAGAAAAGATTTCACTCGAATAAATTGTTTGAAGGAAATAAAGGATCAAGCCTCAAAGTGTAGTGGAGGCTACCAAGTGTTGTATGTCGAGACACAATCTCTAATAAGTTTCAAAGTAGTAGAATGTGCCACATGTCCTTTGTAAACAAGCTGAGTGTGACAAGTGTCTACATCTGTGCTTCAGGTTTCTAGTGAGTTTCAAAGCTTATTCTGATAAGCTTATTTCAAAGCTATGGATGTTGCCACATGTCCTCGCTTGTGTCACAGTGGAAATCAGCCATAACAAGTGAGAAAAACATGAAGGATTTGCCAAGGAGAATGATAGGCTTGCAAACATCAAATTTAGGATGACCGACTAGTCGTTAACCTTCAAAAGATGAAATACCTACAAACGTCAAATTTGTGGCAATAAAGTGTCTATTGATCTTTATAGACTTAAAGGCAGACCCGAATGCATACAAAGGCCTAAAGACTAAAGATAAAAGAGAAGACTTGCTGATGATAGAGCTGAAAGAACTAGCAAAGGGGAAAAAGATAGCTTGAGGGTCCGAATCGCAATAGGAAGAGACAAAGAGGGAAATATCTGTAGTAGTTATTTTAGTAGCTAAAACAGTGCACACAAATAGATATTTGGGCCTGCAAACATTGAAAGTGCAACCTGTTTGTCTCCCTTGATATAAAGGCAAAATGGATAGCTACATAAATAGTAGGTGATAGAGTGAGTGACTTAGGCTTAGGAGAGGAAATTGGAGATGAATCAACATGCCACAGTTAAGGCAACTACCTTACTCCAGCATGGCCCTCCTTGACAGAACCAAAAATGCATCCAAGACATTAATGCATAGCATGGGTTGCTCCATGGGACAAAGTTCCAAGCTTCCCTTAGGCCTCTATATAATGTAATCTCTTGTATCATTTGAAGGGAGATATTCCCAATATAGAAGCAAAACTCTACCCAAATTGAAAGGCAAATACTGAGACTTTGAGCTCAGATTGTTGTTCATTTCATTTTATCTGAATGAGAAAGAATGTTGTTTGTAGACTTTGTGCTGTCATATCTTGTATCATTTTAGGAGATTATTCTTATGTCTATCTTCTGAATGTGTTCTTATTTATTTAATTTGGCAAGCAAAATTAGTGAAATTAATAAGGAAGGTGTCCTGAAGCCAACTGTGGGAAGATTTTGTGCTGTCAGAGTTGTCTTCAGTGTGTGTTTATTTTTTGTTATTGTGTAAAGAACCTTGGGATGACTTTGTGCCCCCATTGTTCTTTGTATCTCACTCTTAGGCAGTCAAGGTGGAGACTTTGTGATACATCTTAGATTACTATTTACTCTATACTCTGTTACCAATTACTTATCCTACTTGAAAGAACTCCTGCTACCCCCTGTAAGAACACTTCTGGAAGAAGAGAAGTGCCTTCAGTGTTTTCACCAAGATTTTCTCCTTTTTTTGTGAACATCATCTCTGAAAGAAGAGAGATGGAGGGTATATCCTACCCTTGAGTGTTATTTTTAGCTTATATATAGTATATAGCACCTTTATACCTATAGGGAACCTCCCCTTGATGAGAGGAGAGATTTGTCCCCTTTGGATGTGGTAAACTTGCAACTTTGGATGACCAATCTCCTTATGTTATGGTTGAAGAGATCTATTTTGCTCACCAGTTAGTTGGTTGACAAAATATTCACCCAACAAGTATCAATGCTATGAGTGTTGTCGATGTAAAGACCCAACCCATTTAATGATTTCCTAAGGCCCAATTTCATAGTAATTCCATTAAAAGAGTGTATAGAATTATTTAAAGCCATAATGGGTTGTTTAGAGTTATTGACCCAGTAGTATGCTCCCCAATTAAGGAGTCAATAATACAAGAGATAAATGAGTGGTATAAATATGAATAACTTTCGTGACCTCCATACTTTGTCCCTTTTTAGGAAGGAGTCGTGATGGTGAGTAACCTATGGTAGAAGTTCAACAATGTTCTCCTTGAGTTTGTTGGCAGTGCATCTGATCTGTTTAGGCTCCAAAAAGGTAGTCCCAACTGCACCAAGAGATATATTATCCAGTGTAATATATGTGTTCATGGTATCCCATGGTGTGCCATTATTCACCTCTATTTTGTACCTTTTCTACTGTGAGTATACTAAATCATTGTGCCTATATTTCGTCATACATTGGGCTTTGATATGACCATATATGTTGTATAGTGAGCATCTAAATGAGACATGCTTGTAATCCAAAATTTATTTAATGTGTGAATCCCCAAAAAAAATCTCTAATATATTTGGTAATCCATTAGAGATATCCATCTCCATGTCTATACTAACAATAATTTTGTTACAATGATTCTCTGTGTTAGCATCAGTTTTAAGGAATCTCCCTAGAGAATCCCCTATAATATTGAATATCTATTTATCCCCTAGTTCAAAGGGGAAACCAATAAATTTAACCCAAAGTGCCAAGGTGCGTAGGTGCTCCCTATAAGGGTCAAAGCTCGCATGTCATATGAAAATGGTGATGGAAACATTACCCCAAAACTAGGGTCCACCATGTTCTATTAGTTTTTGGTCCTCCTTCAAATTAAAAATGAAGGTGATGTAACCTAGATCATCTCTTTGTTCATTAGGAGTGTATCCCAATATTGGAGTCCAAGTATTCTAAATCTAACATAGTAGATCTGTATCCTTAAACAAGCATCCATGCATCTGCCCAATGAAATCTTGTTCCATGTAATATATTACCTTCTCTTTAAAGATAGTGGGATCAATGAAAACATAAAATGGGGAAGTGTTGATCTTCACACATTTCCTCTTTCTTTTCCCATGTCATTTACCTGTATGTGGAGTACCCATAGATGACAACAAGGTGGGGAGAGTGTGCATGAGTAGATTTGGTGGATAAGCACTATTTTGTTCCTCTACCCTGATAGAAGGTGATTCAATATGAGATCCATGACCAAGATCATGTGTCACTGATGTAAGAAGAAGGATCTAGTTGAAATATGATCCCATCTAGTGTTGTTGGTAGCCATGATGTGGGGTTTCAAAGGTCATTGCCTGTGAGTCATTCAACCCTGTACATGGAGTTACCACTAATTGATCTAATGTGTTTTCAAGGAGTGGTTCCTATGTAAAAACCCTATCAATATGTTCATTCCCCTATATATTTTTGTCAATCTCCTATAGGTCATCTTCTCCCTCGAGCTCCATCTTCCATATATATATACACACACATATACATATATACATACATACATAAATACACACACACAAATATGTGTGTACATACATACATATATAAATACATACATACATACATACATACATACATATATGTGTACACACACACCCACACATATTTATTTATTGCAGGCTAAAGTTTGTTACCATGCAGGGTGCCATACAGGCCTGTGTGTGAATGAAGATGAATAAGAAATCTAGACTGATCTTTAATCCTCTTGCCAAGATTTATCCTCTTCAATCCTCTTGTCAGACTCTAATACCACTGTTTACCAAAATTTTTGTAGATAATATGAACAAATTACATTGTGAAGAAAGTATTTGACAAAAGTATGATAAAGTACTATTTTGAGATATATTTACAAATAAGGTAAAAGCTTATAAAGCTTTTACGGGTGGTTATATGATGTAACCAATTCTTGTGAACCAAACAAGATAATAAAAAACATATTAAAAGTAATTAATAAAATTTAGATCATAATTAATCCAAAAAAGGGTGATTTACACTACCCAAATATACCAATGATGAGTGTTAATAAAATGAGGTAATTGATTCAAAAAGAGAAGGAATCTCTAAGAGGGTATGATCAATTGTTCAAATCCATAGTGCAAAAACTAGAGGAACCTCTCAATTAAAAATAAAGGATGGAGTGGTTTATATCTATCTTAATTTCTTGCCTCCAAAAAAACATGGATGGTAAAATTTTTAATACATTTATGGAAACACTAGAAATGGCAGATCAAGACTAGAAGCACAGTCCTGAAGAAGAGACAGACACTTCATTAAAATACAATGTGAAAATATTATAGTTAGAATTAGAACAACTAAGAATAAAACATGAGATACAAATGAAAGGGAATGTTTTTAAGGTATTTCACAATAATCATACCTTACTATAGGCAACATGCTATAAATGCAATAAAATTGGGCATATTGCTAGGAATTATGAGGAGGAACTAGAGATAGAATGTGGATTTTACCACAAAAGGCACCCGTGATCCATTTTCTTTTCAAAAAGAAACATGATTTTATATAAATGGTGAGATAAAAATTGAGGAATCATTAGAATCCCCACCTAAAAAAAGGGCTAAACACCTACAAAAAATAAAAAAGGGCTAGGATACAAAAGGGTGGTGTAATGACATTCATTGTAGAAAGGAAGAATAGAAAATAATAGATGAAGAGGGAAGTTCAAATCATAAGATAACTATTTATGTGTATTTTATGCACACCCAAAAAACCTTTATGAGGTAGCCTCTAAATTTTTAGGATTAGTGAAAATATTTAGTCCAAGGCACGAGTTGCTGGGTATTTAGTTTTGTAAATAACATATTGGTGGAATAGTGATGAGGAGACATTTTGTTTACCACAGATGGGCCAACTATGGGTGAATCTTAATCTACTTGAGTTGGGTTTACTAATGATAGTAATAACCTAAGGTGGGTAGGAATTCAAAATAAGCTCAAAAAGAGTGAAAGGTAGGGAAAAAAATGAGGCTAGTGGACCACACTAGATGAAACTTTTCAAGACCATCACTTGAACTAAGGGTTGGACAAGGAATCAAAGACCAATATTTTCTATAGGATATGTAGCACATAAAACATATTTATGAGTCAAAGGAAATAAAAATATATCATACTTAAACACATGAAATCAAAGGTTGTCATGTTTGTTAGACTATAGTAGCACATCTATAAGGGGGAATATGATTTATATAAAAAATACATTTAGATAAGAAATAGATAAATATGAGTAATTATATATTAAAATATAACTCATGCACAACCAAAATACTAAGAAAATGAAATAATAAAACTTTTTACACTATCTAAATGTTAGAGAAGAATCAGATTTTGCATATCAAGACTAAAATTACATAACTAAAAATTTCCTATTCATCTTAATAGAAACATTCTCCTCCTTTTGGAATAGGAAGATACAAATATAAATAATCTTGGGATGGAGAAGGACTCATCTCTATAATCAAGTCTAAAAATAAATATCTAAAAATAATATTGTGTGCTAGTCTCATGCAAAGTGTGCATGTATAATAATGATTGTTCAAAATAGAATCATTTGTTTAAAATATAATATATAAAAGCTAAATGAATTAGGAATTAACAGTTCCATCTCAATTAGTACATGCAAATATATATCTATATTTATAAAGTGTTGAAATAACACTACTAAAAGAATAAAACTATGACATATCTTAAGTAGCCATCAAAATTAGTGGAACTAGAGTTAAAATTGGCATTACAACTAATGTAGACACTGGAACTATAGATAAGCTTGAAGTAGTTGCCAATGTAGTTATGATTGTGGTCACTAGAAGTGGCACATAGGCAAGCCCAATTTTATATTTCACTAATGTGTACTTGGGAAGCTAAGCACTTTAAGGTGGAATAGGCATAACCCATGTTACTAAAGTGGATTTCTTGGTTTCTTCCACTTGTAGGTGAATTGCATGACTTACCTAGAAGTCTACATCTATGGCCTCAAAATAAAGTAGAGCTATTTTAAATAATTAAGAAATATTGTCCATTAATTTATTATGTATGCCTGATTTAGCTATAACCTCAATGCATAGTTACCCATTCCCTATAGTTTTGTCCCTTGAAAAATTGACTAGTTGCATTATTTCATCACTAGTTATGTAAACAATGCCTTTAATTTTTGCTCTAAAACTATCTAGTATTATGCGTAGAAGGTTCTAAAAATGGGTCTAGGAACTAATTTCCCCTATAGAGTGCTTACTTGAATAACTCAAGTTAATTAGGATAGAGATAGCTTCCCTCTCTTGGTTTGCTAATTTTTGGACCAGAGGTTGCATCTCTTGATGCCATTCAAGTGCACTATCCCTTTTTTCAGCAATATATATTTGTGCCCAAGTAGTTTCATATCTTGTTAGTAAATTTAGTTGGGCATACTTATTGCTTAGATTATAAAACACAATTTTCCATTAATGTCTTTTATTTTGTTAAATATTTGAAGAATGTCTCCCCACTTGGGTTAAGAGGTGGCCTTTTTTGACCTTATTGGACCAATAGTATCAAATAATTTCCTAGCTATCTTTTATAAATTATGCACTATCTTTTTGGTGGCTTAGATAGTACTCACCTTTGGTTGCCTCTATACATGCCGATCAAAACTTTTGAACATCTCTTTCATGACTCCTCAAACAACATATACAAAAGCATAGGGGTCCTCCTTATATCTATTGAGATCTGAGGGATTTATTTTTCTTCATTTTATCAAAGAGAATATGTCTTCTCTTTATTCCACCTTAGCTTATTGACCCTTATCAACCACATTTTTCCTATTCACCTTTCTCAAGGTGTTTGTTTTTATGTGAAAATAGAGATTTATTATGGGCTTTTCAGTTATCATCAAATTTTATCTCCCTGGTTCTTCCTATCAAAATTGTAGATCCATGAAGGAATGTCCAGTGTAACTTATTACTCTATTTGTTCTATATATTTTATTTACCCTATTTTTGATATAAGAGTGACTGGAGGGGATTATCCTAGAGGTAGCATGGCCTTTGGGGAAGATGTAATTATTACAATAAAAGGAAAAATGGCCTTCATCCATCTATTAACCTACTTATGGACTGTGTTAATGATATATATGGCCTTCCATGATATTTTGTGGACTAATATAGAAGGTGAGTCTATTTAGGTGTTGGACTAATGGGCATCTCAAATTGTTTTTTTGGCCTAGGAAGGGATGATAGGGTATCAAAAATTGATGTGGACACCAATTTTTCAAAATGCATCCTTTTCTTGGCTTAGGAGACTGAGAATTGGTTCCACTAAAGAATGAGTAAGTTGATGGGGTGCTCAATAGGTTTTTTAAATAGTTAGTAAGAAAAGTACATGCATCTTGAATAGTTATAATAATGGTGGTAGGGCCAAAGTAAGTTGGGTTGTGGTGGTCGAAATGGGCATTATAGATGCATGTGTTTAATTTATCTAGCATAAATAATGAAAAGAATGTAAAGAATATGATACATCACTAGTAGTTATAAAAATTGAGGTGTTTTCCAAATAATGTGGACATTGAGGACTTACAACTAAGGGAGAGTTACTTGGGGGACTAGTTTCTATGGTTTTCATTTTAGTGATCTGAGATAAAGAGCTTGGACGTGTAGTTGGGGATGGCCCCTATGCTGTGATGTGTAACTTTGAATTTACCTCTCCTTTTTCATCTCCTTCTCTATTTGATAGTAATTCATTACCCTCAGAATTACCACTTCCCTAATTAACTTCCTCATATTCTAGTAGTAATTATATACCTCTCGACTAGGTGCTTCCTTTAGTCAACCATTCATCATTTTCCTCTATCTAAGTGGTCTTATCAAAGGGTTTTGCCTCTTATATTGTAGTCTTTGAGAACCACTCTTATTCATCACCCCATATTTTATATTCCTCCTCACTATCATAAATCTATATAGGGTTTGATCCTAGATCACTCTTTATTCTAGTTTTCCTTTTCTTGGGAGAAACTACTTCCTTCTCTACTTCCACCTTTTGAGATGAAGTGGGAGGGGTCATAGGTTTCCTTGTGTATGTCTTTATTGATTTTTTAATAATAGAGACTATCCTAGTTGAAAGTGAAATAAAAGAAGGAGGGACTATAGTGGTATAAAATGGTGAGGGATATAGAGGAGTGGTAACCACTAGACACTTCATTTTAGCTATTTTTGTGTCTAAACTATGTTTAAAATAAATTTCCACAATCGCATGCAAGTTTAATTAAAAAAATCCAAACAAACCTAATTTATTCACACAACTACCAATTTAACCTAAAATCATAGTGATACATCCCTACTTAGGGCAGTGTTAATCTTGTATCATTTATCTTATTTGATTCATCCTTATTCTAATAAACCCTTTGCATGTGTCTTTGAAGGCTAATTAAGTGAATATCTTGATTGATCAGGAAACATTACAAAATTTACCTATTATTTTAATTTCTAATTAATTATCCTAATCTTCCTCTAAATAGAAAATTCTATGACTTTTTAGAATTGTCATATTTTCCATAATGCAAAATTAAATTATGGCCTCACATGGGTGATGTCTTAGGGGAAGTTCAATGGAAAGGAGTGGAGTATAGGCAATGTGGTTTATGACATGACCACTTACACCCCTCTTACACACTCAAGTAGACAAATGAATGCACTTTCTTCCAATTTTACTTTCATACTCTAAACAACCTTAAATAGTATATCTCACACACTCCAAAAGTGTAATCATGGATTTGAGGATTGATACTCAACCCTTCATATTAGGATGATATGAATAGTCTATATTAGTTCAAGGAATATATAAATAAAATCCTCTTACCTTTCATTTCATCAAGCTTCCTAATGTAAACTTACTCTAAAATATTGACTCCAAGAAGCTTCATCAACTTTATTCTCTCATGCAATGCCAAAGCCTAGACCAACTGTAGACAAAGAGAGGTGTTCCCCATATAAGGATTTAAGTATTGATGAGGACACCTACATCTACAAGTTGACCTCAAACTATTTTAGATTGATCTCAAGCATATCTTCAAGGGAGGTAAAAAGTGATATTTTCTCCTTTCAATTTACATTTCATGCTTGATTATCTTTGATCATCCAAGAGATTGGGCTTGATTAGTTATATCTTCACGTTATTATGAATTAATTCACTAATAATTGACTAACTCCCTCTTGGATTCCTAATCTACATAATGGCACTCTCGATGGGACCTCTTGAAGGATTGGATGCATCTCACAACCTTTTTTAGTCTACTAGAATTCTTCTAATTACCAAAATTGGACTTATATCAATCTAATTCTCTCTCTTTTCTTCCAAAAATATATCAAAACATGTTTAGAAGCAAATGATGAATTCATGACTGTGTATTAGAGAATTTAGATCATTCATCCGTATAATTATTAAGGGAAATAATGAAATCATTAAAGACATTAGCAAAATGATTTCAAACTGTGAAATCATCATTATACATTTTATGTGCTAAAACTTTTTTTTATAGAATTATGAAATTGAATAAAATTATAGTGAAATCATTTAGGCAAATAGTGAAATCATTGCAAAATAATAATTTTTTTTTTGTTGATATTTTGTTGTTCCTAACATTGTTTCCTATAGAGTTGTGAAATTGGAGATAATTTTGATGAAATCATGTATAAGAGTATAAAAATCATGTAGAATAATAGTGAAATCATCTATACCATTAGAAAAATCACTTACAAATAGTGAAATTATTTCCTTTATATTTTCTATTTGTTGTGTTTTCTATGAAAATGTGAAATCATCTAAATTAATAGCAAAGTTATATATCTCATTAGCAAAATTATCAAATATATAAGAAAATTTGTGAAACCTAACTATGGAATGGTTCTAAAAGTTTTTTATTTATTTTTATTTTCAATAATGAAATCACTAAAAGCAATAGTGAAATCACCAAAAACAATAGTGAAATCATAAAAAACAACAATGAAATCATCAAAATCAGGACTGGAATCATCAAAATTAGTATCAAAATCATAAAAAATAGTAGAAAAATCATCAAAAGAAATAATGAAATCATCTTAGTAAATAGCGAAATTGTTCTAACTATTGTGTTTTATATTTGCAGGTTCTAAAAAATGAAATTGAAACATTTATTAGTGAAATTAGTTTGTGTAACAATGAAAACATTTTTCATTTAGGCCAAGACTTAAATGAATCCATTTGTTTTAAAATTATAATCAATTTGTGATTGTAGGACCTTGGTCAAAGAGTGGTGTTTTGAGTAAAAAAACTTCAATTCTATCTTACATTTCAATTTGTACATCTAAAATGAATTCACGCTTTAATTTGTGTTTAACAAAACTTGTTCAATTTCAAAGTTGCTTACTTTATTGCAAGTTTGCTTGTTTACTTGATTATCTTTTGGGGTTATTTTTGTGCGTATGCTCTCCCCTTTTGGGTGACTAAAAAATGTGAAAGTTCTTATTTTATTTATAACATATTTTTAATTTGACTTAGTGGGGTGGATTTCATCACCTTCTCGTAAATCATTATGGGTGCATTGACTTATGAAGTAACATCTTAACATCATAACAAACCCCACTTATTTGGTGGGGAATATAAATTAAAGAAGGCATCATCATGAAGACCTATCTAGTGCTTCCAAAAATTCATGTGAAGAATGTAACCCTATGTAGTTCCTTTTAATATTCAAGGTCATTGTGTGGTACCCTAGAAAGGAGTGTAGACACTATAGTTTCATATAATATATATGATTGGTTAGGTATCATAGGCCCTTATTTTTATTTTAATCTCCTAAATATGCCTATCCTAAGGTTTAATATATTTATTATTAGTAACTTGGTAATTTACTTTTATAAATTACCTTTCCACCCCTCCCTAACCACCTAAATCTATTAACAATGTTTTAACCAATTTACCCTCATATAACCTTGTTTATAAAAAAACTCACATTAACAAAGCCCAATTTTACGCATGATTGGAACAAACATTTAAATTTGGGTGAATTGGTGCTGATTCACTCATGATCAACATTGATTCTATAGATCAACATCGATCCATATATACCTAGTTAAACTTTGGCTTTGGGACTAGAAACTCTGAACCTCAAAGTGCTATTTAGATTTTTGGGAGAATTGAGGAAGTCCTTAACATCACTCTACCAAAATTTTGTTGCATACAATCTGCATCCATCTTCATGAGCCAGAAGGACTACTTATATTTGTGAGAATGAATTTATTATGTTTGCAACCAAGTCCAAGGTAAGTAATCATATTATTTATTTCCTTTCCTCTTAGTCTCTTTGATTTTATCTACTTATTCAATCTTTAGAATACAATCCATATCCATCTACATCTATTTATTAGTCTCTATCATCTAATTTAGTCTCTATTTTAATTAAATATAGTTTTAAATAGAATCAGTGCTAATTTATTCTAAATCGGCACTGATTCTACAGAATCAACACCGATCCTATAGGATCAATGTCGATCTGCTATGTTTAACTTTTAAAACCTGAGCCTTTTATCTTAAACCCTTATATTTAATTCATATTGATTTCATATCCTTTTAAACATGAATTTGTTATGTAGATGACTCTACCCAGTGTTATGCATGATGCAATTAATATCACTGATCTACCTATAGTATCCCAACCCCTTTTTGCTGATCAGAGTGATATAGCCTTTGAGCTATCACTTTTAACCATTATTTATTTTCCCTCTTTTGAAGCCACTACCAACCAACTTGATGTCATAAAGAGGATGTGAATGTTTTTATGCCTTATTGGGATGAATAATTAGCTTATATTAATAGCTTAAATAAATATTAAAATCATAATTATTATTTTTGTCATATCTTTATCTATTGTAATTTCAAGTATTATTTATCCACTTAACTATGAAAATAAGTGATCTGACATCCACTTGAGAAAGTTCACAACTTCCTAAGACTAGTTTATAACTAGGTAGCTTACCCATTTATCTATTTTTGTCTAGGTTATTTATTTATGTGTAGGTTATTCTTCCCAACCAAAAAGAATCTCCCTCAGTCACTAGATTCAAGCCGTGTGCAACCATTTATTAATCTCTAGGTATTCATCATAAACCCTAATTTTCATTCAATTTTTAGTAAGTTAATTTAATTAAAGGAAAAATGAAAAACTACTATAACATTATGGCATGCCCTCTGGGACCACTAAGGTCTCATTTTTCTTATTAAAATTCATTGTGAAGTTATCTTTCTTTCTCTCCTTTTCTCTTGATTTTTTATTTGTTAAAAAAAAATACAAAATCATTTTTTCCTTTCTAAAGGTTAAAAATAACTGCATCTATTTTTGCTTGCGTAGGTAATTCATATAGAATAATCTATGTGGTTTAAATTTATCATAGCTATCACTTATTACACACACATACCAAACCAATAACATAATAAATCCATCAAACATTGACATAAGGAATTTAACTAGGATTTCATCACCTAGTGGTAACCTTCATCCTGATTATCCTACTTGGATTTCACCACTAAGGGGAGAACCAACTCAGTACACTGACTATGTATAATCCTTGGTTATTTTATATATATATATATATATATATATATATATATATATATATATATATACACACACACACACACACTAGATAATCACCTAAAAACCTTATGCTATGGTATGTAAAATGAGGGGGTAGGCCCGATTACCAGGGTAAGTATCGATTCTAGTACATAGATCTTTTTGAGCCTAAACATATCTGAAACCATCCATAGATTGCTATTTCTTAGGACCTTCGATAAAATTTATTTTATTTTATCACCAAAAAAAAAAAAATTAAAATATTTTTAGGTATTTATTTATCATGTGTGCCTTTCTTTTTCACTAAATATGAGATAATAAATAAGACTTTTGCGTGTTTTTTTCTTTCATTTCTTGCTTTTTCCTTTATCACTACATGGTTTTGGATGTGACAATAATTTATAAAATAGATTGAACCCCAATTTCATCCTCGTATATGGATAATTATCCTAGTCCTCCTACTTCCCTTGAGTCCATGAAGGAAGGTATTCCCTAATATATACTTAGGGTGATCTTAAATTCACCATTATATTGGATAGTAATCCAATCATACTTAACCATTACCTCAACTCTCAAGCTATATGATTCCCACTCCTCCCCCCACCCCCTCCCCACATATGTAGTTTCTAGGAATTGTTATGGCATGCCTTTAGAGGAAGGTGAAGGGTTTACCACCTTTATGGTGTCTTCTCATAACAATCCTCCCCCAACAAATTCTGACACTAACACTACATAATCTTTAGGCAATCTACCTTTGATAAAATCTAGTGTTCCATCCCCAACTAGTATCCAAGCTTAAAATATCACCACACCTCAACCTACATCTACTTTGCCTCTTACCATGACCCTTCAAAACCTAGTTATCTCAATCCTAACAACCTTTCCACTAATCCAAACTAGTGTACCTTTGAATCCTCAAACTTATCCTTTACAATAAGTCCCTACAAATCAACCTCCTCAACAATATATCCCCTTGAACACCCAATACATGTCACCTACACAAGTTATTGGGTCTACTTATATCCCCTTATAAGCCCCACATTATGTGGAAGCATCCTAACCAGTCATGATCACCTTGGTTGGTTATCCTTTACCCCAACCCTTTTCCACTCAACTTCCTACTTATTAACTCCCACAACAAAATGTTTTGGGAGGCAACCCTCAATACAATACCAAACTAGTCCTTATGAGCATACTTATGAACAAGATGGCCAATTTGGAAGCCTATAACTTTGGGAATAAAGATATAATAACTTACAAGTAAATATATAACAATCATATTAATCCAGTTGTCCCCATTAGACCTTACCCTCTGTAGTTGGAACTTCTAAAATTTACGAAGTTTCAAAATAAGGAGGATCCTTAGCAAAACCTTTGAATGTTCAGACACACATACTACCTTACAACTCATGATGACACACTTCTTAAGACCTCTCCCATGTCGCTAGTTGGACCTAATTTAGACTGGTACAACTCAATTCCTTAAAAATACTTTTTCTCTTTTGGGAAGCTAGCCTAAATATTCTTAGAGAACTTTTCTATCAACATCGTAAGAAAAGTAATTATCACCAACCTCTATGCCATTAGATAGTTTGATGATGAATCTATTACTAATTTTGTGTCTAGATGAAGGAGTCCCATAAACCAACTCACCTTTTCCCTTCTGCAACCTGAATTAATTGAATTTTTTTATGAGAACATGTACCAAACATATGTGATGGACATTATAGGTACAATTATTCAAAACATTTGATGAGGCCTTTTTGATGGCCCACAAACTAGAAATTAGAGACTTAGAATAAGGGAAATTGAAATTGTGTTGTAAAAAATTTAAACATGATCATCTAAAGGGACTAAAAATAATAAAATCAAAGGATCTATTAATTCTATAGTTGTAACATCAGCACCACTACAAATAAAAAGTCAATCTAATCCCTCTACCTCTCAACCACAATCCTAAAAACCATTGACACATTTCCCCAATGAAAATATACACCTTTAGGAGAATATTACACATATATCTTAGATAAGCTCTTAAATGAATATATTATCAAACTTCCTCTAGTGAGACCTCTTAAATATTCTTACCCTAAGCCTAGCTGGTTTAGGGAAAATGACTTTTGTAATTTCCACTGTGTAATAGGTCATGACATCAATAGGTGTCATTATTTCAAGGGTCTAGTAAATAACCTTATTGATTAAGAAGAGTTATAACTAGATATCCCTAACATGCCTATTAATCGGTTTATAGACATCTTTAGATAACCCTTCCTTAATCATGCTTCCACATCTAATTCTATGCAAGATAATTTAGGATCCACCTCAGACCATGAAACTCACGTAATCAACATGATCCATGATCAAATTCTACCTAAAGAATTTTATAGTACTTCTATCGTTGATCTCCTTATACGAGACACCTTCCAACCATTTGAATTAAGTAAATTTATCTCAAAAATGTACTCAAGTTTTATAGATCTCATTATTTAAGATCCACTTGAGCAAATGATATCTAAAAACATTCAAGATGATCAACTATAAATAAAAGAGGAAAATACTATTGAAGAAAAGGCTTACATAGACATTATGTAACTATGCATAACATTCCTCATTTCATCTTAATAACTACATCTAGCATAACCATCCCTCTAGCTTACTACCTCTTAATAAAACTATCACATTACCCCAAACTAGCTCAAGAATAGTTCCCCCTATTACTCGAGATGAGTTAAATCTTAGAGAAATCAAAGGAAAAGTTATAGATATCAAAAATAAAATCCTTGGGGCCCCATGAGGAAAATAATTATAACATCCTACTATTAAGGTTGAACTCCCTAAAGAGGATATCTCCATTACCCCAATTAGATTCAAAAAGGGAAGGTGCCTCTACCATCTATTCAAACAAAAGCATCTATATTAGGACCCCATCCTTCAGTAAGAGTAAAAGCCACTATCATATAATCCTCTAATAAAGATCATGTATCATCACAAAGGGATCTTCCCACCATGATAATGCCAATACATGATCCTTTAAACCCCTAATATCGACAAGGTTTATTTGAAAGGGCTTATCCTAAGAATAAAGTACCTATTGTAGGGAATGTTCAAACAACCAGTGTGAATGGTCAAGGTTTGAAGTCACATACCTCTTCTCTATAAATGCCTTGGATGATTGAAAAACCTAGTTAATATCCATTGAAGGGGTATTATTCTAAGATCTTAGATCAACTTCTCCAAACATCCCTTATCACTTTACCACCCGTAAAACCCATTAATCCTCATAATCAAAAACTAGGGTGGTATTGAGAAAATAGTAAATGTACATATCATTGAATAATAGGTCATGACATGGAAAGTTGTAATGCATTAAAATTTGTGGTCTAAACCTTATTAGAAGAAGATGATCTTTTAATGGAACAAATAGATCATGACCATTCCCATAGTCAAACTACTAGGCTCACATCCACCTCAAGAATTAGTCTAGACAAATAACACCAAAATGAGCTATAAAATAAAATATAACCTTTGATAGAGATTAATATCAACACTTCCTAAACCCTCTATATAAAGATGAGTCTAATAATATAAAAAATCCCCATTTATTTCAAATAGATACAATTCACATAGCTATGTGATCCCAAACCTAGGGTCATAAGACCCACAATCATGATAAAGCCAAAGTGACTACTGTGAAAGCACAAAATCTTACCATAAATAGTCCTACAATGCCCACTCCAAAACTTAAAATTTATATTTTAGGGAAATAAAAAATAATAATCTTTATAAATCATATATATATTTGTTCTAAAGTAGCTTCATTAGCTCCCTATCAAGATGTCCCTATATGAACATGTCCAAAATTATCCACAACATCATGAGGCTCTGCTAGAATTTTTGTAGGCCATCGAGATACAAGTTGATGAACCCCATCCTTTATCAACTTTCATCACATCACTTCAAAAGATGTTATTCATAACATTCCATGATTTAGAAATACAACCCATATAGATTGATGACTAGGATCCCACATAATTTATTACTACCCAAGTTAATCAAACTCAAATCAAACGAGGAATGATTGATAATGGTGCTAATATAAATATCATCTCCTTTCATGAATTTAAACAACTAAAATTACTTGAAATTATTGTATCCCAATCCCCCACCCTTTTATGAGCATTTAATGATACTATCACCCTTGCATTGAGAATGGTCATCCTTCATATTTAAGTAGGCATATGTGTTCTACCTGAATTATTTTACATAATAGAAGGGGAGTATCAATACAATATTTTATTACGACATCCCTATATATGCACTATGTATTGCATCCCCTCCACCTTACATCAATTTATTAAATTTGAACATGAAAGTAAAATCCACAATATAATGGTTGATCCTCATCCACTAAAAACTTTCAATCTTACCTTTCGATCAAAAGATATCTTAATTCTATTACAAAGCACTACCCCATCATCATCCAATGAGGCATCCTCTAGTACGATAATCCTTGCATCAAGGATCAGTAAGGAGTCCATCCATTCCACATTTTAGCATCTTTCAATTGGAGAGTATTAGTGATTGACACTCAATACTCTCCCCACTCCCCAATAATATGGGCATCTAGACAAACAACATGTTTATTATCCAAATTTAGGAGAAGTTATTCCCTTCAGTCCACCTTTCCTTCACACCCATTAGATCTATGGGGGGATTGACCAACATTCTTCAGGCCTTTCTAATCAAATCTATGCTAAAGCATTTACCTCAAAATTTTCATTCGTCAATAAACCCCACTTTGTAAAGACATACCTACAATGGTATACTTAGAAGGGTTTCATCATAGGATGCTATGAACAAGGTCCATATGACATTACATTAGGAGATTTTAGGAAACCTCATGAAAATCATGACCTCAATTTTTAAAAAAATACCAAAGCCACCTTGGATGTTAATCTTCTTCCTATCCTTGAAGAGGACACACCATACTGATCATTCAACACCCCTTCTTTGACAAATGATGTTGTATCCATTCTCCCAAACATTTTTTAGTCAATGTCATTACTATAGAACCTTTCATCTATTATCATGATGGGGAGGTCAAAACCATTCCTCTATCCTACCCAAACATGATAGGATAGGATTTTCCCACCATCCCTATTCTTCAATGCCATGATGATGAGTTGATATTAACTCATTTAGGCATAGATAACTTCCATCTATGTAAATCCCTTTCATATGAAACCTCTAGTCTATTAAATGAGGTTGCCATTGACATTAACATGGGATCTCATGAGACTCTATGAATAGTTAAGGTTAAAAAATATTTAGATCCCCAGGAGTACCAAGATTTCACTACATTTTTCATAGATCATAGTAAATCATTCACATGGTCCTATAATGACATGCTTGGTATTGACCCAACTATTTTCATCCATAACATTATCACATTCTTAAACACCAAATCTATAAAGTAAAACCTTTGAAAAATGCACTCTCACCTTGTTCTCTTAGTCAAGGAAGAGTTAAAATGTTTCTTATCCATCAAATTTATCCAACCTATTGATTACCCTCAATGGGTATCTAATATTATCCCTATCACAAAGTCTACAGGGGGGACTATGCCTTTGTACTGACTTTCATAAACTTAATCTCGCTTGTCTTAAGGATTATTTACCTCTCCCTAATATTGACCAATGAGTGGATTTAATAGCTAGGAAAAAATGTTGTCACTTATGGATGGTTTATCTGTATATAATTAGATCCTTATCACACCAGAAGACCAACATAAGACTTCATTTATTACTCCCTAGGGGACCTTTTGCTATTGAGTATTGCCTTTCAGCTTAAAAAATTGTAGCAACCACCATCAAAGAGATAAGACTTATATCTCCCATGATATAACTCATAAAATTATTGAGGATTATATCAATGATCTCCTTGGTAATTCAAAATTATGAAAATACCATCTCTTGGTCTTAAAGATAATCTTTGATTGCTTAATCCAGTTTTATGTCTATCCAAATTTTAAGAAATGCATTTTTGGAGTATTGATGGGTAAGATTTTAGGCTTTATTATATATATTCAAGGGATATAAGTTGACCCCACTAAGATCAAATCCATTTTATAAATGCTACCCCCATCTAATCTTAAGTAGTTCTATAGTTTACAAGGTAAATTATAATCTATCATTTTATCTCCTAGTTATTTGATCGATGCAAACTATTCCATCACCTTCTAAGGAAGGATATCCATTTTAATTAGATTTATAGTTTTTAGGAGGCCTTTGATGATATTAAGAGATACCTCATCTCACCACCAATTCTCACTCTCTTGAAGGAATGAAAACCATTCTTCTTGTATATCTCCTCTATATATCATGCCCTTGGAGCCATGCTTGCCCATCGTGATGAGAAACACAAAGAGCAAGAGATTTACTATATCAATAACACACTTTATAAATAAGATACATGTTATTATCATATAAAGAATATATGCCTGGCTATGGTCTTTATTTCTTTCAAGCTTCACCATTATTTTCTCAATCATAAGACTTATGTGGTCACAAACATCGATCCCCTAAAATTTATGCATTCAAAGCCTTATCAAAATTAGTAAATGGCCAAATGGTTCATGCTTTTGATAGAATTTAATCTCAAGTTTATCCATCAAAAATTAGTTAAAGGTTAAATAATTTTTAATCATATTACCAATGCCCATCTTGCTAATAATCAACCAGTTAATTATGAATTCCCAGATGAATCCATAGCCTCCACATCTCAAATAGATCCACAATATCAAATGACTCTATTCTTTGATGGATATAAAAGTGATTATGGTGGGGGAGTTTGAATTATCCTAATCCCTCCTAGGGGGACACCTATACCTCTATCCTTTAAACTTGATTTTGAATATACTAATAACATGGTAGAATATGAGGCTTTTATCATAGGTCTTCAAACTACTTTAGACCTAGGTATTAAGATAATTAATGTCTATGGTGATTCCTAGATTATGGTCAATCAGATTAAGGGCATATATCAATGTAAGAGTGATACCTTTTAGAAATATAAAACCTTGGCTAATCAATTACTAGCTACATTCGAGCATTATGCTATCCAAGCCACTCCTCAATCAACTAACAAATTTGTGGATACAATGGCTTCTTTGGCCTCATTTATCCCATATTTATCTCAAGAATATAAGTTATTTATCCTCATCCATAGGATTAATCAACCTTATTTTACCAAAATTAACTTTTCTTCCATCCATAGTGTGGAGGAAAATCCATCAGATCTTTGGTATGCATAGATATTTGATTACCTAGTAAGGGGGATTAATCCTTTGGATTTATCTAAAAATGACAAGAAATCTTTCTAGAATCATGTCATGTGTTTTGTCACACTGGGGGGTGTTTTTATAAGTGTGGTTTTGATAATATCCTTCTTCATTGTCTTCAAAATCATGAAGTTATTGTCACTATCAAAGAAGCTCATGATGGGTCCTGTGGTGGAAATTTTAGTGATTGCACCATCATGAAGAGAATATAATTATTAGGATATTATTGGCCCATTTTAAATCAAGATTATTAAGAATACATTAAGAGATACATAAAGTGTTAATAACATGCCAACCTATCCCATGTCCCTAGTCTGTCATATAGGTAGCACAAGACTTTTAGCCTTTTTCCCAGTAGGGGCTTGATCTTATAGGTCAGATCAACTCTAAATATTCCCAACATCATGGATTTATCATTATCACCACTAAGTATTTTACTAAATGGGTGGAAGGTATTCCCCTTATCTCAACCAAAGTAGATAAAATTATTGAATTCATTTATTCAACATATTATTTATTGCTTTGGTGTTCCACATAAGATCATCATAGATAATGGAAAATATTTTAAAAATAAAAAGGTTTAAGAAATATATGATTCTTTTAAAATTAATCTAAGCTTATCCTCACCTTATTATCCTTAATATAATGGATAGGCTGAAGCATCTAATAAAACTCTTATCAAAATCCTAACTAAAGTCGTTAATAAATTAGGGAAGAACTAGAATCTTCATGTTCCCTTTGACTTATGGGCTTATTGAAATAGTATTTGAACCCCTATGGGAGACACTCATTTATCCTTAGTTTATGATACCAAAGTTGTACTTCCTCTTGAGATTTATATTCCTTCCTTTCACATCTCCCTTAAATATATCATTTCTAAGGATGACTTCTATTAGGAATGATTAGTTCAGCTCAAACTCTTGGATGAGCATTAATCAACTGCCCTTGACCATCTACATGTATATCATGAATGAATAAAGAATTCTTATAATAAGCATCTAAAGGAACATGAATTCAATATTAGCGACCTTGTCTTAAAATAAAATAAACATGTCACTAATATGAAAAAAAGCAAAAGGGGAAAATTTTCTCCAAATTGGCTCAAACCATATATTATCACCCATAAATACAAATCTAAGGCATATCACTTGGCCTCTCTTGATGGAAAATTAGAATGAGAACCTCTTAATGTATTGCATCTATGTCCTTTTTATTGATACTAAATCTTGATCACCTTATTTCGCCTAGTTTAGTTTCTTGGTTTCATTTGATAAAACCATATCCTTATTATTCTTATACCAAATAATGATATGTAGAGACATGTAGTTATTTGAAAACATTGCCCATTTTTAACCTTGAATATGAATACCCCATCTCTATTCATAGCATGCTGTAATTGGATAAGCTTTGCCTATAATGGGAAGGAGCTCCAAATTGTTATTCCCTAAAATCTCTCCTTATCACTAAGTCATTTTGAGAATAAGTGTATTATCTTGTGTAACAAAACTTTTAAAAACTATCCTAGGATACCTAAGGCCAATCCATAAATAAATAATAACATTGGGATCAAAATCAAATCAAAGCATCTACAAAACAATAAAAAATAATAGACTAATCCCTTAAAGGACAACTATGAAATTTTATATATATATATATATATATATATATGTATGTATGTATGTATGTATGTATGTATGTATGTATATAAAGCATAGATTGCTCCCTTAAAAGACAACCTCTTTGAAAGGCATATCTTAAAATATAGACCACATTCTCAAAGGTTGGTTATCATGCATAAACTTTCCCAAGAAAGCTTCCTGCATTGATCAACCTTCTTTAATTTAGTAGGCTCCCTGTATTGATCAGTCTACATGGATTAACACAAAAGGATTCTAGGGTTGACCTTAGTTTTGGGTATACAAGATGGAAACATCTTCTTCTTAAAAATCCACTTTCTATCAAATTCTAAAACAAATCCTTAGAATTGTCCATCTAAAATCAATAAGAACCTGAACTTCATTGACCTAAAGTTGTTAGGATAGTTATTAGCAATTGGTTAAGGATGCACATGCATTCCTTTCAAACGGTTTTCTTGGGTCATGGTATGAGCCAATAACAAAGAATAAAAACCTTTGTAAATTAAATTTTTGCTAATTAATTATAGATTTGTCACACATATCAAGAAATATCCTAAATCTATCAAATCAACAATATATAAACATTAAATCTGTAATAAATAGATCACATCTATAATAATCATGATCAATGCACATTTTTCATAATCCATAAAATTCATAATCAATAATCTAATTCATATCCATGATAGCATACTCATAATTTATTAGCATTTTAATATTTCATAAAGTTTTAAATCTATGATCTATAATCACATCACATGCAATCTATAATCCATAATCAATAATCTAATGTACATCCATAATCCATAAACATTTTTACATAAAAGCCCATAATCCATAATCTAATAAAACTCATAATTATTAAATCCATAAATCACATAATCAAATTTGCATCCATATTAATTTAATCACAAACATTTTAGAATCACATATGTCCATAATCACATAATCTAAATCACATCCATAATAACATAATCATGATCTATAAACATTTAAATCCATCAAATCCATAATTAACCCATAAACATATCACGTAAAATCCATAATCTATGATCTAATACACATCCATAATAGCCATAATCCATAAACATTTTAAATATAAATCCATAACATGTAGCAACCATAATCTATCACATCATTTAATAAACTAAATCCATAATCACATAATCTAAATGAAAGCATCCATGATAACACAATCCATAAACATCCATAAATGTATAAATGACATCCATATGAACATCATAACTCATAATCATGAATCATATATATAAATAATCAAGGTGTATATCATAAATATCCATATACATGTCTATGGCTCTTTGAATACTACAATGAATAAATACAATAAATGAACTACTTTGTAAAATGTATCCTGCTCAAATGGATACTCCCCAGGGCTCCACCACCATATCCAATCCCATCCCCTCCCCCATATCCTCCTCTATGCCCATCTTTCCTTTGATCCCTCTCATGAGATACACTACCTATGCTCACTAATCCTATGTGCGTATGTCTAGAAGCCCTACCCTGCATGGCTAAATGGGAAGCATAGTGAGGAATATCTAGATGTAGATCTACTATGATCTAATCATAGTAATGCATATCTACCACTATCTCCCTATATATATCAATATTCATTATGTTTTTGTATCCTATGCTAGGCCTAACCACCCATGCAACTATTTGAACTGATGAGTCTCCCTCCCCCCTCCTCAGTCTATCTCCTTCCACTTAGTAGTGATCCCAAACTTCCACTATTAGGTCATGACTGAGATGTAATGAGTTGAAATCTACCCATGGTTTATCAAATCTAATCCAAAAGGTGTTTCACTCAATCTGTACCATGGTAAGTGCCCCTTATGCTGTAACCACCTATCCCTATAAGTCAATATGCTAGGACCTCAATGTGTCCCTCTCTATAATGATATCAACAATGTCAATCTCTTCCTCCTCTATCTCCTCCTCTCCCCCATACTTTACCCTCTCCCCCTCATCTCCCATCTCTTCCTCTCCTCCTCCATCCTCCTCAGTATGCTCCATCTCCTTATTGACTCCCTTTTAGTGTGAATGCACCACCCTCTCCTATCTTGCTACCCACTATCTTTCCCACCATGCTAGAAATGCTAAAGTGCACCCTATATCCTCCACATCTGATCCCACTACCTCTTCCTCATTTATTGGGACATCTATAGTGTCTATCCCTAGAAGATCTTGCTCTATCTCATCCTACCTATATACATGTAGGGCCCATAGAATGTCCTATACCAAGCTAAACTATCACCACTCTCACCTAAAATGGAGGTACTATACATACTCTATCCTCCTCCTAGTTACCCACCTCTTCTTTAAGATACTTATAAGCTTTACCTCTACCCCATACCATGCGAGAAATCTAAGATAAGGTCACCAAATGATATCTCCATCTCGTAAGCCCTCCAAGACCTCTCAGTAGTACTCTTAGTCCTAGACAATGCCATATATGAAGTCTTAAACTAAATATACCTTCCATCATATGAAGGACATGCTGTAATCAGTCCCATAACAAGATATCCATGGGCTACCAATAAGATGCACCACCTTAATGTGCTCATACACCCAAAATTACAACACAATGATAACATCCCAGCCATACCTCCTCTATGTTCTCAAACCCTAGAGCTCCCTATAGACATGTAATAGTAAGGTAGATGCCCAGGAAAACACCATCATGTGCTCCATCATATCATGACCACACCTATCCAGCTCCATGGAAACCTACCTCCTCCTAAGACTGGTAGTGCATAACAGGAAGTTGCCAGTAACATCATGGTTAGTACACCTTTACTCATTACATCAAACTCATATAGAGGCTCAAAAACTAATATACCAATAATAAATGTGATCTCTAAAGCATCTCCATCATATAAACATATCAATGCTGCTCCACATCTCTACTCATTTACAAGTACTATATCTACCTTATGTACTAGAAGTCATAAAATCCTATAGATATTCTCCTCTATAATGGTCATCTCTCTAGTATGAAGCTATAACATCCTAGTAGTCACATCCTAATACTCCAACAGGGTGACCAACAATCTCATATCTTGATGAATGCATCTATAACAACACACTCCTCTTAGGCCTATAGCCTCTAGGTATGCCCAATCATCATCACTGAGTTGGTCTCATAGTCACTCTAGTAGAGGCAACACTTGATCTCACATCCATATTAGAGTTCATGCTTATTACTCAAATCCCATATAGGCCTAAATTCTCATAAAAACCCTAACTTAACCTAAAACTAGACTCTAATTTAGCTTTTCACCATTTTTGTGTGAATCAACATCGATCCTTTATAGATAGGTGCCATTTCATCTAGATTGACACCATTTTGGGTGAAATGATGTTGATTCCCAATGAATCATATCTGATTAATGGGAATTAGTGCTAATTCCCTGACATCATACTACCCTACTCCTAGCATATATTCTAATCCTAAAAAAATAACTAACTTAAAAAATCCAAAAAAATTCAAAAAATTATAAACTTAATAAAAAATGGGACCTACCTCTTCTTGTGATCATCATCATCACTTCAATCCATTGTCACTAGCCTCCATTTTGTCTCATGTCTCAATCATCATTTTATCTCTCAAGCATCATTTTATTTTACACAAATAGTAAATGAGTCCTTTTCTACATTGAATTTTCTTATATACCCAATTTTGAATTGACGTTGATCTATTTTGGATCAACGTCAATTTGGTGGATTGATGCCAATTTATTTTGGATCGATGCCAATTTTCTCATTTTTTACTACTTTCAATTTACATGCATCCAATCCTACTCCTTAGCTTCATCCTAGTACCTTGACACACCTACCCTATATTTGTCCTATACTAATTTAGGGTTATGGATTTGACCCCCTATTGGTCCCATAGCCTATGTAAAGCATGTATTCTTTTGGGTATCTCCCCTTTATGGGTCTTGAGAGTGTATTTTCTCTTGAGAATAATTGTCTACAAGTAGTGCACACACTGTATAACACACTGGATGCTTTGGTCAGCCAATTCTAATCATTTGTCCTCTTGTTTATCCTTCATTTAATCCCACCTATTCATAGTTATGGTATTTTATTAGGGGATTTGCCTTGGGGAATCTCTACCTATATTACCTTACATCCTATCAATACAAAACATATACTTCATGTTATGCATCCACATTATAAGATCTCATTTGTTATCTACCCATCCCATCCACTATTCCATTTTTCAAACCCATCACCCACTTCTTCTCCCACATAGACTCCCAGTTTGAAGGGGATACCTTTTCACATAATCCTGGGGCATTAGAATTCTCTTAGTTTTTGTCTCATGGCACATATTCCATATCTCTCCACAAAAATAGGAAAATCTAGACACTATAATTTCATACACTATATACAATTGGTTAGGTGTTATAAGACCTTATTTTTATTTTAATCTCTTAAATATCCATATCTTAATGTTTAATATATTTACTATCAGTAACCTGGTAATTTGATTTTACAAATTACCTTGCCACCCTTACCTAATCACCTAAATCTATTAACTACCTAGGGAATCCACCTTTTAACCACTTTATCCCCATATAACCTTGTTTCCAATAACCTCACATTGACAAATCCCAATTTTACCCATGGTTGGAACAAACCTACCAATTTGGGTGAATCGGTGGTGATTCACCCATAATTGGCACTAATTCTTTGGATCAACATCGATCCATATATACCCACCCAACCTTTAGCTTCAAGACCAAAAACTGTGAACCTTAAAGTGTTACTTAGATTTTAGGTAGAATAAAATAAGCCCTTAACATCACTCTACCAAAATTCTACTACATAAAATTTACATCCATCATCACGAGCTTGAAGGACTGCTTGCATTTATGAGAAGGAATTTATTTTGTTTACAACCAGGTCCAAGGTAAGTAATCATATTATTTATTTCATTTTATATCAGTCCCTTTGATTTTATTTACTTATTCAATCTTTAGAATAAAATCCATATCCCTCTACATCTATGTATTAGCCTTTGTCATCTAATTCAGTCTCTATTTTAATTAAATACAGTTTCAGAGAGAATTGACACCAATTCATTTTAAATCAACATCAATTCTATAGAATTAGCACTTATCCTACATGATTAACATTGATCCACTATGTTTAAATTTTAAAATCCAAGCCTTTTATCTCGAACCCTTTTCTTTAATTTATATTATTTTCCTATCTTTTTAAACATGGCTTTGTTATGTAGATGACTCTACCCAATGTTGTAAATGGCATAATTAATATCATTGATATACCTATAGTATCCTAACCCCTTTTTGCTGATTAGAGTGACATAGCCTTTGATCTAGAACTTTGTGTCATTATTTATTCTCCCTCTTTTGAAGCCATTATCAACCAACTTGATGTCATACAAGAGGATGTGAATGCTGCTATGGCTTATTGAGATGAATACTTTGCTTATATTGATAAATTAAATGAAGATTAAAATCATAATCATTGTTGCTATCATATCTTTGTCTATTATAATTTCAAGTATTATTTATCCATTTAATTGTGAAAAAAAGTGAGCTGACATCCACTTGAAGAAGTTCACACTTTCTTGGGACCAGTTTCTAATTAAGCAACTCACCCATTTATCTATTTATCTATTTTTATCCAAGTTATTTATTTGTGTGTAGGTTATTCTTCCCAGCCAAAATGAAGCTCCCTCAGTCACTAGATTCAAGTGGTGCACACACATTTACTAATCTCTAGGTGTTTGGCATAAACCCTAATTTTCATTGAGTTTTTAGTAAGTTAATTTAATTAAAGGAAAAATGAAAAACTACTATAACAAGGAGCAATCTTGGCACTGACATTGAACTTATTAATTGATAGATTTTCACCCATGTACTATGAGGTATATAAGGACCATCTAGGTAGCCCATTGTAAAATAGTAAGTAACCCAAATCTGATAATACTTCACTAAGACCCTTACGACTGAAGTGGTTAGGAAGAGACAAGACCCTATTGTGAATGGCTTAATATGTTAAAGGTACAATCACTGAGAGGGGGGTGAATTAGTGATGCAAGATATTTAAACTTCAATTATAATCCTTTCAAACCCTTATTCAATTATTACAAGCATTCATAGAATATACAAGTCATTCATAATAATGAATCAAAAGATAATGCAAGATCATACACACAACATAGAATCTATGTGGTAAACCCTTTTGGGGAATAAAACCCAATCTTAAGCCTACAAACACATGGAATACATGTCCTAGAATAAGTATGAAAATATGAGATTGGTCAAGTCCTTCTAAATAGAATTTATTAAAACACCTAGTTCATAAGGAGCACTTGCCCTTAATATGATGAAGTCCTTCTGACCACCTTTTTGGTCAAGTCTTTTTGACTAGCTTTAGTGAAACACCTATCTCATAAGGAGCACTTGCTCCTAAGATGATCAAGTCCTTTTGACCAAGATTTTGATCACCCTATCAAAATTTATGAATAAACATCTGCTAATCACTGATTGCTTTCTAATCTGATGTAAAAATAATGTATATATGCCCCCTTCACTTCTTCACACAGCCACACACATCCAAAACCACCTTTTGGATCACTCTAAACCTCTTCGCTCATCCTCAATATTCAAAACTATAAGATCACTATACTTGACATCATAAATATGAACTACAATTTATACACATAGTCATCAACCAACTCTACTCTTCAATCCATCTACCGAGCACACTCACTCCACACACCTCTTCCCTTAGGTCTTTCACAAGTCTTCCACACTCCTATATGCCTAGAAAACATCACATTTAGTTTCACCTTTTATAAAATATTCATGATTATTATCATGTTCACAAACTTCCTTGTCAACCATAATACATGCCTTCATTATTAAGGCATCTACATGGTTCACCTTTAAGCATAACTTTCTTTCAAATAGGCATATGCCACCTTTTAGGTTTTATAAAGACCCATTCACCTCTTTGACACTTCTCCAAGAAAACTAAAAACATAATACCATTTCCAAATACATATGTACACTCTACATGATCCTTTTAATATCCTTAAATGATCATAGTCACCAAAACACTATTCTGCTAAAGCCAATTTGCTCAAACAACATTTGTACACAAAAACACCATGAATGAACACACAGTCAACTTGTAAGCAATTGTTCATACTAAATATGGATTGATCAAACCTAAAAAAACCATAAAATTCATCCTCAAGGAGTCTAAAACATTATTAAATAGCTAAGCTATCTCAAAACATCAAAATACCATCAAGAATAGTTTAATTACCCTTCTTGGGTTACTTGCAGTGTATGAATGAACACATAATCAACTTTGAAGCTTAATAAATTTAACTTTATAAATAATTAGACCTTAAAATTTAATTTAAAAATGAATCTTGAAGTTTTATACAACTTTTATTTTTACACCATGGTAAAATTATGCATATATCTAAAGTTATGGCTCAAATACCATAGACTAGTCTTCCGTCACAAATTCAAATAAATGAATTCCAATGGTCACTGAGCAATGGTTAAACTTCAAACACTATGTCATCATCTCGTGTCCTCACATATTAGATTAAAATGATTATTTATATTATTATAAATTTAAATAGGCTAAACTATTAAAAAAAAACATGTTGACCTCATCTCGTGTACCCTTGCAAATTTGACCAAACGCACACTGTTGATCTTTGTGGATCATCCTAGTTCTTACCTTGCAGTGTTCATCATATTGATCATAACTCCCAAGATTATGATAGTTGGCAGCCTCACATGCCTTCTTATCACCTTACTAATAGTTATTTATGATTTTTCTACTTAGTAGTATCATGGGCATTGTTGACTCTTTGACTTGTCTTACACCATTGATCTTTATCAGTATGAACTGCCTCTCACCAATGATCTTCTACCAGACTAACAAGATTATGACACTTGTCACTTACACATGAAAATTTTGACATATTTAATCTTACATGTACCATTAGATAAATATTGTGAATTAATTCACACCATTATATCTTCTGACTAGATGATTTTAGACTTCAACATGATTTAAATTTGACACTCTCTGACCTGTCACAGTCTGTTAGAGAAACTTTGAAGCTTTATAACTTGAGTTAGAAATCAATTCAAGTATCCAAATTTTTAGGGTAGATTTTTGAAACTACAAACAACATATTCATGTAAATTTTTTATAAAAAATTAATTTTAGAATACCTAAAATAAATACACAAACTTATTGGTTCATCTATATCTGCATGACATGCAATGATGATCTGGGTAAGTATAGAAACTACTGCAATCTACCTGAAAGGTAAATATTAAACCAACATATCTTTAGATATTATTACTTGCATTATCTAAAATTTGGATCACATGATCATATTTCATAAAGGAATCCACTCATATATCAAGATGATCTTGAAACCTTCACACATGTGAAATATAATGTCATCAATATGCCTACTTAGAGTTTTCTGCCACAAAACCTATTATGCCAAGATGAACATAATGAAGAACTAGATGAATACCATGCACTTAAAAAAGCTATCTAATCATCCTTAACATATGATATGACCCATTTCACATTCTCAATTCACCATACTTATCCCTAAACATATTTAACCTCCTATCCAAGCATATATTGAAGATCTATGCTTATATACTAGGCTACCAAGCCTATGCCAACACACTATTCAGATGCTTGTCTTCTTTCCTTGACTTGAAACCATATCAACATGCTAGATGAAATATGAAAAGACTTAAACAATACATAAATTAGCATATAAGCATTCAAATCCTACCTTTCACAACTTTCAGGCTCAAACTCATAATCATCATGACATCAACACTTTGTCATCATTTTGACATCAATGCACACATAACATCAATCTTTGACATTAATGACAATAATTTCCAACAATCTTCCCCTTTGTCATTGATGGAAACCTCTTCTTTTCCTTCTCCCCCTTTTCCATTAATGACAAAGTGGAAAAAACAACCACCAAGCTCCTCTTAACATCATGAATGTATTCAAATAAACTTCTAGGTGCTCAAGATACTTACATACCTCATAAGAAAGTTTTGCTCCCCTTTTTGACATACAAAAATCTAAACTTGGAATTTTTTGATCCTTGGACTTGTTAACCTATAGAACTCACAAGATCTATTTGCTTATGCATGAATATTGAACACATTTTCTCAATGACTAGAACATCTCACAAATACTTCTCCTTAAATTATGCATGGATCCACAAGTCACTCAAACTATATAATTTAGATCCCCTTAACTCTATATATACCACCTTATATTTATCAATCATGCACCATGACAACACTCTTCTTTGATCATGCATGTCTATTAATAAGGACTAAACACGCATGAGCACCAAAAATTGATTGAAATCACCTTGAAAACACTGAGAGGGACTCCCCCTAAGATCTCTAAGCCATTTTACCTCTTGAGCATCTTCAAATCTCCACACACCATGAAGAACCACCACATAGACATACTAGCCTTCTCTCTCAAGCCACCTCAAAGACTAATAACAAAACTTCATTTCACTAATCCTATATCAATAACCTCTATTCTAAGCTTTCTTAATCCTTGGACCTGACAAATTGAACAATCTAGCTCCCCCTTTGATCATGAAAACTTCTCAATCCATCTGAGTTAGTTCCCCCTATCTCTATGATTCTCCTTATGCCAACCTAAAAGACCCCCCTTGATATTAACACCTAGTTTTTTTTTCATAACACCTTCATGGCCTCAACAACATAAAAATATTAAACTCAGAATAATATACTACTTTGGGTCTTCAAACAACACCACTCTGCTTTCATAATCTCACTTGCAAACCACCTCCAAGAGTACCAATAAATATTTCAAACCACATAATAAATAATAAATATGTTATAAATGAACCATATAACTTTCATTAAAATGTTAATATCATGATATTTTGGAGAAATTGATTAAAAAAAACACTCTTATTCACACTAGGCCTATCTAGTCTCCTTGTAGACATACCTGAAACTTACAGAGGTTGCAACTTTCATTAGACACAACTTCAAGACCTAAAAATTCACATTCAGATCACTCTCATATTCTCCCTTAGGCACACCAAATTTCATTACCTATCTCATCATTTGTAACATAATTCATAAACCTACTAGCCAATTAGGCCTCCATCTTGACAAAATTATGAATAATTTGAAAACCACAAATATTCAGATCTTCGTGAAGCTTTATTCGATAACCCATTTGACCCATTCAACCTATTAAAAAGCCTTAGATGAAAAATAATAAGGAAAACCACTTTTCTAGCATATCTCAAAACTCTAGAATCTCAAAACAAATAAGGTCAATAAACCTCCTTCTAGTCAACACCCACTTTTGAAACTTCTTTCACACCTGGAGACAAACATCATACACTTCTAGACCAATTTTTGAGCTTTAAATTTTTTGGGAAACCATACATCCTATAGCCCATTTTAAGCCTACTTACCCTTAAGCCAAAAACTAAGAAAATTGAGAGCACACAAAGAAAACTCCAATTTGACTTCAATATACCTTCAGACCATAAAACTACCTAGATCACTATAGAATAAGGTCAATAGACATTTCTATGTAAAAAGATCATATTGACAACTCACAAATCCTCCTTTGTCACCTAGAAATCTTCAATCTAAACATCCATATTGAAAACACCCTTGCAAGACCACATGTTTCTTCAAACTAAGAAATGTATTTATGAAGCACAATAAAGACATCTCTACTTCATAGGGACGTAAAATAGAGGAGCATACCATTCCTCATCATAGGACTGAAGAACCTTCTTCTTCTTTTTATTCACTAAAACAACTTGCTTGTCATCCATTTCTTCTTTGGCTTCCTTGATAATTTATGATGAAAACACATGTTATTGGCATATCTCTTCAACTAACAACTTATCCTCTTTGAAATTAGATTAAAAAACTCTTGACAATCATGAAACTCCTTACCTAGAAATTATTTAACAACAAATAAACCATCAAATTGAGATGCTTCTTTCAGATTCTCCTTGGACTTGAATGGTATAACTGACTTGATTCTTGGATCATCCACCTTCTTCTAAATTTAGACTAATATCAAGCTTCCTTAGAACTCTTGAGACATATACAAAATTGATTCTTTTTCTACAGTATCAGAAGTTTGATCCTTGAACTCAATAGGACTAGCCTTCACTACCTTAGGTCTCCACATCATGTTTTGATTTTTGATATGATTTCTAGTAATCTCTCTTTTATTAGGATAAATTCTAGTAATATGACCTTTCTTATCACAAATGAAACAAATAACATCATTCGTACCTTTTGATAGGTTTGAACTCTGATCAATATTTGGCCAAAAAATCCTTCTATTATTGCTCCATGAATGTCCATACTTAAATGACTTCCTTATATAGTCCTTAACTCTATGACCATACTTATTTCATGTATAACAATGATCATAGAATAAACTAGCATACCTTGAAACATTTGCTTGACTAACAGATTTTATTGTATTTCTTTCAGAGCTTACATTCTTCCTAGTTTGCTCAAGCTTTACATGTTCCTTTTTTAGCTTGTCCAACTTGTCTATGAGTTGTTCATGCTCACTCTTTAATGAATCCATTTCAACCTTCAACTATGTACACTCATCACCTTTAGTTTTCAAACTAGAACTTGTAGTCTCTAACTACAATATGAGATCTTTGATGGTCTCCTAATCCTCCTTGGATTCTTTAGCCATGCCATCCTTCAATCTACATGTTTTCTCTTCAAGAGACTTGATCAGCTCTTGATAATTCTTATCATCTCTCATGGTCTTTCCTAACAAAATTTCCTCAAGAGAACTGACTTGTGCTTCAAGACCTTTGATCACATACCTCATTTTGTGATTCCTCTTTATGAGCTCAATTTCTAGAATTGCTTCTTCTTCCTCATTGTCATAGAATACTTATTATTTATACATGATGTATTTTTGTTTTAAACAAATTTCCTCTTTTGAACTTAGACTTGCCTTGGCATCTTCTAGCTAAACCTTAAGATCATTGATAACTTTCTCATCCTCTTTAGGATCTTTATTCAAAGTATATATTTTCTCTTCAAGTTCCTTGATCACAACCTTCTACTATTGATTCTATTTCTTCAACTACTTAGCCATCTTGTGCTACTAAGGATCTCCTTCAATGAGTTAAGCCTTTATCAAAGGACCTACTCTGATACCAATTATTAGAGGTACAATAATTGAGAGGGGGGTGAATTAGTGATGCAAGATATTTTAACTTTAATTCCAATCCTTTCAAACACTTATTAAATTATCAAAAACATTCATAGAATATAAAAGTCATTCATAACAATGAATCAAAAGATAATACAAGATCACATACACAACACAAAATCTATGTGGGAAACACTCCTGGGGAATAAAACCCACTCTCAAGCCTGCAAACACATAGACTACATGTCCTATAAAAAGTATTCAAACATGAGACTAATCAAGTCCTTCTAACTAGAATTTAGTGAAACTCCTATTTCACAAGGAGCACCAATCCCTAAGATAATCAATTTCTTTTGACCACCTTTTTGGTCAAATCCTAACTAGTTTTAGTGAAACACCTATCTCACAAGGAACACCTACCCCTAATATGATCAAGTCCTTTTGACCACCTGATGGTCAATTCCTTTTGACCAATATGTTGAGCAACCTCCCAACACTTATGAAATTAACATCTCTTTATCATTGATTACTTACCAATCTGATGGAGAAACAATGTATCTTCCCCCTTCACTTCTTCACATAACCACACACATGCAAATCCACCTTTTGAATCACATTAGACCTCTTCGCTCATATTCAATATTCAAACCTAAAAGAGCACTATCATTGATATCATAAATATTACCTATAAGTTATACACATAGTCATCAACCAGCTCTACTCTTCAATCCATCTACTGGGCACACTCGCTCCACACACCTCTTCTCTTAGGTCTCTCACAAGTCTTCCACACTCCTATATGACTAGAAACCATCACATTTGGTTTCAAATTTTATAGAGTATTCATGATTATTTTCATGTTTATGAACTTCTTTGTTGGCCATAATATATGCCTTCATTATTAAGGCATCTACATGGGTCACCTTTAAGCATAACTTTCTTTCAAATAGGCCTAAGTCACATTTTAGGTCCTATGAAGACCCATTAACCTATTTGACACATATTTGAGAAAAATAAGAACACATGACTACTTCCAAATGCATACTTCCACTCTACATGACCCATTTGACATCCTTAAATAATCATAGTCATCAAAACATTCTTCTACTAAAGCCAATTCACTCAAATAACATTTTGTACACAAAAACACCATGAATGAACACACAGTCAACTTTTGAGTAATTGTTCATACTAAATATGGATTTATCAAAACTACAAAATCCATATAGGTCATCCTTAGATAGTATATAATATTCTTTGATATATAAGTTATCTTGAAAAATTGAAATACCATCAAGAACAACTTAATTACCCTTTTCGTCAACTTTGGATCTTTATAACTTTTAATATATAAAAAATTAGACCTTAAAATTCATATTTATAGATGCATCTTGAAGTCCTATAAAAATTTTATTTTTACACCATGCTCAAATTATGCATATATCAAAAGTTATGGCTCAAAAACCACAAAATTGTCTTCCCTCACAAATTCAAATATTTGAATTCCAATAGTCATTGAGTAATGGTTAAACTTTGAATACTATGCCATCATCTCATGTACTCACATATTAGATTAAAAATACACCATAAATATTCTTCAAAATTTAACTTGATAAACTGTTAAATAACAAATAAGTTGATCTCATCTCATGCACCCTTGCAAATTTGACTAAATATGCACTGTCAATCTCTATGGATCACCCTAGTCCTTACTTTGTAGTGCTCACCATTAGATCTTGCTCAGAACTCTCAAGATTATGAAACTCACATGAATTTTAATATATTTACTTGTATTCCCTTGTGCTTGTGCCACTTGGTAGTCTTGCATGCATTATTGACTCTTTGAATTGTCTTGAACCGTTGATCTTTCTTAGTACGAACTACCACTCATCATTGATCTTCTACCAAACTAGTGAGCTTATGAAACTTATAATCTATGAATTAAACCTTTGAAATATTAAATATTACACACACCATTGGATCAAGATCATGAATTAATGTGCATTGTTATATCTTTTGACTAGATGAATTTAGAATTCAACATGATTAAACTTGACGGTCTCTGATGCATCACAGTCTGATAGAGCAACTTTGAAGCTTTATAACTTGAGTTATAAATCACTTCAAGTATCAAAATTTTCAAGGTAGATTATTAACACTATATAAAACATATTCATATAAAAATTTGATCAAAAATGACTTTGTACATACCTAAAATAAATTCACAAACTTACTAGTTCATCCATATCTGCATGACGTGCAATGACGGTCTGGCTAAGTATAGAAACTATTGCAATCTACTTGAAAGGCCAATTTTAAACCCACATATATTTAGCTAAGATTACTCCCATGAATTTAAATTTGGATCACATGATCATCTTTCATATAGGAATCTATCCACATATCAATATGCTCTTGGAACTTTCACACGTGTGAAATATAACATCATCAATATGCCTACTCAGATTTTTTTTGCCACAAAACCAATTATACCAAGATGAACATAATGAAGAAATGAATGAATACCATGAACTTAAAAAATATCTCAAATCATCCTTTAACTCTGATAAGACCCATTTCATATCCTCAATTCACCATACTCATCCTTAAACATCCTTAACCTCCTATCCAAGCATATACTGAATATCCATGCTTACATACTAAGCTACCAAGCCTATGATAACACATTATTCACATGTTTATCTTCTGTCCTTAACCAAAAACCATATCAACATGCTAGATACAATATTTAAAGAATCAAACAATACTTACCTTAGCATATATGCATCCAAATCCTGCCTTACACAACTTTTAGGCTCAAACTCATCATTATCATGACATCGACACTTTGTCATTACTTTTGACATAAATGCACACATGACATAAATATGTTAAATTAATGAAAATAATTTACAACATAATATTGGATTGCTTCATAGATGCCTCTTTTAACAAAGATCATTCATTGATGTATGGGTGCAAAGGTAACATCCCCTGAATATCACTTTAATCATATAAATCTTGAGAGAGAAGGGTGATGTAAAAACCATACTAATAATCAAAATAATTTATTTAATAAATATTTAAAATTTTAATCCTCTATTAAGGTAAGTGTTTAATAAGTTTCAATGGATGTGATGTAAACCTGTGTCAGTTACTAAATCTCTTTGTGATGCATGTGTTTTTACCTGATTGTTGTGTCAAACCAAGTTTATAATTAAGACCAAATCAAACTAACCAAATAATAAATTAAAACCATTTTATACAAACATGATGAGGCATTACTCCACCCAAACACCAAGTCAATCCAAAGTGATATGTTATAACATTATCTTCATACCTTCCTTACTTGTTCAAATTGCATCATTAGGCTGTCAAAATTGAACTAAAAGCCTTATCCTTTGAATCCCAATTTCCATTTCAAACCAAGTTAACTTTATTTTCAAATTTGAACCAAATTCCAAAGTTTTTTTTTCATTATATGTCATTATGTCATCCATTTTATTTCAAATCAAGTGTCAATTCTAAGCCACTATTCTTTGTAAGATCTTTCCAAATCTAATTGCCAATACCATTTTTGACACCAAATTTGATTGTAAGTCCAATTGCTAATGCCATTTTCCTTTAAAAATCCCAAAGTTTAGAGTCTAGTTCTAATATTGATTTAATATTATCAGCAAAGACCATTTATTGTGCCAACCTATACATTTCCAAAGTTACTAAAGTGTCTTAAGTAGGCTAAGTCTACTTTTTTTGTTTAAAAAATCAATTTTACAAAATCTAAGAACTTTTCACAACTATTTCCTAGTCCAAACTTTGAGTATTTATACTTTAAATTATTTTGCCCAAACTTGTTTATTTATCCTTTGATAAACACTTTTAAACCATTGGCATTGATAAACCATTTTTCAAGTGATATTCCAAGATAAGTCATGTACCTAGTCAAGACATAGTCCTTCCATATTCAAGACAAATATTATCAATCTAAACATGCCTAGATATTTGTGTAGTAAGGCTACTTAAAAAACTTCATTTGATGAAGAGGTGGTGTACAATACCTATGGATATGATTCATATGTAAAAGATGAAGAAACCCAATAATACCTTGCCCATGTACCATCCAATGTTGAAATTGAGAAATATAATCCATACCTTCCAATTATCTTATCTAATGTATACCAAGGCCAATACTAATCATATTTACCACATGTGACTTTTAACATTGAACATCGACCTAATCTAATGTATCTTGTCAATCCATCACCTATTGATGACTATAGACAAGACCAATTTGATCACCAATTATTTGACAATAAAGATGAACATATTGTTAGACTATTTTAGATGGGTGCAAAGTCTCCCCTTCCCCATGGTTTTCTTGTTGAAAATTTACAATACATGATTATTACACCCAAACAATCACCACTTGCTTTGGTAGATAACAAAGGTTCCTTTAACCAAGAACAAACTTTTATGCTATCTTCCATTCAAGATCTTATTGTGTCAAATAAAGGGAAATGTCAACTTATTGATCAATCTTCCCAAATCTAAATTACTAAAAACTAAATTCAACATGTTAAACTAGTTTTGGCTGGTCTCACTTTCTCCTTTGCTACATTAGATATTTAAAAGACACATTTGGTGGAGAGAAATCTTCCAATGACAAAAAAATTAGACTTATCTAATTATCCCATGTATAATTCAAATTCATTTTCTACCAATACCTTCGTTATAGATGTGTTTAATAGACCCTTAATTAAAACCAACTTAGAAACTATTTCGTATTTGGGTCTCCTTGTAGAATCTACCTAAAATGTGTTGGATAGCTCTCACATAGCTTATTTCAACCCACATCAAGTACCATCTAACATACAACAAAATTTTATTCTATAATCTCCATGACCTCCTCCATCCAATGATTTACAACAACAAATTGCAAACCCATATGAGCTAAAACAACACATTTCCAATCCCTCACTTCAACAAGTTATGATAAATGCCCCACTTCAACAAGTGGTGACTAATCTCCCACCTAAATAGGTGGAAACCAATGCTCCACCTAAACAGGTTTTGATCAATCCTAACAACACATTTATATAAGTTAAATAATTTTCATTCCTATTCAACAAAGAGTGTATTCAAGTCATTAATATGTGCCAATTAACCAACAAGTTCCTCTTATGCATCAAATTATTAGGAATCAATAGTAGGTTCACATTCAATCCCATCAAGTTATGTTGAATAATCAAGAGAATATTCTTCCATTAAGACCTAAGTTCCCTCCAAATCAACTTGGAACTAAGTAACAAGTGCCATTTACCAAATAAAAAATTCCTTATCAATAATAAAAATCTATGCAAAGAGTGAATATTCCCATAGAACTAGTTGCATTCAAATTATTTAACATTATGTACCACCTCTATATCCATGTCAAGGTACTATGCTTCAAATACCCAACAAAATATACCCATTTCCTCTTATTTCAGCCCTACCTTTCAAGATGTAAAAGAGGTCAAAGATGTAGTTTCTTCCATTCAAGTGGGAAATCAAATTAAGAAGTTAAAATTAGATGATATATGAACCTATTCATTTGACATTGTCTATCTTCAAATACCTTTTTCATATCACTTTGAGATGCCTAAATTAAAAAAACAAAAAGGAAAAGTTGACCCTAAGGAAAACTTGAAATAATTCTTTGTTTCTAGTCAAGAAGTGGCATATATCCCAATATACCCACTTCTTTTATTTCCTGACAGCTTGACATGACATGCTTTAGAATGGTTCCTTGGTTTACCCAAGAATTATATGAAAGAATTTGATGATTTATTATAAAAAATTGTAGAACATTTCTCCTTCAATGTAGAACATGAGCTGACCTTGGTGGACTAATGTCAAACTAAAAAAATAGGGGGTGAAGACTTTGCTAATTACTTGCAATGGTGGCATTCATTAGCTAGTTGAATTCCACACAATCTCCCTAATAGATAATTGGTTGGCATGTTTATTGTAAATCTTCAGTTTGATGTTGGTCACAACATCAAACTTGTTTGTGCCAATACATTTGAATAATTTATCGCTAAGGGGATACAAATTGAACAAGCTCTTATTGACAAAGGTAAAATTAAACTTTATTCTCGGAATCAAAATCAAAGCAAGGTTCCACCACAAGCTCTTATGAAAGTAGAAACTAGTACATCTAAAAAGTTGAAGCCATTCAACAGAAACATGAATATTGTAGGATATGGGGTGACCAAGTCAAATCATGTACAAATGGTGCAACCGCCACATGTTCAACTAAACCCTTCTAATAGAACTACAAATCCCCTCCCTAATCACTATATAACCTTCATTAATAATCCCTAATGGACTCTAAGACCCTCTAAATTTCCTAGATCCCCTCACTAATTATTCTATAGAACTATCTAAGAATTTTAAATTATTTGAAATTTTCTACACCCTTAGATCTTCCTCCATGATGGATAAATCCTATCCATTGATTCTCTGCACCATGTTTTATATAAGCAAGCACTATCCCATGTAAATTTAAAAAATAATAATCCAATTATATTATGATGACACCATGTCTCACAATAATCCTTCATCACCATTGTTTCAATTATATTTAAGCCATAATCAAGCAATCCAACATTTCAGAGTAATCAATAAGCATTCAACTTGTCATTTGGGATCATCAAAGCTTGTCAAGGATGTATAGTGAATTGCAATGTGAGGTATAATTGTGTGTATTTCATTGTTTTATTTTTTTTCATTTACTTCCTTTTCCCAATTATAGGTTTTGTTATATATAGGATTAGTTTATGTGGTTTTGGATTGACCTCCATTATTTATTGCATTATTATTTCCTATTACAATTTATACTATCATAGACTTTTGCAGTGTACCTTTCATTATTTACTATGAGGAGCATATTCGTACACATATACAACTATTTTGAAAATAAAAAATTCAAATTAAAAATTAAAATGCTTGAATTTCATGATCAAGAGGTTATCAATACAGGGTAAATTTTAAGAGCCCCTATCAAAAAACCCCTTGAAATTCATTGGTGAATCTATGGAAAACTATTTCACAAGCATGGAGAATTTGATATGCATTGTGGTGAATCCACTATGAGGATAGGTAAGCATTATGGTTTTTGTTTTTCCATTATACTATTCATCTACACTAGGAGAACAACACCAAAGGCACTATCAAATTGTGGTGCTGAATAATGTTGGTAAACAGTTTGATGAATAATACTACCAAATAGTGCTATTGAATGACACAACTAGATGATTCTACCAAAAAATACAATTGGATGATGCTACCAGATGGCACTACTAGGTTGGAACTATCATTCAATTTGTTCAGTCAGTACAAATGTCATTTAGTTGCATGTTTCTTATTTGGTGTAAACAAAGGGTCCATGTTTCCATATACTAGTCAGTGCAATCATTTAACTTGATACCCTTGGTTGATGCCCTCTGCTTATAAATACTCCCCTTTTCCCTCATTTTAACCATTTTTAGAATCATTTTATCATCCCCCCTCATGATTTATATAGTGATTAGCCTACCACACTAGCCACACACAATGATTCACCTACTCCAGCATCCAAACACATTCACTTGATCTAGCCTTCAACACCTTGGACTCCATACAAAAAATATGTTTTTAATAATTTATTACACCATATTGTTTTGAATATACCACAAAATATAGATGCATTCAATGATTAGATTTCCACATGTAGATTTAGGGGCCTCATGTACATGCCACAATAGAAAATTGATAATGCCTTGCTGAAATTACTAATGTCTTGACGTGACACTAGAAAGACGAGGGTAAAATACAACATCAACTCTAGATTAATCTCATTTGGTACCTCAACTATTGACATCTATAATTTGATAGGGCTTCTGTTCTATAATGCCAAACCTATAACCCCAAAATCAATGTTGACCGATGAAGATAAGAAATATGTAGAGTCTATTTTCAACTTGTAGATCAGTTAAACTGGTATGTATATCCATTTCTCATATTTAAAATTAAATTTTTTTTAATTTGTTGTTGGTTTCACTAATTCATTGAATTTTTTTTTTGTAATTTATCATTATTTTCACTTATCCATATTTTTTCACTTTCATAAAAAATAGTTAGAAAAGCCCCCACCCGCCTCTTGATCCAATGTTGATAACATATTTGATGTATTTATGGAAGTAGTGGTTCAATTTTTACTTCCAATAATAGTGTTATAGGGAAGACCAATAGACATTCCCTTTTGAGCTTGTTTACATTATTCAAACTCTTTTGAGTTTGAGATATGATTGGTGTACATTTATTTACTCTAAGATTAGATTGAAATTGGATTATGCTTTTACTAATCCTAGTTATACAATTTCTTGTTCCAATTTTATTATGGCCTTGTGTTATGAGGCCTTGTATGACCTTTGGAAAACATTGAGTCCAACTATGCTTCATCCAAAAATAAGCACAAATTATTTGTCTATTGATGATCAGGAGGATAGTTTAGCATTCAAATGAGTAACCTTGAATAGTTTAGTTTATAAAGTTACAAATTTTAAGCTTAATATCTATTTTATTGTTAGAGGTAATATTTTATGCATTTATGATGCTAAAATAAGCAACTTCAAAAGGGCATTGTGCCCTTAAAGGTTCTAGAGATTCTGATTCTAAAGAATCATCATTCCATTCATTTCCTATTTCCAAATGTCTAAGAATTTCTTATGGATCATCTCCACATGTAGGTTTTTGTATTTATAAATTTCAATAATAAATGAATCATGAAATTTTAATTATAAAGTTTATATTATCTTATTTGTTTGTTTGATTTTTTAGTTGACTCAGAATCAATTGAGCTTGACCTTGAACAACCTCAACAATCCCTAACATTCCATGTGTCAATGTCTTTTTAACCATTAGTTCAAGGTTATTTACATTCCATGTTTTGGTTTTTTAGTTTAAGTTTCTTAGATTATAGATTTTATTAACTAGATGTTTCCTATTGTAGCTTAAACCACCCCCATCACTTTGAATATTACACATAGATACAAGGATATATTCTCTTCAACTACAAGTACAAAAATTTTAATTTCAAATTACCATTGAGATTTGTTTTTAAAATTTACCAATTTTATAATATAATTTATTTTTTTAGGGCACCCTTAATATCTAAGGAAAGCTATGCTGTCATTACCACCATTAAACACAATTCTCATAATGGGGAAGAATATTTCATTTCTAGCACCTAGCAAAGGAACACTATAAATGTTAGGTTTGACTTCCCTAATTTCTCTATCAGATGTCTCTCTGGCTTATAGGGATTAACATGTTTGCAATAAATTAATCTTGATAAGGAATATTTAGGGATTGAAAGTGGAGAACTTGATGGTAGTGATTTTAATCCCCATGATTTTATTTAGGTTCTAGATTAATTACCCTAGAGGAACCTTGTACCTCTTCACCTCCCATCCCTCTAACTATAGACTGTGTTGGCTTGTTAGAGGATGGCATGACTAATTTTCCATTGAATAATTTATTTTAAGAAAGTATAATTTTAAATCTTAAGGAGGGAGTTGTAGATGAGCTAAAAAAATCTATTTATTTTCAATTTTCAGGCAAAATCATTGATAAAAAATAAATGTGTATTGTCACAACCACTCTTAGAGAGAAATTGTTTTCATTAGTTAAACATGAACCAAAAATATTGATGCTTTGTTTAGTTGAGCTAAATCTAGGTCCGTATCAGTTTCTAATAATTATAATGACAGTGTTTTGAGTATTATGTTAAACAGGTTGGATAATTTAAATTCCAAATCCCAAGCATACTTTAATAAATGGGGAAAAGACATAAACCTTATCATTATTGCAAATGCCGAGAAGAAAAAAGCTTTGAAGCATACTTTAATAAATAGGGAAAAGACATAAACCTTGTCATTATTGCAAATGTCAAGAAGGAAAAATCTTTGGTAATTTATCATCATTTTTATCAAATATGTCATAGCTATTATAGTTCATATCTAATGATATTTCATTTTTAACTGTAGGTAAAATATGAGACCCTAAAAAAAGAAGCCGAGGTCCTCAATGTGCATTTAAAAAATGCACAAAAAAGTTTATATTCTACCTTTCAATTTAAATAAAAGCTTGTTATATTAAATAAATAGAACAACACACTTAGGGAAATAATTAAGGAGAAAGGATGGGACTGTGATGTTTTATTGAAGTAGAAAATAAATGTTGATCCAAGTCTTCTTTCAACACGAGAAGCTAAAAAAGAAGAAAAAGAAAATCTTCTCATATTAATTTTGCTACAGAGGATCTTGAAAAGGTAGGCAGAAGGTTGACTCAGAGGAAGGGCATGCATGGATTTCTAAGGATGGCGGTGATAAAGTGGTTAATGGTAGTGAGAAAGTGATTGATGTGTCTTTACAATTTCTTTTTATAATGTTGCAAACTTATTGTTATATTTCACTAGATAGTTTTATGTTTTTTAAAAAACAATTTGAAATGGAAATGTTAAGTTTAAATTTGAAAATATTAGTTTATTAAGTTTCAATTATTCCTTTGTTATTGAGTTATGGTTCATTTATCATCTTACATGCATATTCTGAGTTGATGTAGTTCAAACAACATGGCGATGTGGACTAAAATTATTTTTTTCTATAGATTTGGACTGAGCATGAATTTGAATTTGATGTGCTTTCATATTTTTCAATTATTATCATTATTATAAATAATGAAAAAGTTGTAGTTATTACGGATGTGGAGTCCAGGCAATAATTATGGTTTGTTTCTGGTCAATAGAAAGTTCATTGGTCTATTTGACAACAACTGAGTAAAATGTTTACACTTGAATATTGACGAGTTTAAACTATTTATATGGAGATATAATGATTTAGGGGTTTAATAAGATATTTTTTCTTTTAAATTTGTTCTTGTTATTCAATAGGCTTGTCATCTTCTATTGCCTTGGTATTTGACTTCAATATTCATAATTTTAAGTTAAAATTTAAGGTTAAAACAATTAATATGGTGCTAAAATATTAAATTTATGTTTTTTCAAAAGTAATAAAATATGCATTTAACAATAAAATATTAGAAAAATAAAAAAATATTATGACCCATTTGAAATTTTGAAGAACCAATTACATAAAAGGGAAAGTTGCATGATAAATAGAATAAATATTTCAAATGACAATGTTATCAACAATTCTAATGAATTAAGTATTTGAAATGTTTTGAAATATCAAAAATAACATGAAATTAAATTTTATAATATGATAATTGCAATAAGTATACAACTAAAACTTGGGTAGTTGAAACAATCTTACACAAACCTATTCATCTTATGTGACATTTACACTTGCCATGTCAGTGGTATATTGAGTGTCAATATTTACATCCTCTCTATTGGTAATTGTATTATTGACAACTCTTCTTTTAGTTAGGGAAATCCATGTTGCTAGAGATCTTTCATAAAGAAACATGTCCACAACATAATGCCAAACATACAATCTCAAATATGTTTCTAAATTTTTATCCATACTGTTTCAAATTGACTTAATGAAAGATAATGAACTAAGTAATCTTTATTATTCCATTGAGCCTAAATTATTTGTTTGAAAAATTTCATATAATAAAAAATATTCACTCATACTTTCTTGCAGGATGCTAACATGATAATTTTTTTTCCATACCTGTGTAATTTCCCTATTTTTTGTTGGTTCGCTTAGACAGTGACATTGTTCAACCATTTTAACTCTAAAATGTGTTGATTGAGATGTCAATAAATCATTTTCAAAAATACCTTTAATTTAAACTCCATTAACCTCTATATATTTATTGAAATGCTTAATAAGAGAACCTATGTATTTTTGAAATAAATTGCTAATCATCTGTTGATCATTATTACTGTTCTAAAATATGTGATTCACAATTGCCATGGCCTCTAAAAAATCATCCCTTTTTAAATGATATCTTATCTTAGTGGATATTTTTTTTGAAATTATACTAAATTTCATCTACATTTAGATATAATAATATCATATAGAATATGTGTTACAAGCAGTTAGTTATTTAGTTTCAACTCTTGCATGATCAGGTCTTCTATAGAAAACGTGCATTGGTATCTCCTTGCCATTAAATATGACAAAAATATGATCATTGATATTCAATTTCAAATAGATTTTAGTATTCTAAATATTTGTAAAAAAAATTCAACTATGAAAAACACTTCCCTAAATCTTTTCATTTGATAAGTTTAATATATCTAGAGATTGACATATCCTTTTTCTCAACCATATGAAGTCAACAATATAAATGGATCTCCCTTGAACATGTTTCATTAAAAAATTGATTTCATTCAACATTATGAAAATTATTCATAGTGTTAACAATGTTTCTAAATCTGTTAAATGGTATAATAAATATTTTACCTTATCAATTTCCCTATGGTATTTATACATAAAACCTACTAACAAGGGATATTCTTCAAAAATTCTACATGCAGGTTTATACATAGAAATTTATCTTGTATCAACATTTTTCAATTTTTTTTACCACCAGTCACTTGTATTAATTTTTTTTTTAACTAAAAAATTATTTTTAGACTACTTGACATATAAGCATGTAAATCACGAATGAGCTCTTCCAATTTTGCAACATTAGCAAATTTGCTAACTATTTTATATGCAAGATTCATCCTATGAGAGGTGCAATGAATTATAATAATATATGGGAAATTATTGTTTGCAATCAAACATAAAGACCCTTTATATGCCCATGCATTACTAATGCACCATTATCCCCAACGCACACTAGATTTTTAGTCATTCTATAATCATTTATCCTAACTTTATCTCTCAAATTAGATACAACCATTGACATTTGATTTTAGGAATAATTGTGTGAAATTTTTTTGCCTCGATATTTTAGATCATTACAATTTGTGAAGGTTTTCATTATTACAATTTTATACCATTCTATGAACTAATAATAGATGAGGTTGCCTTGAATAGTTCTCAAAATTATAAACAACATGGAAACCCATGATGTGTTGTCAACTGTTGTGACCTCATCAATGGACAGTGAGTTTTGAAATTTTTATTTTAAATCCTCCTTCTCAACCATTGATGTACATTTTTTCATTTCCCAAGAACTGCTATCTAACCAATGTAATTGTGGAATATCAAGAAATCCATTATGTTGAAACAAAATCTTATAATCTAAATAATTAGAAATAAGTCCACTTTTTTTTAAAATGTGGTATACAATAGAGATTTGTATATATTTGGCCTTTAGATGGGATTGCATAACTTTTCCAAATTGATATTTTATTGTTCCTTCTTTCTCAACAAGATGTTTTTGACGTTTCTTAACATTTTCATATTCATGTGCATGTCTTACATGCATGTATTCTTCTACATTTTTCCACCTATGTTTTTTTGTTGTCTATCCATCTGTGTACTTCACTGTCACATAATTTTCTACAATGTTTCTCAATCATGTCCATCTTAAGTTTCATTTTATGTTCCTTTCCTAGTTTCCAACTACGTATTATACATCTGCATTCTATTCAAGTATCATTACTATTTTTAGGTTGTACGGGTTCAATGAAGGTAAATTTTGTTACCTAGTCCACCTTAAAGGACATTCTAATTATACATCTACTTCCCTTAATTTGAAAAGATTTATGAGTGGATTTTTTAGCTCAACTTGGTGTTTGATGAGAACTAGAAATCTCTTTTGGAAGTTGAGTTTCATGATCATTGTCATTAAAAATTAGAGGAATATCTTCGAGTTGTGGCATGTCATCATCTATGTAAACTTTAGGGCATGACATGTTATTCTAATTAATTCTTTATTGTGAGATACAATCATGATCAGTGGGGATTTCTACATGTAAAAGTGTTTTGATATTATTAAATAGTTAAAATCAAATTCAATACAAACTAAAAAAGTAATAAGTACCTATATTTTGAGTGCATTGTGGTTGTGTGATATTTTTTATTAGCTTTCTAAAATAAGATAATATGCTCAATTTTCTTAATAGTTGGCCTCTCCTTTTAGCATTTCCACTAGATGACATGATCAATAAGGATGCTATAGTTTAGTTTCATCTAGAGCTTAGAATGTCACCATCTACACCATTCAGTTGTAGCCAAGATGTTACCATCAAGTTGTAGATAGTTAGTTGGAACATATATACTACCATTTGGTTTGATCGACTAGTTGCCATGTAGATGCTAACATTCAATTCAGTTGGTTAGTTACAACATAGATGTTATCATTTAATTTAGTTGATTAGTTGTAGCTTAAATGCTATCATTTGACTGTAGCTATTCGATTATGATGCATATAATAGAATTTTATGGTTACCCATGGCATCATATGTACTATATATATGTGGAAAATTGAATGGTTAACTAAGAAATTATTGTAAATGGCTAGCAAGCTAACCCACAAAATAATTTACATTCTAAATTTTTAGGTGATTTGGACCTATATAGTGACCCTAAAAATTTTCCAAAAATAAATTTATAAAATTGGAATATTCATGAGTTAACAAATATTCATTGCTAAAATTTACCCTAGATCAATACGATTTTCATATCACACTCTTAGGGATTGTTTCAATCCATAAAATAATTATTACAACTTTCATAATTTGTGTTCTTGACCATTAACTATAATTTTTTTTGGCTAAGTCCTATAAACTATTTATTTGAAATATCCATTTACAATAGTATTTTTCATGTCCATATGATGAAATGTCCACTTATAAAGCCAAAAAACACCTCATAGTTATCCATTTTTATGTTGGTGAAAAGGTCTAATTATATCATATCCCTTCTTTTTGAGCATATCTATCTATGACTAGCCTTACTTTTTATTTCTAAAGTGATCCATCATATTCGTAATTATTTTACAAGACTCACTTGTAAGCAATGGGTTTATAATTTAATGGAGGATCAACTAACTCCCAAGTTCCAATTTTGACCAAAGAATCATATCTATTTTTCATTTCTATCATCCATACATTAATATTTTCATCTTTGATGATGGAATTTGGTTATTAATTAAAATAAATATCAATTTATTCTTTTGGAGGGTCTTCAATGGTAGTTTTTAAAGCTTATCTTAAATATATTCTAGGAACTTATATTTTGTGTGTGTGGATATGTGTGTTGTTTAAGTACTTGTCTCCTAAACATCATCACGTATGGCATATTTCAATGTCCATTTGGCTTATTTCAACACCATTTGTTACATTGTGCCTCATTTTACTGATGTGAAGCTCCTTCAATTTCTAACATGTTTTCATCTTATGGAAAAGTTTCAATGTTTTCTACAAGAGAGTTTCTCTTTCAATTACAAGAGACAATATTTATTCAGCCAATTCCAAATTATATATCCCCCTTCACTCTTTTTAATATACATATCATTCTCCTTGAAAACATAAAATATTGAAAATTTCTCAATTTGACTTAATTTTTGATCAATGTTACTTGTGTCCTTTGTGGTTCAGCACAAAAAAATCTCTTTTATATATATATATATATATATATATAATAGTTTGTATGTCTTTGATGATTCTCACTATCCTAAAAGTATAATTTTTCAACTCTTATGGTTTAATTTGTTCACTTTTATCTTTAGAATCAATGTGTAACATGTCCATATGAAACCTTGAAGATGTCACTCTAAAAAAAGATGACCACACCAAAAATTAAATGGATTATTTATTTGAATAGAAGTTTATGGTGACCCATTGTGAGGATGTACTATTTTTAAAGATGTTTCTACCTATAAATCAAATTTAATCCTTTGAAATACAAAATTTATAGAACCATGTTCATCATAATTTTGGTCATTTTCTCAACTACTCCATTTTTTTGAGTGTAAGGAAATGTGAGATGATTATGGATCCATTTTTAATTGAGATAGGTTTCAAACACATTTAATGTGAATTCACCACTGCTATTAATTTTTAGTGTCCCAATATATGGGATTGTCCTTCATTTTCAAACATTTTTCATGTTGTAGTGAAAACTAGCCCTCCAAATTACACACCCATTTGATTTAGTTCTCCATCAATTTGTTTATTTTCCTACTTTATATGATATTTTATGAGACTCTATATCCAAATGGAAAAGAAAATGCTAATTATTATTAATTCTTGTTTCATTATGTAGGCAAAGTTGAAGTGATGAGTTTTAATTATAAACATTTGTTCTAAATACTTCATCTTGTGTCTAAAAAGAGATTTATCTATATGTAATTGGAGTTGATGAAGTGTTCCTCCAAAGATGTCGATCGATGACATTCCATTTAGAAATCATCAATTGTCAAAATTCTAATTGGAATATCATCAACCACTAACATTCCAATTATAACACTATCAACCACTGATGTTTTAATTATAACAATGTCAGCCCCCATTGTTCCAATTAGAACACCATTAGCCCCTAATTTTATAATTAAAACACCATCAACTCCTAAAATTATTATTGAAACACCATTGTTGGACCTCAATTTTTTTAATAATTATATTTTAAGTAGTTTTAATTGACAATCACAAAAGAATAAGTGCACAAGAGTAGGCACACAAGACCATAGTTTGAAAGAAAGAATAATAAGGGAACAATGTGGAAGACTTTGGAGTAAAAGGGCGAGTCATAAAATACAAGGATATGGATAATGAGCAAAAGATGCATAACTCAAATAAGTGTAAGACTAGGATAAGAGTGTAGGGAGTAGAGGCAATTAATAATCAATTCATAAAAGCATCAGATATTAATGAGAGCACAAATATAACACCAATCTATGAAAGAATTAGAACATGAACATGAGGATCTATCATAGAGAGGGTATATAGGGGTTGTTAGACCCAGTTCAAAAGGAACTTAATTTTAATGACTCACCATGACTTATTTCTTTGAAATATTCATTGGCTTGTCATCTTTTATATATTAATGTTATGACTTGAGAAAGTGGTTCATTTATGTATAAATACCCTGTTGGATTTATTTATAAGGGGTTGTTGTTATGTAGTAGTTGCTGATGTTAAATATAGTTGTGTTATTACTATTAAGATAGAGATCTAGGAAGCACATGCTAAATGATTTACTTATGTAATACTATAAAATTGATTAATGGAATTAATATTTTGTGAACCTCGGTGTAATGAATATGTTTGGTGTTAAATTTGATCTATTATACTATTATTATGAAATGTATGAATTCATCGAATGACTAAATCTAGATGAAAGCTGGTAGTAATAATGAAAATGTATTAACTCAAGAACTTAAGTATAAATTATCTAATAACCATCATGTGGCATAATAGATGAGGAATAGTCCAAGATATGCATCTCGGGTGAGTGTACAAGGTTACTCCTCATGTGATATGCTAGCATGAAAGTTGGTGGGCATATTATTTATATTGGGTGTGCATTAATAGTTATGAAAATTCAAGGAAAAGGACCCAAAATTTTAGTTCCATTGTTAGGATGCATTGCACTTTTTAGCACGATGGTATAAAAATGATCGAGTGGCTATTTTTGAAAAATATCGAGTGCTGGGTTACTAAAATAGAAGAGAAATTTGCACTCTAGTATCTTGAACTAGGATTGTTTGTGAATGCATGGGTAGAGAAACATTTATATGATTTTCTATATGAAACATTATTTATAAAATTACCCATTCACTTACATGTTTGGATTTTGGCATACATGCAAGATCATTTAGGAAATTATAGATGGAAGGATTCTTAGTCAGTAGAATGTCAAATAGCCTTAGCTAAGTTGGAAACTTATTGGATATGTTTGGTATACATTTGGTGGAAGGGAAAACTCTATAGATATGTTTTGAAATAAATCATCTCTACATACTCTTGTCCAGAGGAAGCATAGTTAAACTTTCTAATAGAACCACATAGAAGGTATCTCAAAAATTTTCCTTTAGAGATTAAAAAGCTTATGGTTAAATTTGGACTTGATAACTTTCCCATGGACAGATAAGCTCTCTCATGTATGAGTAGCATGAATGGTGGAAAAATGAAGGGGTATACATTGGTATGAGATTGAGAGTTCAACATAGAAGTTAGACAATGAAAACTATGGAAGCATAAGTTTGATGAGGCTAGGCACAAGAATATGAGAGGGAAAGATCCAAGGGATCAATGGGATGATACTAAAAATTTCATGAGAATCCATAAGAGGGAATAAAGTCACGGTAATTAGTCCCTAACCATGGGTTCATTCCCTTCATTAACATATGTAAGCATAAAAGAAGTGGGAAACACATTGATAGAAGAACCCAATCTAAATAGACCCGATTCCCCACCATAGTACATGTTCATGTATTTGAGTTTGACAGAATTATTATAAGAAATTAGGATACTGATATTTCATAATCTAAAGTTGAATATGAAGTTGATCCATTAGAAGAATCTTTGGGAGTGTAAATTCGGCATAGTAATTTACCTTTTATTTTTCCATTACAAGTAAGACCTATGGATCACCTTTGAATATTAGGTGGACCTAATGTAATTAGTGGGAAAAATACAAGCCAAACCATTTGAAATAAAACTTCTTTAGTGCACATTATTTTTGGTGTATTATTACTATAAGAGGCATGGGAAGAAGTATTGATGGTGGTTCTATTGGAGGAGGATCAGGCGGTAGTGTTGGAGGCACTACTATACCCCCCCGATAGGGATTGGGAGGACCTAGAGGAGTATCATATAAATATCCACTACAATGACCCATTTCACCTACAGTCTATTATGACATGACACTCCATCTACTTGAATATCAAGGTTTCAATAATGTGGTAGGACACATTCAAAAGTGTGCACTCATTTAGCGAGCATGGGGTATCACTTCTTCAAAATGAAAGGCACATCAATTTTCTAATACTTTATTAGACTATGTGCACAAATGATACTATAAATTTGGCCCTCAATAAGTGGTTGTGAATTATGAATTTTTGAATACTACTTTTATCCAAGAGTGTAGAATCCTTAATTTTTAACAATAGAGCATCATTGTCTTAAAAGATATCAAGCAAGAGCTCATTGAGAGTGTGCATGTGTATGATACACATTTAAAAACACTTATTTCAAAATTATAATTTGAGATTAACTTAATGCAACATGCTCGATGGTTTATGGGAGAGTTACTACTCCCTTTCTGATAAGCCTTATCCCACAAGACTTTCATTAAACCAAATGTGGAATTAAAAGCCACCCTCTAAGTTAAAAATGTCCTAATTATAGATATAGATATCATCCTTTAGATTAACATGATGGATTCTTAGTTGGAAAATTTTATGGCCAATAATTCTCATGATACATTTAGTGGTCTTTGGTGTGTATGACTACAAAGTGGAAGGCCATAATAGGAACAACTATCCACATAATGTTCACACTGTAACAAAATAGTCTTGTGAGATCTGCCAAGAGGATTATGATATAATAAGTTGTCCCTTATTATAATGTTATACCTTGGATAAAGTGTCACCATACTCTAAAATATGTTATTCATACACATATAATACTAATGACTATCGATCCATCAATAAGATTCATGAAGCATGCATGAGAAAACTCACCAAAATTATATTGCTAATAATCATGAGGATAGTGGAGGTTGATCTTATAGTGGTTGAGGATGTGGATATCGATGTGGAGGTGGTTATTTTCCACTTGAGACCTATTAAAAATTTGGATCTCTAGACCACTCTAGTGTGATTGCACTATCTATCCCACCTACACCTTTGGTAAAAATGAACATCACCTCGAAGAGTGTCCCGATTTGTATGTAAACATTACCAAAGAACATAAGGACAAAGGTGATAATATGATTCATGTTACAAAAAATCCAAGTGCTCAATGGAGACTATGCCCTAACACTCCATAATTGGACCTATGGTAAATAATACTACTTGGAGTGGCACTCATTCCCAAGCACTTTCAAATCCACTTGTCAAAAAGGTTCAACATGAAAAAACTCATGCGTAACACTATCCAGATGTTCAATGATAGAAATACATGTTACATGGCATAATGGAATTAGTGGAGTTTTAAGGTGAAATAGAGTTCTTGAAGGACAAAGATGCTACCATGCACACTAAAATTCTAAAACTGAAGGTTCTCACGGAATCGAGGCATGATAAATTTTGTGAACTATGCAAGTTAATCCTTAGTGAAGATTTCATCCCTCTCATGAAGATTTGGATATGATAACAAATGATAAAGTCCTTGGAGGATCATTTTTTGAACCACACATGATAATAAGAGACTCATATTAAACTAAATCCTAAATGTGACAAAGATGTCTTTGTCAATACATTCATTCATGGATGGATGATCCAAGATATCCTAGTGGACACTAACATAGAGGTAAATTATTTAACTAAAAATACTTGGATAAAAATGGGGATTCCCACTTTGCATCTCTCCCCACATGTTTTGTTCATGGATAATAAGACTTGTGTACTACCCATGGGCATTATTAAATATGTCACCATCAACATATTGGGTCTCATTCAAGGGTGACTTCAAAGTAATTGAGCTTGCTGAAGTTGATTATTTTCTAGCTCTTTTAGTCTGACCTTGGTGCTATGTAAATATTACTGACTTGTGTTTCAAGGAGTAGTATATTAGATTTGAGAATGAAACCCAATGCTTAGTCATTCCTATAAATACTAACCAAGGGCCCCATTTGTATAACCCATTGAGGTTGATGAATATGTTGACACAATTTATAACATCAATACCCAAGGAAATGAAAATGTGGATCCTACTCTTGATGGCATCTTACACTAGGAAGGTATGTAGTCTATTTATGACACTACCAATATCACATATGACTAATAGGTTTAAGGCTCATACAATCTCAAAAGGTGCATCTATAGTGTACTGGATAGCTAAATAAGCTCCCCTCTAAAGTGTACTCAATGCTAAAATAATGTTTGATTCATTGGTGGATACTTGATGGTTGGATGACCCTTATAATTAGACCAGGCACCTAGTTTTCATGGATATATGGAGGTCTAGGAATACTTAAAACATTTAGAGGCTTACTAAGGTAATGAGGATGAAAGGTTCCACTCAATCACCTTTCTATTTCAAGGGACAATTGATTGATGGTGGTCCAATCATCAATACCAATTGGATACATGGGAACAAGTATGCAAAGCCATGTATAATAATTTCCACCATAACAACCATGTTCACACCAACCTAAGTTATAGTGGTATTACTTTACCAGAACAACAATAACATAATGTGAAAGCCTTTTGTGTGTCAATGAGATATTTTTACTAGAATTATTATGGGTTCATGCATTCTATGGTACTCTGTGTGCCTGGGCTAGGGTTTGGTATATTTAAAAAGGAATGCATAGAAACATGGATACTTGACAACACATCAAACATGATCTGATTTTGACCTTTACTTTTTATTCACATGAATGGATTTGAATTTGTCTCTACAAGCAATCTATTAGGTAGTTATGGGTGATTAGGCACTGGTTAAAAATCAAATACAACACATGTATAACATAACTAAGGACAATATGGATATAATTCAAGAACCCAATACTCCTACCATGGATCCATTAGATTTTAACTCTCAATCAAACCATGCACATAGGGAAAATATCTGAAAATGCTTGTAAAAGGTCATATACCAAGTTGATGAGAGTACCAGTTTTGATCAACTAGAGGCCTCATTTGACCACTTAGATAAACATATAGAGTGTGTATCACATGATGTTATACATATAATGTACTTTTTTATAAGTGTTGTCAATTATGTCATTTGATGTCAAGGTACATCTGGTAAAGATGCATGGTGAGTAATATGTGAGGTATGAGCTTGGATATCTGATGTGACAAGAGAGAATTTTAATTCAAGCTATTGTCTCTATAATGAGAAATAATTTTAATGAAACCAAATTATTATTCTAAGGTTGATGTCAAGGTTCAGGTCAAGGTAAGCATGTTTGAGTACTAGTATCTGAGTACAAGGTGTCTTGAGAAGCCTAGCCATAACAAGCATAGTCATATCATGAGCATGTGCATGATGAGAATGAATATTTATGTGCATAAGCATGATACTATTTTAATATCATGAAAGGAATGTGTTTAAGGTGTATAACTATCAAGGAATGTTTCAAGGTTAGTTTTCAAGCTTTGAGTGATTCATAAGCCTAGTCATAACACTAGTCATAACATGAAGAAACCTAGTGAGAAGGATTGAGCATGGTGGCATGGTAAGATAGATGCACATAGGAATAAGAGGTTGTATAAAGTTTCTTGAGCATACATATGAGGTATTGGATCACTTATAAAAGTTTTAAGGTGAGCCTACAGGGGTAATACCTTAAGTCCAAATCTACAACTAGACTAGTTTTAGACCATGCATGACCTAATGAGGTGTCATGAGGTATTGTAAAGGAATATGAAGAATATATGGAATTTTTTGATAATTTTAAGAGGTTTTATGACATGTATATGAGGTCTTGATAACTTGGACAGTGGCTAAAAGGTCAATTTCAAGGCCTAATGTGACTTACAAGTCAAAGCCTAGAAAGTAAAGAGAGAGAACATGGCCTAATAGGGTATGAGGTTATGTTTCAAAGGTAATTATGGATAGGTGAATATTTTTAGAGGTATTTCATGTTGTATCAAGTATGTTGACCAATTTTAAGGTCAAAATTTGAAGGTTAAGGCAAGAAAAAGTGTTTTGAGGTGTCTCACGTGCACAGAATGAAGGGTTATCCACCTAAGAAGAAATTTCAAGTGTTCATTGGCATGTTTAACCTATGCATGAGAAAATAATATATTAATGGTATATGGGGAAGGTTCATATCTCAAATTTACAAGCATTGGTTTCTAGAATGAGGAGCTAAACTTTATAAATGATCATTAAGACTCCAAGTTGGTTTAAACCCTCAAAGAATCCTAATAGTGACCTGATATGAAATAAATTTTTTTAAAGTGATAAAAATGGATTATTATGTCAATTTTAGTGATTTGAGGTTATACTCAACTCTCTCAGGCATCTCCAAGTGTGGAACCTATAAGAAAGTCTTTGTTTCTCATAAATTTGTTGTAGCTATCAGAGTTGACCAGGTCAAAGTTGATAAATTGATGGAGGAAAAATATTAGGACTTATATTTTATGTATATGGTGGTATATAAGTAGGTTATAGACCTCACGTGTGCTAAAATGGTCATCAAAGTTGACTAGTTTCTAATAGACCTAATGGTGCAAACAGTAAGAAAACTAGGCAGGAGTGAGAAGTTGATTAGGGATGTGTTATCATGGATTAGGGATGAATTCAAGTGCATGGATAAGTTTTTAAAGATATTAAATACATTTTAGTTTCAGATAGAATATTTTTAGATCATTTTATATATCAAAAAATTTCTCTCAAGTTGACTTGTCTAAGCTTAGTGAGGTTTGTATACAGTGAGGTCATGAGATTGGTTTACAAGACTAATATTGAAATTTGACCATGGTATCCTTATATTTTGAAATTTATATAATAATATCATAATATCATCCAAAATGCATCAAAATTCTATGAAATTGTCTACACATGTGTTGAAGGTCAAAATCGCCATGACTAGTCTTGAAGGTAAACTAATAGATCTAGGTAAGCAAGTTGTAGTGATGAGTTGGAGTTTCTTTTTCATAAGTTGATGTATATAATGAATATGATGTTTTTTTTTTGGAATTTATTAACCTATACATGATTTTATAATCTTTAAATTTGGTATAATGGGTTGAAACATTGAAGCCAAAATGGCTTGTCTAGCTGGGTGAAGTCTATGAGAGAGAAGGTCAATAAAGTGGTCTACAAGACCAATAAATGCCAATGGGGATTATGATATTTTTATTGGATTTTTTTATAAGGATATTTTATGATAATATTAATTCATTTTAATTCCTTTAGTGTGTTCCTTTAGGTTTCATACTTTCAAGTTTCCATGACTTTGTTTTAAGGCTAGTTGATAGTTCTAAGTGAGCTATAAATAGAGAATGATTTGTGTCCTTGTGCCCTGAGTTTTGAAGTCTAAATCACATGGTAGTGAACATAAGGTCATTTATTTTCTTCATGTGTTATTATTTTTCATGGTTGTTTTGAAAAATTGTGTGTATACTGTAGTTATTCAAGATAGGCTTTTTCGTATGTATATGCTTAATTGTGAACAGTGTTAATGGTGTGCTTCAAGTGGTGGTTGAAGATAAAAAGTGTTATGAATATTAGATTATATTATAAAGGGTATATTTAAGTTTAATATGATATTTTCCTTTCATATTAAGTGTTTGAAAGTTATCCAAGGAAGGCAAAGTATAACGTATCCTGAATAAACCTAAAAGGATTAGGTCTCCATGAGACCTAAAGGTGAGATAAGGCCTAATTAAGGTAGGTCAAACCTAAATGGACTCAAATAAAATTTAATAAATGTATATTATATGTCCTAATATCCATTTTATGGATGAAATAATAGGGCAATAGTGTTTATTTGACTAAAAAGGATATGAATAAGAGACTTGTATAAATACTAGACAATTTTAGGCCTATGTGTGAGTGGAGAGTGTAAACAAATAGAATAACTTATTGAAGAGAATAATAAGGTAATATAGACCATGATAGGAGTATATAGGATCATTTAATAGAGGTTTTGTGCATGAAAATCAAGTTCATATGACCTAATCAAGTCAAGAAGAGGACTAGTTAAGCGAAGAAGTCTAGAAGGAAGTTTGAGAGGGATACAAGAGAGAGAAGAGATGAAGAAGATAATCATATATTATATGATAAAAAATGTGTTATGAATTTTATCAATGGTTTCAAGTGGTTGAGTTGGTGCTGAGTTATCTAGGGGCTTGGTGCCTCCTTGCAAGTGGGTACTTGTTAAAGCCTAACTGAGTTGGTGCTTAGCTAGTTGGGGTTGGTACTCCATGTGAAGTTTTTGCTTCACTAAAGTTTGTTTTTATCTTATAGTAATATATTATATTTTAATATATAAGTATTATTTTATCCCCTTAAATGTTTTCCACATATATGTTGTGTTGTCTTGTTTTCTTATGTTTCATGCATATGTGGATGGTTACTTAGTCATTGTTTTGATCTACATGCTTGAATGAATGTTTATGAATAATTAAGTGGAATTGAATGAAATATTTTAAAGATAGATTCACTCCCCCTCTTATTCATATTTATTCCAACATTTGGTATCATATCCTATTACTTTGAATCAGGTTGAAAGGCCTAAAGGAGATACTAGTAGTAAGGATGGCTAGTTAGCAAGCTCAATGTGGTTTCTATACCAATGAGGCTCTGTTATTATATGGATATAATTATGCCATATAAAATTTCAAGATGAAGATATATCTGATCTCTCAAGGTCATGATATTTTTCATTTAATTATGGATGACTATAGTGCTCCTCCTATTCCACCAACTGATGTAGTAAGCAAGAAGGTTAGTGAAAACAACTCCAAAACAATGAATGCCATTCTTTATGGCCTATCAGAAGAAAAAATTATGAAGGTAATGCACCATGTATTAGATAAAAAGATATGGTAAAAATTTAAGACCATCTATGAAGGAGACACCAACGTGAAGATGGCCAAGTTGAAAACCCACTGAATATAGGTTGAAAGTTTGAAGTTGAGTGAATATGAAACCATTGCATCCTACCTGTTGTAGGTTGATGAATTTTTTAATGTCATTAGAGGATTGGGAAAGGAGGTGAAATAATATACATTTGTTCAAAAAGTGTTGAGATCACTAAATTTTAAGTTTTACTCTAAGGTATTTAAGTAGAAGAGATACAAGATTTGGACAAGTTAGAGATGAATGGGCTTCATGGCATATTGATTGCTTATGTGATGAGAACAAATGAAGGAAGACCTCTCAAGAAGGAAGCAGATTTCAAAGTTTAAAAGAAGTTAAAAGTCAAGGAGGTCAAGGATGAGGTATGTTTAGATGGTGATGATGAATAACTCATATCTATGTTTGCTAGGAAGTTGAGTTTTGGATTTGGTAAGTACAAGTGTAAGTTACTTTTTAAACATTTTAATTGTGGTAAGATTAGTTACTTCATATCTAAGTGTCCTAAAAAGGATAAGACTGAGTATGAATAACATGATTAACATCATGTAAATGACAAGAAGGGATATAATCCTAATAAAAATAAGGAGTTTAGGAAGTACATGAAGGTAAGAAAGAAGCATTCAAGAATAAGAAAAACTTCTATACCAAATAAGACAACTCTTTTGATGTAAGTGACTCAAGTGCATCTAATAGTGATGATGATAGTAACAAACCTAAACATGAAAATAATGAAACCTTATTCATGACCATAGAATTAGATAATGTGGGTTTATTAAATGGGAAACGCCTTATGGTTGATGCAGAATTAGATGAAGAAGAAGCTGAAGTGAATCTTGACATAGAATTGATGAGTGCCCTAGAAGAGTTGAAGTTCCAAAGAAGAAAGAATAAAAAAATAACATTAGTTAAGGAAAATGAGGAGTATATTTGCTTGTTTTAGAAGAGACTAATTAATAATTTCAAGGAGTATGATGAGATTATCAATCAGATTGAAGCACAGATGGAGATAGTTAATGAAAATCTAAAGGCTAAAGAGGAAGAATGCATCAAGTATGAAACTAAAGTAGAATACTTGAAATCTTAGTTTAATCAATAATATATCAAGGTGAGGAACTTTTTGAAATTTTAAAATATCACTGAGGCTTTAGATGACATCTTGAGTAGTCAAAAGTATGCAAGTGACAAGATAGGTCATGGTTTCAAAGAAGATCAAAAGGTGATAACTCAAGTCAAGGATAAGGATATTAAAGACAAGAAAGTCAAAATTAAAATACCTATCAAATAACCTAATGATATGAGGTATGCTATTTTATTTAATGGTTACTATTTTGTATACAATTAGTTTGGTCATAGAGTAAAAGAGTGTAGAAGACCCTCCAAGAATGACTACTTGTAGAACTATGGAAGGAATCAAAATTTACATTAGTCAAATGGTATATATAAGGTGGTTTGATATAGTGTTCATAATGTAGAACACATAAAAATATTCTATCCTAACAGATTTAGAAGGTCATCAATTTAAAATAGGAGGTTTGAAGCCCCTAGAATCCAAGAAAGATGGAAAATGAATGTATGAAAATCAAAGATAGTGAATATGAGTCATGATCAGTCTACAAACACAAGTGGACTATTTTATATGACAAAGCATGATTTATATGTGAAATAAACTTAGGAATGCCTATTTTTAACTCACATTTATGTTCAAATTGTTGATGAAGAGGTCAAGCCTATATTTCAAATCAAACCTAAAAAGACACTGAAAGCCATTTAGTCTTTTGAGAGCATGGAGAATGGGAATATATTGAACTTAAGTTATTTTAGGGCATTATGGAAAGGGGTTACTCTCATATTATTCATGGAGACACACTTCAAGTTAATAATAATCATGGTATATGCTTGGTGTGAGGGGGAGCTATTTAGGTTTTTCATAAGCTCCAAGTGTAGTTGATGACAAGGTGAATGGTCTTGATGTCTGAGTTATTTTAAAGGTAGTATGTATGAATTAAGGGGGATAATGATCTATTAATGATTCATATTATGTGTTTTGAACTTATATTAAGGTGTTATTTCATATGGTAGTCTGTAGAAGACCCTTTGTCATTAATGTCAAAGGGGGAGAAAATTTAAGAAGGGAGTTTGACTGGACTAGGGGAGATGAGAATGATCAGTTTGAAGAATATTTTTCCATAAATGACAAAGGGAAAGTTTTTTTATAAGTTTTATCATTCATGTAAAGGTTAATTTCATTTGATGTCAAGGTTGATGTCATTAATGTCAAGGTGCACTTGGTGAAGATGCATGGTGAGTACTTTGTGAGGTATAAGCTTATGGATCTAATTTGACAAGAGAGAATTTGAAGGAAACCTATTATCTCTATATTTAGAGAGAATTTTAATTCAACCTAAATATTCTTCTGAGGTTGATGTCAAGGTTTAGGCTAATGTAAGCATGTTTGAGCACTAGTATTTGAGTACAAGGTATATTGAGAAGTCTAACCATAACAAACATAGTCATATCATGAGCATGTGCATGATGAGCATGAAAAAATATGTGTATAGGAATGATATTTTTTGAAGATCATGAAAATAATGTGAGAAATGTGAATTAATATCAAGGAGTGTTTCAAGGTCACTTTTCAAGCTTCAAGTGCTTGAGAAGCCTAGTTATGACACTAGTTACAACATGAAGAGACCTAGTGAGAAGGCTTGATCATGGTGTCCTAGTAAGATGAATGAATAGAGGCATAAAAGGAGATATATAAGGCTGATTTATCATATGTATTAGGCATTATATCACTCAAGAGAGTTTTAAGGTGAGCCTACAAGGGTAAGACCTTAAGTCCAAATCTACAACTAGACTAGTTCTAGACCCTCCTTGACCTAATGAGGTGTCATGGGGTATTGTCAAGGCATATTAAAAATGTATGGAAGTGGTTTATAAGTGGTTTTATTACATTTATATGAGGTTTTGATAGCTTGGACAATGTCTAGAAGGTTAGTTTAAAGGCCTAATGTCACTTGCAAGTTAAAGACTAGAGAGTAAAGAAAGAAAACATGGCCTAATAGGGTATGAGGTTTTATTTAAAAGGATAATATGGATAGGTGAGTCTTTTTATAGGTATTTCATGATTTATTAAGTATATTGACCAAGTTTCATGTCAAAATTCAAAGGTTAAGGAAAGAAAAAGTGTTTTGAGTTCTCTCATTTGTACATAATGTAGGGTTCTCAATCGGAGAAGAAATTTCAAGTGTTCATTGGCATGTGTAACCTATGCATGAGAACCTAAGATATTCATGGTATATTGGGAATGGTATTAGTTAAAATTTATAATAATTGGTTTTTGGAATTAGGGGCTAAGATTGATTTAAGACTAGAAGTTGGTTTAAACCCTTAAAGAACCCTAATAGTGACCCGATATGAAAGAAGTTGTTATAAAGTGATAAAAATGGATTGGTATGGAAATTTTAGTGGTTGGAAATTTTATTTAACTCTCCAAAGAATCTCCAAGTGTGATTTATTTGTTATGTGAGTGAGTGAAACCTATAAAAAAGGCCTTGTTTCTTAAAACTTTATTGTAACTATCAAAGTTGACTAAGTCAAAGTTTTTAAATGGATGGAAGAAAAATATTGAGACTTATATTTTATTTCAATGGTGGTTTATTATTAGGTTATATACCTTAGGTTTTCTAAAATTATAATCTAATTTGACTAGTTGGTAACAGACCTAATGGTGTAAATAGTGAAAAATCTAGGCAAAAGTGAGAAGTTGACTAGGGATGTGTTATAATGGATTAGGGATGAATAAAAGTGCATGGAGAAGTTTTTTAATATATATAATACATGTTAATTTTGGATATAATATTTTTATATAATTGTATATAGCAAAAATTTGCTCTCAATTTGACTTGTCTAATCTTAGTGAGGTTTGTATATAGTGAGGTCATAAGATTGGTCTAAAAGACCAATATTTTCATTTGAAAATGGTAGAATTATATTTTTATATTTATATAGTGATCTAATAAGATCATACACATGCATAATAAGTCTTTGAAAGTGTCTACAAAGGGGTTTAAGGTTAAAATCACCATGACTAGTCTTGAAGGTAAATTGATAGATAAGTAAGTTGCAATGATGAGTTGGAGGCTCTTTTCCATAATTTTATGTATGTAATGCACATGATTTTATTTTTTTTGGAATTTAATGACATATAAATTATTTTAATAATCTTTAAATTTAGTAGAAGGGGTTGAAACATTGAAGCCAAAATGGCTTGTCTAGTTGAGTGAAGTCTATGAGAGAGAAGGTCAACAAATTGGTCTACAAGACCAATAATTGTCAATGGGGATTATGATAGTTATATTGGAGGTTGTTATAATGATATTTTATGATCATATTCATGCATTGAAATTCCCTGAGTGTGTTCCTTTAGGTTTCATAATTTCAAGGTTCCATGATTGTGTTTTAAGGTTAGTTGACAGTTCTGAGTGAGTTATTTGTAGAGAAGGATTTGTGATCTTTTAATTAATTTATGAAGTATAAATAACATTGTGATGACCATAAGGTAATTTATATTATATATGTGTGATTTTTTACCATGTTTTTTTGGAAAAATTATGTTCATACTTTAGTTGTTCAAGACAAACTTTTTGGGTATGCATAGGCCTAATTGTGAACAATGCTAATGGTGTGATTCAAGTGGTGGTTGAATCTAAAAAGTGTTATGAATCCTATATCATATTATTATTGGTATATTTAATTGTAATATTATATTTTCCTACCATATTAAATGATTGAAATTTCTCCAAGGAAAAATATAATGTGTCTTGAATAAACCTAATAGGATTAGGTCTCCATGAGACCTAAAGGTGAGATAAGGCCTAATTGAGGTAGTTCAGACCTAAATGGAATGAAATAAAATATGATAAATGTATATGAGATGTCAAAAGATAAATTTCATGGCAAACCTAAGAGGGTAAGGGTGTTTTTCTGACTAAAAATGATATGAACAAGAAACTTGTATAAATACTAGGCAATTTTAGGCTTATGTGTGAGTGGAGAGTGTAAGTGAATAGAATAACTTATTGAAGAGTAGAATAAGGTATTTTATACCATAATAATAGTATATAATATAAATTATGAACATTTTATAGAATTTATGTGCATGAAAATCAAGGTCATATGACCTAATCAAGTCAAGAAGAGGACTAGTTGAGTGAAGAAGCCTAGAAGGGAGTTTGAAAGAGATAAAAGAAAGAGAATACATGAATAAGGATATCAAATTATATATATATATATATATATATATATATATGTGTGTGTGTGTGTGTGTGTGTGTGTGTGTGTGTGTGTGTGTGTGTGTGATAAAGGGTTTCAAGTGGATGAGTTGGTTCTGAGTCATCTAGGGGGTTGGTGCTCCATGTGAAGTTGGTACTTCACTAAATTTGGTTTTTGTCTTATAGGACTTTAATAAAATTATATATATATATATATATATATATATATATATATATATATATATATATATATATATATATATATTCATCCACTTGAGGGCTTCTGACATATAAGTTGTTTTATCTTGTGTTCTTATGTTTCATGCATATGTGGATGTTTACTTAGTCATTGTTTGATCTACATGTTTAAATGAATGTTCATGAATACTCAAGTGGAATTGAATGAAAGATTTTAAAGAATAATTCACCCCCATATTAGTCATATTTATTCCAAAAAGTCTGAAAATAAACTATATTCTCTAAAACACTAAATGATTTAGTAAAACATTGTAATAGATGATGCACCTATACTCACCATTGTAGGAAATTACTAGTCTAATGTTGAGATAACCAAAACATTTGAAATATTGCATGAATACGAACATATTTTACCATGAAAATACATAGGAATGAAGGGAGTGCATCCATCATTGGTAAATATGCACATAAATTTAGTTGAGGGTGTTTGATCAGTGCATAAATGACCATATCAAATGAACCCAACGTTGTGCACCTAGGTTAAAGATGAAATTGATAGCATGTTTCATGATGGAGTTATTAATCTAATTTATGAGTTTGAATGGGTTATTCCAATGGTGATTAGAATCAATAATGATGGTCACCTTTGAATTTTCAAGGATTACAGGCTACTCAATGTGGCATGTGTAGTAGACCCTTGCCTAATGCCTTTCACCAAGGAAATTCTAGAAGGTGTTGCAGGGTGAAAGATCTATACCTTCATTGATGGCTTTTATGGATATCACTAAGTCCAAATTGGTGAGGAAGAAAAGGCCAAGACCACTTTTGTGACTAAATGGGGTTCATTTGCATACAATGTTATTCCCTTGCCTAACAAATGCAACATCAGTGTTCTCACACATCATAGTGGAAGCATTCAAGGATTTTATTCACAAGTTCCTTCAAGATTACTTAGATGATTGGATTATTTATGTTATAGTGTAGGATCACTATGATAACTTGCACCTCATGCTTGAGAAATATTGTAAACTTAAAATTTCCTCGAATCTTAAGAAATGCATATTTACCACACCTTTTGGGATCTTATTGGGTCACATCATTTATTAGGATGGACTAATGGTGGATCCAACCAAGATTGTGATTGTTTTTAAACTCCCACCTTCAAAAACATAGTGTGAGGTCCATGCCTTTTAGGTCATATAAGGTGTTATTGCAAGTTCATTCGAGGTTATGCCAACATAGAAACATTGATAGAATAAATAATCAAGCACAATGTCATATCCTTATAGATGGATCAAAATCAACAAGTTTTTGAGACCTTAAAGGAGAAACTTATTGTTATACCCATTCTCTAGTTCTGAACTAAAACTAGCCTTTTCATATGCATGTTGATGATTTTGGCATGGGAGTCACCACTATCCTAGTACAACCCAGTGAGGAAAACCTTGACCATCCTATTTATTTTTCTAGATGAAAGTTCACACAAGTGGAACATAACTACTCTATGATCAACCATTAGGCCTTGTCTATGGTCTATGCACTTCAAAAGTTTTGCTAATACTTATTGTCAACCCCATTTCTCTTCTATATGGATTATGAGGAACTCAATTATTTGGTCAATAATCCCATATTATATAGATTCATATATTGATTGATTTTTCTTTTTTAGTACTTTTAGTTCTCTGTGGTCATCAAACTGGGCAAATTTAATTTTGGATCCAACCATATCTCCCACATTAAATCTAGCAAACTAGCACACCATAGAGGATTATTTACTTAATGTAAAACTCTTTCAAGTCACAGGCATGACCAAAGAATTATAAGAAATTGTAGTTTTTCTTGTAATAGGCTCAACACCATATCACCTTAACACCTAATAGAAAAAACAACTGGATGTATATATATTTCCCCTTTCTAGCTTATTAGTAGAGACCTGTCCAAAATTGGCTAGGATGAAGTGTTACAGACATGTATCATGTAGCATGAGCATGTGAAAGTCCTTTTGTAGGTTCATAAGGGTGTTTTGGGTAGACATTATGTTGGTGAGACAATGACATACAAGGTGTTACTAGAAAGTTTGTGGTAGACCACCTTATTCAAAGATACCAAAGATTATACATGACAATGTGATATTTGTTAGTGCATAGGTAAATCAAACCAATGGGATGCTATCCCTCTTCATCCAATCCTTACACATGAACCATTTGAGAAATGGTATATTGATTTTATTAGACCTATTCAACCTATCGTAAGATAGACTAGCATGATCTACATCATTACTACCATAGACTATCTCATACACTTGGCTGAAGCAATGCCAATATGTGATTGTACTACTATAATCATCACTCAATTTCTATGGGAAAATAACATCACTAGGTATGGAAGTCCATTAAGCTTAACAGGTGATCATGGTACTCACTTCCTTAATGAAACCATGCACATCCTCTTGAATGATTTCATGATTTCCCACCATAATACCACACCATATGACCCTCAAGATAATGGTTTATCTAAAGCGTTCAACAAGATCCTAGGTAATACACTGACAAAGATTTTCAATGTCAAGTGCACTGATTGGAATGATTGAGTTTCTATAGTATTATGGATGTATCAAACCACATACAAAAGGTTGAATAAGAGTAATCCTTTTAATCTCATCTTTGGTGTCGAAGTAGTCTTACCATTAGATTTATTTATACCCTCTTTGTGTATTGGTACATTGGCCAATTGGATTATGAATAACCCCTCAAAGCACATTTGGATGTTATACTTCAATTGGATGAGACATACTATCTCTCACATTGGAGTCAAGGAGTTGAGAAGTAGAAATAGAAATCCTAACATGATTGACATTAAAACAAAAAAAATTCATCAGGTATGCATGTCCTAGTCTATGATTACAACTTAATGCACCACTCAGGTAAACTCAAGATCCATTAGGATGGTTCATTTATTATTCATGTTATTCATCTGATAGGCACTTAAAAACTAAATAAGTTAGATGGATACTTCATACCAGGCCATTTCAATGGTATTCATCTTAAACCCTACCATTCTATGTAGTTCTCCCATTCAGACAATAAGGATTTTACCAATAGATTAGTCTATGATTTTATTTCATTTTAAAGTAAGTATCACATTGTTTGTGTACCTTTTTTAAACTGCTTTGAAACTTTATGATACTTTGTGTTTGTCACTCTCTTTTTATTTCTTGACACTATGATTTGATGTGGAGGACCATGCTCACATTTTAATGTGGGATGGGTTTTAAGGATGGATATACTACTTAAGTAGTGTAAACATGAAAAATAAGGCCCAAAAAAGAAGCACACAAGAGGAAGTGTGTAGAGGGGGTACATGAAGGAAATAATGGAAAAATCACATGTGATTTTAGATATTAGAAGACAATAAGGTGTGAAAAATAGGGCACACATGAGATATATGCAAGGGCTAGTGTTAGGCATGCAATAGGTGGCATGTGACCTAGGTAAGTGAAATGTAAATGGAAAAAGAAACATCATTACAACATGGGTTAAAGTAGAAAAGGTAGTTCTCTCCATGAGAATGAAAAAAAGTAAATATTATACAGTTGGAATGCACTATGTGAAAGGTGCAATAACTCTTAGACTAAAGATGGAATGTGTAAGTTATTAATGATGGAGTGTTATGAATGGCATGCATGCTAAATAGACATCAAGACATGCCATTTAGATCATTAATGATTGAAGTAATGGAAACCATCATGCTGAAAATTAATGGATCATGGAGGAGTTAATGAAAAAAATTAGGATGTCATATAAAAATCCATAAGGCTTTTCATTTGAATTTTTTATGATTTAAGACTTAAATAATTACAAAGCTCAAACAAGCTCAAAACAGTGATGAAGAAGAAAAATTTGTAGTGCTCCCATTTACAAAAACAATATAAATATTGAAACAATGTGCTTTCAAGGAGAATAAAGTAGAAAAACATTCACACAAGTAGAAAAGATAAGTTACAACTTGCAAGTAATCAGTCCACCATTAGAGGAGGGTGAAGCAGGGAGACAAAGCATTTTATGTCTAGGAAAGAGGGGTTAAGATGTATTTATTCAAGATAATTGGTTGACTATGTGTTAACCTTGAGGTGATGCATCCAAAACAAAAGTCTAATAGGAGTAGACAACCATTACCAACTATTCCTAAAGTTGAACAGTTTGAGGGTACGAAAGGAGGTCTTGTGTTCATTTAGAAAAAGGAGGTCCCATGTTCATTTGGGAATAAGGTTATAGTGAGATTATCACATAGGTTGAGGACTTAACATGATTGAGGGAATGGAGCCCCATTATACAAACACCAAAAATGGTGCACATGGGGAAAAAGGCCATCACAACATCATCTCTTCCACTTGTTTTGATTGAAGAAATACAATACCTAGAGACATTGTTATGCATATATTATTTGGATTCTAAGGTTTCCACCTGTCAAGTCCTAGACTAAAATCACTATCAGCTTGGAAATGACCTCTAATTGTAAAATGAATACTAGGTGAAGTGTTAGAGCACTCAAAATGAGATCACTTATGATCTCATGGTCTACAACTTGTTAGAATATGTGAGGGTGATCCAAATTTTTAACCTACTATATTTTGGGAAATCATATGAGGTAGTTCTATTCTTAAAATTGTGTTTTAATGAAGACTACCTCTACTTTTATCGGTGTAGAATGAGGATCACCCTTGAATGGATCAGCATAGTAATTAGGTTACATTGTTTTAGAGATGATCTCAACATAGATCTCAAAGATTAAGTGACAATTAACAAAATGGAAGTGGTGCTAAAATATAATAAATAAGGCCATACTATATATATTACTAGCATAGAAGATATGGTAATTCGAGTAGTTGTGTGTTTGGCCATGACTAAGCTGGGAGGTGTGGATCAGTAAAAGGATGTGGATATGGCACACCTCTATGTGGCCAGCCAAATGGACAAGGGAGCAAAGTATAACTACTCTTTATATTTTGTAGAGAATATTAAGCAATATGTGGAGAAGGCACATCATCTACCAAACCACAAGTTCCCTTGGGGTGAAATTTTTTAACTTCTAGTTTTTTATGAGATTGACATCCCAGATTACTCAGACAAAGAACTAAATTTGTTTTACCCACCAAAGCATAACTCCACCACTGAATGGTTTGAGTAATTCACTTGCCCTAGCACCATTACACCCTCCTACAAATACAAGATGAAGGGTTGGTTGATGATATGAAGGTGACATTTAGAAATTAATGGTATGTACCCAAAATGTTACTTGCACATATGGGATCCTATTCTCATTTTGGTATCAAGCAACACTATTTTATTGCATGTATCTGGATGGCCACCAAAGGCAATTTATCAAGATGGCTTAAATTACTCTATGCTTTCACTTCTAGATACTTCTTGAACTTGGTAAATCATATTATGGATGTGCACCCTATGAATATTGACGCATACAAGATTAAAATTGAGATCCATACTTTTTATAATCTTTATGTATACCTAGGAAGGTGCACACATGTGGATAAGAACAAATTTGACTGGACTGGCCTAAATCCCTATAAGATAGTCATACAAGGGAAAATATGGGTAATATTCTATATGCTCAAGCCACCAAAGGAGACATCAGGAGGCCATGAGGTGGAAAAGGAACCACTTTCCACCAACTAGAGACATGCATAGAAGTGAGGCAGCAAACAAAAGAGAAAAGGTCAAGACTTAAGGCCACTAGTTCTAATAGAATGTAAGATCAACCTAGGGTCATACTAGAACACCAATGGTAGGCCCCAATATCATGAAGGACCTAAAGGGTGCATGTAGAGAAACATGACATCATTTTATCTCAGCCAGCTACTCAATCAGATCCCAAATGACAAAGGCAAACCCATCACTGACAAAAGTCAAGGAAATTCTAGTAGGACAAAAGGATGACTTTTCACATACAACTACTCAAGTAGATCGTAAACAAGAAGTCCCCTATGTGGTAATTATAGACACAAGTGAGGCATGTTAAAAATCACACCCTTTAAAGTAACCCACTCTTAAGCCAAGTAATGAGTAGCCCCATGGGTTGGGTGAAAATTAAATTGCTACACCTGATGAGAAACATCTTATGGCCAATAAATAAGTAAACATTGAAAGTACAACATTAGAAATATATAGAGGAAAAGGCCTCAGTAGAGAGGACCTTGGCACTGGTTACATCGAACAATGAGAAAAGAGTCTTGAAATAATTGATTTATAGTGTGACCCCAAGAATAAAAAGGAACTAATGTAGGAGGTAGAGCAATATCAACATCCAAATTCAGAACCTCCCATTCATGTCATGTTCCAATAGGACATGCCATACAAGCATTTTTATTTTTAAAATTCTTTCCCCCAACATGAGTCCACATCACAAACTCAGTGTGAGATGCCATTTTAGATGAAAGTATATCATGATGAATAACTATTTGAGTTTCTAAGGGATAATACTAACATAATCCTAGAAGTGGTAAGTGTTTCAAACATGCTCTAGATAAGTCCCATGATTTATTCTCCAACACAAGTAAGCGAGATACTTATCAAGTTTGCCCTAGAGGTTTCTAGGAAAAACATTATTAATAACCATGACATGAGCTAGATCCACACCAAACATTATGAGGTCATACAACTGTATAAAGAAGAGCATGAAACATGATGAAATCTTGAAGAGGAAATTGAATAACTCAAGTACTAACTGAGTGTGACAGAAGTGGCTCGATTTAGGACATTGAACCTTTGCCAAATAATTTTGATAAGTGAATGAACACTTGTGGATGGAGTTCCTATTACTAGTGAGGCAATCAATAAGATAGAGATGTTCATGGACCTTCTACTTACTAAATGTAAAAACTAAGTGGATCCTAGATATGATAAAATTTGAGTAATAGAGCATTTTTCTAAGGCAATGGAGGCATACCATGAATTTTTGAATAAACTTAGCACCACCATTCCCATCACTAATGGGGTTTTTGTGAACTTAGCATGTCTAAGTAAAATTTTGAAAGTGCAACAGGTACCCAAGGAACAACAAAGCTAACACTTGGCTGAGAATACTTTGAGCATTAAGGATAGGGCCTAGCATGCAAATTTTTTCTAAGATGTCAAAGAACTAGAAGTAAAAATAAATGCTCATTGATAACAACTAAATGATAGTTTCTCAATGCTATGAGGACAAGTTTTGATAGAGGTTGGTACCTTCAAGGATGCTCACAAGACTATTAGTACTTAGCTTGAGACTTTGACAACTCAAGCTGATACCTTTTTGGAGTACCTTGAGGAGTTAAAGAAATTGAAGGGTGAAGTGGAAGTTATTAATTCCAATCTTTAGACATCTCTCAACCAATGAGAGGAGCTCAAGTGTAAAATCTAAGAAGTGGATCCCACATTTTTATCCATTGATGAAACTACCATAGTTCAAGATGGACTATAGGATTAGTAGGGGGTGATGTTGGACCCCAAATTTTGTAATAATTATATACTATGTATTTTTGAGCCATAAACATGAAAGAACAAGGGCATAAAAGAAGGCACATAGGACTATGACATGATAGATATAAATATAAGGGAATGGTGCAAAATACCTTGGCAGTCATGAAAGATAAATAAGCAGCGAATGAGTAGAAGAGGTAGAACTCAGAGAAATGCAAGATTAAGATAAGAGTATAGGGTGCAGAGGAAGTTAAAAATCAATTCAAAAAAGTAGCACATATTAATGAGAGTATAAATATAACATTAGTATGCGAAAGAAGAGGAACACGAATGTAAAGATATAGCATAAAGAAGGAATATGGGCGATGTTGGGATTAATTAAAAAAGAACTTAATTATAATGGGTCACCATAAATTCTTTATTTGAAACAGTCATTGGTTTGTCATATTTTGTGTGTTAATGTTGCGACCCAAGAAAGGGTTTTTCTTATGTATAAATACCTTGTTGGGTTTGTTTAGAAAGTGTTTTTGTTATGTAGTAGTTGGTGATATTGATTGTAGTTATGTTATTATTATTAAGATAGAGATATACCTATGTACCTATGTAATCCTATAAAATTGATTAATGGAATTAATATTCTATAAACCTTGATGTGATGACCCTATTTGGTGTTAAATTTTAATTATGATACCATTGATATAGAATGTATGAATTCATCAAATGACTGAATCTAGACTAAAGATGGTAGTAATAATGACCAAACATAGTAACTCAAGTGTCTAAGTACAAATTATCTAATCACCATCATGCAACATAATCAACAGGTATTGGTCCAAGTTATGTGCCTTAGATGAGCACATGAGGTTACTCTTTGTGTGATATGTCGATGTGAAAGATCATGGGCATCATTTTTCTACCAAGTGTGCACTAATAATTATAAAAAGTTAATGAAAAATACCTAACAACTATTAACCCCCTGAACTATTCTAAACATGTTCTAATTCCCAACACACCTCCAAATTTTGATTCAACTAATTGAGGTGTTTTGAGAATGGTGTATTTTCATGATAAACTTGAAATATCCAAATTAATTGATAGAGCATTGAAAAGATAAAAAATGTTGAAATGTAAATGTGAAATGGAATATGAAAGGTCAAAAGATAATGTAAATTTTAAATCATTCCATCCTCTATAAATATTTGAAATGGAAATTTTAAAAGGGGGTTTCTTCTTTCTTTTAAGCTCTTGGAGAAGAGCTAGCTACAAATTTGTGTGTGGACTATATAATATTCCATATTTGAATAATGGAATGCAAGCAATCCAGTAATATCAATATTTATCTTTGTGGTTTTTTAATGTTATTTTTTTTTTATGAATTATATGTTTATACTAATAGATAAATAATCCATTAAAATCCCATACTTTTCTTAGTTTGATCCAAATCATGGTGTTTCCAGACTTCATGTTATAAACCATGTGGATGGACATTATACAAAGTGTACCCAATCCAAGTTTTGAGGATAATTTTTGCTTCCAGAAAGCATTTCATTCCCATTACATCTACTAATCCTATATCCATGTATGTGTGAGAGGAAGAAGTTTCAAGCCTTTCATTTAATTCCAAGTTATTTTCGTAGTTCTCTACATTTATTCTATTGCATATTTCTCTACTCCTCCATTCTTATCCTCTTGCACATTTCCCCCATTTTTTTTTCATTTTGTGATTTATAGTCAAAATTAAATAATAAACCAAAAATACATAAACCCTACAAGGGAGATGACCTTTTCAAATGCAAAGGAAAACTGCCATCTTAATGGTGATTTATCCAATTGTTAGAAAATTTTGTCACTTCTCATTGGGTGAGTCATAAAAAAAATACATATGAAAGTGACCTAAATTTATACCAATAGTTTAGAGATTTAAAAAAAAATCAAAATATTATATTTTTTGGTTTAGAAAATAGATCTAAGTCGTTTTGTTATAGTGATCAATGAGAAAAATGAATTACTTTTGACCACTAGCATAAATAATTTGTAGAGTATGCAAAATTGAGAGAGTAAAAAATAGTTTATTTTATGTTTTCTAATATATTTTTAAAATGGTTCCATTTTATGTTTATTTGAGGTGCATGCTTCACATTTTTCAATCTTCTTGGATAGAGTTCAAAAACCTAAAAACACTAATATTTTGATTTTTTTGAATGTTGTCATAGTTGGTATGCCAAATATAGCATGCCATAGAATACTTGTTAACATTAATCCTTCTCAATGAGATGAGAAAAAATATTGAAGTTGAAGTCTCACCTCTAAATTTTATAAACTTTTCTGCCTCAAATCTAGTCAAGACAACTACATGATCACATTAATTATGATGTTTACCTATCCATCATCCATGGATTTTCATTATTTTAAAATTAGTACCATGGACAAAAAGTTTCATTTTAGTTGAAGAAGATATAACACATTTTGGAGAGTGAAATATTAAATCCCTAATGACTTGAGGAAAAAAATCCATTTCTTTTAGGTCACACTTTTGTTGTATTTGCCAAATATACTAGACCACATATTTCTTCATGAAACTCTTCAAATAAGTCCCCTTGGAAATTCATATTTTGTGTGACAAAAATATATAAGACCCAAGTATTATCTTAGGTTAAATTTATTTAAGCATTATTTACTTCATTTAAAATGGATAACACACATTCAAAGTAAACTAAGCTGAGTCTAATTCTAAGATTTTATTTTTTCCTTATTTAATTATTTTTGTTTTTGATAGACCTCAATCTTGTCCCAAGTAATTTTACATGAATTCATGAACCTCGTATCTTCCTTTTCTATCACAACATTTTCAAAACAAGTTTTTATATCATTTAGATTTGATGTTAATGTCTGCATTTTTTTAGTTTGGCCTTCTCATCCCGTATTTCTTTTTTTTTTTCTTTTATCATTTACTTCATTATGTGAAGTAGAAAAAGTCATGCTTGAATAATTTTACATTTGATGGTCTTACAAAATATTTTTACATTTGGTTTTAGTCTTTAATCCAAAGTAGTTTTATCTTTCAGTCTTTTTTTAACCAATAGATGAAAAGTGAGAGTCTACAATTGGTTTATTTATTTCAAAGACTCTAAATAGGTTGAATATGTGGGAAAAAGATAGTTTATGAAGCTATTCATAGATACATCAATTTTTACACTAGGAGCTTCAACATCACACTTAATTGCATGGGTTTACACAATTAATCTCATTATATCACCATTTTTCAACTCAAAGCTAAACAATTTTAATTGCATTTGTATGCATTCCTATATTGAATGGGAATCATAGAACTATTTAAACCTTTTTAGTGTTTGCCATGGTGTGTTTCACCCTCATATATGCCAAAATATGCCTCCATTAATTGAGGTCCTTATCAAGGCCAATGCCTTCTAATTTTTATCCTTCCAAGTTTGTGATTTTGCATTTTTTGTTGGTTCAACTATTTGTGTGTTTCAATCACAAATATCAAACCACAATTTTCATTAAATAAGAGATTCTTCTGAGATTGTATGGATCATTATAGCCAAGTGTCCTTCAAATTTAGTGTTGTGCCAACTATTTTTTTGACTGCTTTTTTATATCAAGCGTAGATGGATTGGTTACTTATCACTCCAATAGGGTTCCCTTTCTATATACCACCAAACTTATATATCAAACCTCTTGATATGTTGGCCCTTACTATATATATCTTAGTATGTGTAAGAATCTTGTCCTTTCAATATATATTATAGTATATGAAAGAGACCTTGAAACACATGATATCAAAGTGATATGTGTCACTTAGGTATTACATGAAAATGATTCATCATATCAATGGCACATAAAAATAAATTCTTGTACCTATGCATAGCTTTTCTATATACTTGGAATTTTTTATTATCAAGACTTATATTTAATGATATAAATCAGTATGTAATGTAGGGAGATGAAAAAATAAAAATTGTATCCTTATTTCTCCCTAAAAATTTATAGGGCTAAAGCCTCAAACACCATTTTTGGAGCTATGTTAGGCACTTGATACAATAGCTCAAATGAGATGACTTTAGTCATAAACGTGAACCAAAGGCACTGCATATACTAAACACTATTTTTTTTAATTTTTTCTGATTTTTATAAAAATCTACACTAATATGACTTATTTTTACATGTACATAAATATGTCAAAACCATTAAAATTGAATATATATCTTAAAATCAAGAGTACCTTGAAAGCTCAGCCACTATATAATGTGAATGTATTAGAGAGGATATATATATATGTACATGAGCATATAATGTTGAAAAATATGCTCAGCCACTGTATACGCTTCTCATTCCTGAGCAACGAAAAGCTCAAAGCAATTTTTTATAGCAAAGATCTTGATTGTGTGGATACATTAAACCTAATTCTGGAGGTATTGTTGTTTAATGGCAAACCTTCGTATAAAATTAAGAGTTGCATCTCACATCATGAAATTTTTTGCGAGCGATCTTACATAAAAAAACCTGTTAAAGTTGTGCACTTTGATATACCTCACAGGGAGTGTATGTTCTGTACTTAAACATGTCCCTAACTGTGAGGAATTACTGTAAGCAGGGCGTTAAGTGCTCACAACCAGATCTTTATTTGACAACTGATTGTTCATAATATCATATTAGTTTTGGTTTTAATGAAAATAATATATTTAATCTTTTCATGGAATTTTGAATTATTTAATATATGTTATCAGTGGTAAGGTGGAATTGTGGTGTCTTTTTAAATAAATATTTTTTTAGAATATAATTAGAGCCGTGTATTTTTATAAAAAGAACATAATTTTATTATTAGAATGTTTCAGTATAATTTTATTATAGAAAATAATAAAAGTATAGAAGATTACATGATTACGTAGTCAATACGTATTTACGGTTCAGATTCCACACTAGAAAATAAAATGCTAGCTTAGAACATGATATATTTTCGCAAAAATTGAATGGTATGTTTCAAGTCATCTTAAGATGACCTTTATTTATTGCTAACTTTTATGAGGGCTGTTTAATTCATTTCTTTTGCATTTTCATTTTCTAGCTTGATTTTCTAATCACATTTTTTTTTAGATATTTAACAATTTATAAGTCATCTTTATTTCACATTTTCTCATCTAAAAAAATCTGAATTATGATTTGTTTTTTAAGTCATCTTATATATATATCTTAGATAAATCTATGTAAATGATACCAAAAAAATATTATTTTCAAAATATTTAAGGTTAGTTGATAGTTCTCAGCGAGCTATTTGTAGAGAAGGATTTGTGTCCTTTTGCCCTCAGTTGTGAAGTATAAAGCACATGATGATGATCCCATGGTCATGTATATTATGTATGTCTAATTTTTTGCCTTGGTTGTTTGGAAAAATTGTGTTTATACTTTAGTTGTTCAAGACAAACTTTTTGGGTATGCACATGCGTAATTGTGAAAAATGCTAATGGTGTACTTCAAGTGATGGTTGAAGCTAAAAAATGTTATGAATCCTAGATGAGATTATTTGGGGTATATGTAAGTGGAATATGATATGTTCCTACCATATGAAATGTTTAAAAGTGCTCCAAGGAAGACAAAGTATAACGTGTCTTGAATAAACCTAATAAGATTAGGTCTCCATGAGACCTAAAGGTGAGATAAGGCCTAATTGATGTAGGTCATACCTAAAGGGACTCAAAGCATGTTTGATACATGTATATGAGATGTCATAAGATATATTTCATGGCTGAACTAAGAGGTTAAGGGTGTTTGGCAGACTAAAAAAGATATGAACAAGAGACTTTTATAAATACTAGGCAATTTTAGGCATATGTGTGATTAGAGAGTGTAAGAGAATAGAATAACTTATTGCAGAGTAGAATAAGGTCTTGTAGACAATCATACGAGTATAGAGGATTAGTGATGAAAATTTGACAGAAGTTATGTGAATGAAAATCAAGGTCATATGACCTAATCAAGTTAAGAAGAGGATTAGTTAAGCGAAGAAGCCTAGAAGGTAATTTGAGAGGGATCTAAAAGAGAAGAGATGAAGAAAGAGATCATCATCTATTGTATGAGAAATAAGTTGTTATAAAGGTGATCAAGGGTTTCAGGTGGCTAAGTTGTTTTTGATTCATCTCTAGGGTTGGTGTTTCCTTGCAAGTGGGTGCTTGCTAAAGCCCACCTGAGTTGGTGCTTAGCTAGTTGGGGTTGGTGTTCTATGTGAAGTTGGTGTTTGACTAAAGTTAGTGTTTATCTTATAGGACTTTATTCCATTTGAAGATATGAGTAGATTTTCATCCCCTCAGGGTTTACCACATAAGTTGTGTTATTATATGTTTCATGCATATGTGGATGGTTACTTAGCCATATTTGATCTACATGCTTAAATGAATGTTCATGAATACTTAAGTGGAATTGAATGAAATATTTTAAAGATTGGTTCAACCCCCCTCTTAGTGATCTTTATTCCAATAGTAGCCTGAGTAGAACTTGTATCCTAAACCACTCCAAATGATTTAGCAAAACATTAGAATGGATGATGCACCTAAACTCACTATTGTGGGAAATTACTAGTATGATATTGAGATAACCAAAATATATGAACTATTACATGAATACTAGGATGTTTTACCATGCAAGTACAAAAAAATCATGGGAGTTCATTTTTCATTGGGAAATACGCACATCAAGTTAGTTGAGGGTGCTCGACTAGTACATAAATGACCATATCGGATGAACCCAAATCTACACACCTAGGTTAAAGATAAAATTGATAACATGTTACATGTTGGAGTTATTAATCCCATTGATGAGTCTGAATGGGTTAGTCTAATGGTGATTATCATCAATAAGGATGGTCACTTTTGAATTTGCATGGATTACAGGGTAGTCAATGTGGTATGTGTAACAGACCCTTGCCTGATGCCTGTCACCAAGGAAATTTTAGAAGGTGTTGTAGGGTGTGATATCTATACCTTTACTGATGGCTTTTATGGCTATCACCAAGTCCAAATTACTAATGAAGATAGGACCAAGACCACTTTTGTGACTGAATGGGGTTCATTTGCATACAATTTTATTCCCTTGGCCTAAATAATGCAACATCAGTGTTATCACTCATCATAGTGGAAACATTCAAGGATTTTATTCACAAGTTCCTTCAAGTATAATTAGATGACTTGATTGTTTATGTTCTAGTGCAGGATCACTATGATAACTTGTGTCTCATGCTTGAGCACTGTTGCAAACTTTAAATTTCCTTGAATATTAAGAAATGCATCTTTGCCACAAATTTTGGGATCTTATTGGGTCACATCATTTATCGGGATGGACTAATGGTGGATCTAGCCAAGATTGTGATTATTGTCCAACTCCCACCTTCAAAAACTTAGCATAAGGTTCATGCCTTTTTAGGTCATATGGGGTGCTATTGCAAGTTAATTTGGGGTTATGCCAACATAGCAGCACTAATGGAATAACTACTCAAGCACAATGGTATATTCTTATGGATGGATCAACATCAACAATATTTTAAGACCTTGAAGGAGAAACTTGTTGTTGCACCCACTCTCTAGTTCCCAAATTGGAACTAGGCATTTCATGTGTATATCAATGCTTTTGGCATGGGATTCATCACTATCCTAACACAACCTAGTGAGGGAAACCTTGATGTATTTTTCTAGATGAAATTTCACACCAATGGTGTTGGAAATATTGTCATTATGTCAAAGGTCTAGTATTGGTGATAAAGGCCCCATTTCATTAAATGGTGTTTTTGATATTCATATCTTGGATAATGTGTGTTAATATTTATTTAATATTAACGAATATATTCTTGGTTGCATATAAGTCAAAAAAGGGCCCATGGAGAAGTCAAAGAGTCACAGGGTAAAGACAAAAGAAGAATGGGACACATTTTTCTCATGAAGAGTCATATTGAGGAATTCCAAGAGTCACCATGTGAAGAAAAAAGAGGGTATGGCATATTTTTCCATGAAGGGACACTTTGAGGAATACAAAAATTCACCAAGATAAAGACAAAATAGGAAAGGACGCATTTGCTTATGAAGGGTCACCATGTGACTTTTCAAATGAAAGGATATGAAGGGTCATACAAGTTTGGCACAAGTTTTCATGAGGATTGAAAGGTCACAAAGGGTGAATGCCAAAGGTCATTTGGATAGCTGTAAATAAAGGCTTGAGAAGCCATTTTTAATATGCAAGAGTGCATGGTTTGTATTTTTTTAGAGGAGAGAAAAGCAAGAGATATTGTAGAGTTCTATCATTTGTTGAGTAAGTAACATTGAGAGACAGTTGTGTTTTATACATAAGAGGGGTTAGTGCTCCTATGGGTTGGTGCTCCTGTGGGTTGGTGCTCATAAATAGTTTTTGTGTTGGTGCTTAGCAAAGGGGTTGGTGATCTTGCAAGTTGGTGCTTGCAAACTTTGTAATTTGAGTTGGTGCTCATTCATATACTTGAGATTGTTCTTCATAGTTTTTACCACTTTGGGTTTTCATGTAAAAATTTGCTCTCTCTCTCTCTCTCTCTCTCTCTCTCTCTCTCTCTCTCTCTCTCTCTCTCTCTCTCTCTCTCTCTCTCTCTCTCTCTCTCTCTCTCTCTCATTCATTATGGTGCATATTATTGTTTCAATTTTATTGCATATCTTGAATGTGTGATTAAGTAGTTAAAGAAAATAAATTAGATTAAGTAAAAGATATATAATATACTGATTCATCCCCTCCCTCAGTAGATCTTATGCTTAACAAATGGAACAAAACTACTCTATGATTGACCATTAGGCCTTGTCTATGGTCTATGCACTTTAGAAGTTTTGCTAATACTTATTGGAAATTTCCTTTATCTTCTATATGGATCATGAAACACTCAAGTATTTGGTCAATAATCCCATATTACATAGATACATCTATTGATGGATTATTCTTTTTTAGTAATTTTAGTTCTCTATGGTCATCAAACTAGGAAAAGTTAATTTTAGACCCAACCATATCTCACACATTAAATATTGTGAACTAGCACATGCCATAGAGGATAATTTACCTAATTTAAAACTCTTTCGAGTCATAGGAGTTCCTGAATAATTAAAAGAAATTACAATTTTTCTTACAATAAGCTCAACATCATATCACCTTAACAACTAATAGAAAAAGCAAATGGATGTATATGTTGCCCATTTCTAGCTTATTGGTAGAGACCTATCCAAACTTAGCTAGGATGAAGTGTTACAAACATGTATCATGTAGCATGAGCATGTGAAAGTCCTTTAGGAGGTCTATAAGGGTGTTGTAGGTAGACATTATACTGGTGACACAATGACACACAAGGTGTTACTAGTAAGATTGTGGTGGATCACCTTATTCAAAGATGCCAAAGATTATGCATGCCAATGTGATATTTGTTAGTGCATAGGTAAACCAAACTGACTGGACGCTATGCCTCTTCATCCAGTCCTTGCACATGAACCTTTTTAGAAATGGGCTATTGATTTTGTTGGACTCATTCAACCTATCACAAGATAGACTAGAATGAGCGACATCATTAATACCATAGACTATCTCATATACTAGGCTGAAGTAATGTTCATATGTGATTGTACTACTGTAATGACCAATCAATTTTTATAAGAAAATATCATCACTAGGTATGGATGTTCATTAAGCTTAATGATTAATCATGATACTCACTTCTTCACTGAAACCATGTAGATCTTCTTGACTGGGTTCATGATTGTGCACCATAAGACCACACCATTTGAATCTCAATCTAATGGTTTAGTTGAAGCCTTCAACAAGATCCTAGGTAATACACTAACCAAGATTTTCAATGTCAGGTACATTTATTGGAATGATTGAGTTTCTATAGTATTATGGGTATATCGAATGAGATATAAAAGGTTGAATAAGAGTACTCCTTTAAATCTCATCTTTGGTGCTAAAGTAGTCTTACCATTAGAGTTATTTGTACCATCTTTGTGTATTATGTGCATTGGCCAATTGGATTTTGAATAATCCCTCAAAACATGTTTGGATGTTCTACTTCAATTAGATGAAACATGTTTTCTCGCACATTGGAGTCAAGGAATTGAGAAGTAGAAATATAAATCTTGACATGATCGACATATCAAAACCAATGCTTTTCATCTAGGTATGCATGTTCTGGTCTATGATTCCAAGTTCACACACCACTCGGGTAAACTCCAGATCCATTATGATGGTTCATTTATTATTCATGATAGGCACTTGAAAACTAAATAAGTTAGATGGCTAATTCCTACCAGGACATTTCAATGGTAATCATCTTCAACTCTATTAGTCTATGTAATTCTCCCATTCAAAAAATAAGGATTTTACCAATATATTAGTCTAGGATTTTGTTTCACTTTCAAATAAGTGTCGTATTGGTTGTGTACCTTTTTGTAACTACTTTGACACTTTTTGATACTTTGTATTTGTCACTCTTTTTTTATTTCTTGACACTATGATTTGACATGGAGGACCATGCTCACATTTTAATGTGGGGTGGATTTTAAAGATGGATATACTACTTAAGTAGCATAAGCATGCAAGAAAAGGCCCAAAAAGTAAGCACATAAAAGGAAGTATGTATAGGGGGCGTGTGAATGAAATAATGGAAAAACCACATGTGATCTTAGAGATCAGAAACCACTAGGGTGTGAAAAATAGGGCATGTAAGGGCTAGTGTTAGGCATGCAAGAGGTGGCACGTGACCTAGGTAAGTGAAACGTAAATGGCAAAAGAAATATCATTACAAAATGGGTTAAAATAGAAAAGTCAATTCTCTCCATGAGAATGAAAAAAATTCAATTGTTATATAGTTGGAATGCACTAGGTGGAAGGTGTAATCACTCTTAGAGGAAAGATGGAATGTGTAAGTTATTAATGACATATTGTTATGAATGGCACACATGATAAATGGGCATTAAAACATGCCATTTAGAGCATTAATAATTGAAGTAATGGACACTTGTGTGGCGAAAATTAATTCATCATGGAGGAGTTAATGAAAAAAATTTGGGATGTCATATAAAACTCCATAAGGCTTCTCATTGGCATTTTTTATGATTGAAGACTTGAAAAATTACAAAACTTAAACAAGCTCAAACTAGTGATGAAGAAGAAAATTTCATAGTGCTCCCATTTAAAATAATAAGATAAAGATTGAAATAATGTGCTTTCAAGGAGAGGAAAGTAAACAAACATCCACACAAGTAGAAAAGAGAAGTTGCAACTTGCAAGAAATTGGTCCACCATTAGAGGAGGGTGAAGTAGGGAGCCAAAGAATTTTATGTCTAGGAAAAAGGGGTCAAGATTTATTTTTTTGAGAGAATTGGTTGACTGTGTGTTAACCTTTAGGGACCCCGATTGGTGATGTAGCTAAAGTGAAATTCTAATAGTAGACAACCATCAACAACTATTCCTAAAGTTTTAGAGTTTGAGGGTAAAAAAGGAGGTTTCATGTTCATTCAGGAAGAAGGAGGTCCCATGCTCATTTGGGAATAAGGTTCTAGTGAGAGTAGCATGTAGGGTGAGGACTTAACAGAATCGAAGAAATGGAACCCCATTAGACAATCACCAAAAATGGTTCACATGGGAAAAAAGGCCACCACAACACCATCTCCTCCCCTTGTTCTAATTGAAGAAATGTAATACCTAGAGATGGTGTTATGCATAGATGATTGGAAGTCTAAGATTTCAACCTATAAGGTTCTAAACTACAATCACCATCAGCTTGGAAATGAGCTTGAATTGTAAAAGGACTACTGGGTGGAGTGCTAGAACACTCAAAATGAGATCATCTATGATCTCATGGTCTAGAACTTGCTATAATATGTGGGGGTGATCCAACTCTTTAACCTACCATATTTTGGGAACAATCACCATCAATTCTTCATCTCACTCATTCATGAAGACTACCTCTAATTTTTTGGGTGTAGAATGAGTGTCACCCTTGAATGGATTAGCATAGTAATTGGGTTACATTATTCTGGAGATGATCTCAACATAGATCTAGAAGAATAGGTGAAAATTAACAAAATGGTAGTGGTTCTAAAATATAATAAATAAGGCCATGCTATGTACATTACTATCCTAGAAGACACTGTAATTTGAGTAACTACGTACTTAGCCATGGCCAAGATGGGAGGTGTGGATTAGTGGAAGGAGGTGGACATGGCACACCTCTATGTGGCTAGCCAAATGGCCAAGGGATAAAAGTACAATTACTCCCTATATTTTGTAGAGAATATTGAAAAAGATGTAGAGAAGGCATATCATCTTTCCAATCAAAAGTTTCATTTGGGTGCAATTTTGTTAATTCTAGATTTTAATGAGATTGGCATCCCAAAGTACTCAGATAAAGAGCTAAAATTGGTTTACCCACAAAAACATAGCTCCCCCACTGAATGGTTCAATTAATTCACTTGACTTGGCACCATTAGACCCTCCTACAAAGATAATATGAAGGGCTAGTTGATGGTATTAAGGTGGAATTTAGAAATAAATGGCATGTACCCAAAGAGCTACCTACACAAATGGGATCCTATTCCTCATTTTGTTGTCAAGCAACACTATTCTCTCACATGTATCTAGATGGCCACCATAGACAACTTATCAAGATGGCTTAAATTGATCTATGATTTCACTTATAGATACTTCATGGACTTGGTAAATTGCATTAAAATGTGCACCTTATGAATATTGATGCAGACAATATTGACATTGATATCCATACTCTTTATAATCTTTATGTATACCTAAGGAGGTGCACATATGTGGATAAGAATAAACCTGATAGGACTGACCTAAATCCCTATAAGATAGTCATGCAAGGGAAATTTTGGGTCATATTCTATATGCTCAAGCCACCAAAGAAGACATTAGGAGGCCATGAGGTGGAAAAGGAACCACTTTCCACTAACTAGAGACATGCATAAAAATGAGGGCACAAGCAAAAGAGAAAAGGCCAAGACCTAAGGCCACTAGGTCTAGTAGAATGTAAGATCAACCTAGGGTCATCCCAAAACACCAGTGGCATACCACGCTACCACCAAGGACCTAGAGGGTGCATGTAGAGCAACAAGACATTGTTTTATCCTAACTAACTACTCAAATAGATCCTAAATGATAAAGGTGAACCCCATCATTGACAAAAGTCAAGGAGCTTCCATCAGGATAAAAGGAAAACTTTGCACATCCAATTAATCAAGTAGATCCTAAATAATAAGTGCCTTGCATGATAATTCTAGACACAAGTGAGGCATCTTTGGAAGCACACCCTTTCAAGGAACCCACTCTTGAGCCAAGTAAGGAGATTGACTCCATGGGCTTGGTGAAAAGCATACTACTACAACTGATCAGGGACATATTATGGCTGAGAAACAAGTAGACATTAAAATTTCAACATTAGAAATAGATAGGGGAAAAGGCCCCAACAGAGAGGACCTTGGTGCTGGTTCCATCGAGCAACGAGAAAAGAGTCTCAAAATCATTGATTTATAGTGTGACCTAAAAAATGGAAAAGAACTAATGTAGGAGGTAGAGCAATAGCAACATCCAAATTAATAACCTCCCATTTGTGTCATGTTCCAATAAGACATTCCATACAAGCATTTGTATTTGTGGAACTTTTCCCCCAAACATGAGTCCATAGAACAAACTCGATGTGAGATGTCCTTTTAGATGAAAGTATATCATGATGTAGAATGATTTGAATTCCCAAGGGACAATACTAACATAATACCAGTAGTGGCAGGTGTTCCAAACACGCTCTAGATAAGTTCCATGATTTGTTATCCAACACAAGTAGGCACGACACTTATCAAGTTTGCCTTAGAGGTTTCTAAGTAAAACATTATTAACAACCACGATATGAGTCAGATCCATACCAAAAATTAGGAGGTCATGTGATTATATAAAGAAGAACATGAAACGTGATGAAAGATTGGAAAGGAAATTGAATAACTTAAGTGCCAATTGAGTGTGACAGAAGTGGATTGACTTAGGACATTGAGCCTTTGCCAAATAATTTTGATAAGTGAACCAACACTTGTGGATGGAGTTCCTATTGCTGGTGACGCAATCAATAAGTTGAAGATGCTCGTTGACTTTATACTCACTAAATGTAAAAACTAAGTGGATCTTAGATAGGATAAAATTTGATTAACAAAGCAGTTTTCTAAGGTGATGGAGGTTTGCCATGAATTTTTGAATAAACCTAGACCCACCATTCCCATCACTGATGGGGTTTTTGTCAACTTAGCATAGCCAAGTAAAATTTTGGAAGTGAAACAACAAACCAAGGAACAACAACGCCAACAATTGGCTGAGAACACTATGAGCATTAAAGATAAGGCCCAACATGCAATTTTTTTTTCCAACACTAGATAACAATACTATTTTTTTAAAATGGTTCCCTTTTATGTTTATCTAAAGTGCATGCTTCACATTTTTCTTCCACATAAAACCCCATCTTATTGACTCCCTTACAATATGACAGTGTTGTATTAGGTTTTAATGCCACATCTACTTAAATGATTTTGAAGTGATATATGGGATTTCAAAGCAAACAATTCACAGTTCTATACTTTAATATTATATCAAACTTTGTATTGTAGCATTTTTCAACATGGGGGATAATAATTTTCAATGGAAGGACATGAATGAAGGATAAGAAAAATTTAAAAATATCATGTTTCAATACCAATGTTAAGCCATAAATTGACTCTAAAAACTAAAAATACAATTTGTACAAATGAAATTTATATTCATTATTAAATGAATTCAAGAGTACATATAAATAGTATGACTATTCAATTCATCTATAAGATGAGTATTTATATTCTACTAGAAGACAAAAATATTCCTCCTAAAATAATGTATAATAATATTACTATATGCATTAGAGTATGAATTATTACTCAATATTCATCTATTAAATTTTATTTCTTTTTATATTTTTAAATGTTCTTAGGTTTGTAAATTAAAAATATATTTAATTTAATAAAATAAAATTTATTAATTAAAAATTTATTTTCAAGTCATCATAAAATAATGAAAAGTACAAATTGAATTATTTTTTTAATTATAATTCATAATTCATAATCTATATTATTTTAACCTATATTCTTTAAAAAAAAAAAAAAATCACTTTATCGTCTTATAATTAAAAATTATTTATTACTCTTATATATCTATATCAATTTATTATAAAAGAATTTAAATTTATTATTACACTTCATGCTAAAACAATTACAATGGCAGAACGTTACAGAAACCTTACCGTTTACAAAATGGCGGCTAACAACGACAGTCCAGCAAGTTGTGGCGAAGACTTTTCCTTTGCGTTTGATAATACAACTTTTCTGACAGAGTATTGCGATTAAAAATCGTGTCCGACTCCAACGAAGTTATTACGTAATAATAACTTTTCTGAAATATTTTAATAATAAAATTAATTTTTTTATCTATAGAGGATATAAATTAAAATATTATATAAAATTTACTACATATTTTAATTGAAAATAAAATTAATTTAATATATAAAATATAAATACAGTTCAAAAATATTATTTACAATTTGTCACATAGTTTGTTTTATTGAAGGATTCTGCTTTCCACAGTGATATATTATTTATAGTCAGGGAATAGTTTCTAGAAATATTTTTTTAGATAATGTGTTAAAAATATAGTTGTCAATTTTTTAAATAAAATGTTTATAAATTTTTAATTTTTTTAAAAAATATATATAATAATAATAAAATTTATATTGTTTTATAGAATTCATTCATTATATATGTTTCATATTTTTCAATATAAATATATTTATTTAGAATTAGAAATTTCTCTTTCAAAAATATTGTAATTTTTCATATATTTTTAGTACTAATTATATGATAAGAGATCTACTTAAAACATAAGAATGACAAATATTTATTAAGAGGATAGAAATATGAAATTTAATCAATATTAACTTTCTAAATTTTTTTGGTATTAACATAATAACTAAATAAAATTTAAATTTATTTTATATAATTAAATAAATAAATAGCAAATTTAAAATTAATCATTTTTATTAACAACCCACACTAAACTTTCTCCACCCATCTAGTTACTATGTCTATCATTATACTTAAATTGTCCTCAATATTCAATGTTATAATACTTTTAATAATATTATGGTCAAGTAATAATCAAATTCCAAAGAGATATACCTGTATCAACTTCTTCTTCAAACACATCCTAATTCCTTATATTTGACAATAATTATATAATAAAAAATCTATTTAAGATATCCTCATGATAAGAATTTGTTAGTACCAAAAAAACATTGAATTTAATCAACATTTACCCTCTAACCTCTTTCACATTAACATACTAATTTTCAGCGTATTTTGTTTGAATTGTTTATTTTTAGAAAGTTTTTTAAAATTTTAAATTTAACAATAGCGATTTATTTTAATTTTATTAATGAATGTGCCCTATTCAATCAAAAAATAATGAGCAATATTTTGAAAACTTATTTGTCAATTTTTTTTATAAACTATCTATAGAATTGTTAAATTCTCCCAATATACATGTACTAGTAATAATTTTTATATTTATTTTTAGAATTCATTCACCCACATCCATATATATATATATATATATATATATATATATATATATATATATATATATATATATATATAAATATATAATATACTTTTCGATATAAAATTATTCATTTAGAATTCAAAACTTCTTCAAAAATATTCTAACTCTTTGTATATTCATTTAGAATTAAAAACTTCTCTTTCAAAAATATCCTAATTCTTTATATATTTTTAGTGCTAATCATATGATAAGAGACCTACTTAAAACACAAGTATAATACATATTTGTTAGTAAGGAAAAGAACATTAGATTTAATCAACATTAACATTCTAACTTCTTTTCCATTAACATAATAGTTAAATAAAATTTAAAATTGCTTCATTAAAATATATTTATTATTGTAATTAACTTGTCCTCAATATTCAATGTTATAATACTTTTAATAATATTATGGTCAAGTAATAATCAAGTTCCATGGAGATATACTTGTAACAATATCAACTTCTCCTTCAAAAATATCCTAATCTTTCTTATTTGACACTACTCATATAATAAAAAACTTATTTAAGACACAAGCATGATAGACATTTGTTAGTATGGAAAAGAACATTGAATTAAATAAGCTTTTACCTTTTAATCTCTTCTGCATTAATATAATAATTAAATAGAATTTAAAATTATTTGATTAATTTTTTCATCACTTTTTTTTGGAATTGTGGAGTTAATTGTTTTAGGGTTATTTTTTAGGAATTGGTTATTTTTCGATAGTTTTTTAAAGTTTTAGATTTAACAATAAAATGTATTAGATTTTATTTTATTAACGAAAGTAAGCTTTTCAAAAAAAAATACTGAACAATATTTTGAAAATATATTTATCAAATTTTCTTATAAAATATTTATAGAATTGTTAAAATTACTCAGCTATATATAAACTAATAGTAAATTCTATATTTCTTTTTAAAATTCAATCACTCATATATATATATATATATATATATATATATATATATATATATATATTTCATACTTTTTATTCTAATTCTTTTTATATTTTTGGTACTAATCATATAATAAAATATTTACTTAAAATATACGTGTGATAAATATTTATTAATAAAGATAAGAACATTAAATTTAATCAATATTAACCTTTAATTTTCTTCGTATTAATATAATAATTAAATAAAATTTAAAATTATTTCATATAAATTAAATAAATATCAAATTTAAAATTAATTAATTTTATTAATAACTCACACTATTAAACTTTCTCTGCCCATGTAATTACCATATCTACTATTATAGTTAACTTGTCCTTAATGTTCAGTGTTATAATACTTTTAATAAATAATCAAGTTTTAAGGAAATATACCTGTAGCCATATTGCAGGAGGTTTTGTTAAGTAATGATCTGGAAGTTCCATCAGAAGATGCCATCTACAATTTTATTTTCAAATGGACAACTCAATATTATCCTAATCAACAAGAGAGGAGACAAGTGTTGAACAATAAGCTCAGCCACTGTATACTCTTCTCATACCTGAGCAACGAAAAGCTCAAAGAAATTTTCTACAGCAAAGGTCTTGATTGTGTGGATACATTAAACCTAATTCTGGAGGCACTGTTGTTTAATGGCGAACCTTCGCATAAAATTAAGATTTGCATCTCACATCATGAAATGTTTTCCGAGCGAGCTTACATCACAAAACCTGTTAAAGTTGTTCACTTTGATACACCTCACACGGAGTGTATGGTGTTTTGGAATATTAAAAAAGATGAATGCTTATCAAGTGATAAAAAATTTCTACGCTCTCAACTCATCTATTTTAATGGCCAGCAATTCATTGTGGAGGGGTATGTTATAAAAAATGAGGAAGATCTGCCTGTGTCATTTGGACTATGCCTTGAAATGGTAAGCAACGGGGAGATCACCATGGACTATATATTTTCTGTTAGATCAAAATCCTCTGGTAACTTTGTTATGATGGCTCGTGGCATAGAAAAATTGGAATATACAGGAAAGGTTGGTGTCCCCGACCTCTTTGGTATGGATTGGTCAGACTTTTTATCAGAGGATAACGAGTTTTTTTGTAGACAATGTTCTGCACTTAAAACGTGGGGAATTACTATAAGCAGGGCATTAAATTCTCACAACCAGATCTTTATTTGACAATCGATTGTTCATAATTTGATATTAGTTTTGGTTTGAATAAAAACAACGTATTTAATTTTTTTCAGGGAATCTTGAATTATTTAATGTATGTTATCGGTTTTAAGGTGGAATTATGGTGTTTTTAAAAATAAATATTGTTTAAAATATAATTAGAGAGGGGTATTTTTATAAAAAGAATATAATTTTATTATTGGAATGTTTCAGTATAATTTTATTATTATATAGATATTTATTGGGTTTTAATTTAAAAAATACAAAATATCATTGACAATAGTGATTTTATAACAGGTAGAATATATTTCAAAATTAGAGCAAGAAATTTTTCAAAAAGAAAAATTAGAGCAAGCAAGGTTATAAAATAAACAACATGAAAAATCAAGGATACAAAATGAAAAATTACAAAAGGAATAGTTAAGTAAGCAAAGGGAATAAATTGAAAAGGAGAAATTACCAAATGAGCAATTATTAAAAGAGAAGTTACGAAAAAAGCTCAAGATAAGCAAGAAAGTATCTTTAAAAAAAGATTCCTTAAAAAAAAAGGCACAACAAGATGATATACCAACAAATCTAATGTTACAATTATGGTTTCAAACGAACTAATCAAAAAGTGTTCATCGTATTTATAGCCTTTGATCCTTAACCCCCTCATAGATGAAAATCAATATACCAATGTTGTGATCGATAAAAATATTAAAATAAATTGTTATAGCATGACATTTCTAAAAGTTTTAAGATATAATAAAGAAAAATTGATTAAGACTACATATAAATCATTTATTGGATTCATTGGAATACCTTTTACATTTGGTAAAAAAAAACATGTTTAATGGTATTTAACATATGTCTAAATTTGACCCAATATAATGTTAAATTAGGAAGATCATGGATAAGAAAAATGGGTGCCACACTTAATACAAATTATGCCTAAGTCACATTTTAACATGAAGGTGCAATAGTTACAATTTCAATAGTGAATAAAAATTTAAAGTAAGAACAAAAAAATGAAAATATTTCTTCAGCTAATATTCAAGTAAAGACATCTAATATAAATATAGCATAGACACATGATAAATTACCTACTTAAGAGCAACAAAAATTTTAAAAATATATTTTTAATATATGGGGTAGTTATTTTTTCATATGCAGATGCAAAAGATGATTATAGTGACATATCACAATTTCAATAAAAACCTAATAAATTAGTTATCTACCAAGATGATGATTAAATTGACGATTATGACACATATGATACATGACCTACACATAGGCACCTTATTGATGGGTTCTTCAATTGGTAAGAACCTAGGTAATTGTACATATTTCCTTGATTTTTTAAGCCTTCTATTCTTCCACTTTACACATTTGATTGATTCGATCAAAATATTAGATCCCTTGATTATTTGTGTCTTTTTGGTCTTTTGGCTCTTATTTTTCACCTGTAAGACCTGGATAGTCAAAAACACTGATTTGATATTACCATTATATGTCATTTATCATGTTGTTTTCATAATTTGAACATATTAGACTTCATTTTTTCATCACAGATAATATCAATTAGCTATAGTAAATACCGAGTGTTGCAATAAATAATTTGAGATTCATCTATAGCATCTTACACAAACAAATAAAAAAATGAGCAAACATAATCTTAATACAATATTTTTTTTGATACTACACTTAATTTCAATATACATAACATTAATAACCATGCAATAATATTTAATTTATGTGATACATTACTAATATATACACTTTACATACCTTGAAAAGTGTACATTTGATGATATGAGGATGTAAAATCATTTCTTTGCATTTCTATTATATCTCCCATGTGCCTTTCATCTAAAATTCACATATACATTGGTGGAATCTTGCTCATACATGGCCATGCCATCATACTCAGTGCATAATTTACATCGACACATGTTGTAAATTGTTCATATCCCTTATTTTTCTTATACTTTTAAACCCATGTTATTACTAAAATTTAAAAAATTTAAAATATTTTTAAAAATATGAAAACATTTAAAATACACAAATAACTTGAAATTAGGATCTGAGCATGATTAGACATTAATTTTACATCATTTTCATATGTTATTTATATCATTATTGGTAGACAATGTAATCTTTTTCTATCATACATGCATTTCATTAGTATTAAATAGTGTTATATCAAACATACAAATTTTATGAGGACTTGCATGCCATACTTATATGTACTTAACATACCATGCCATGATGAGAGAATCTTATCTAAAGGTCATAATATTTACAAGTGTTACCATTATATATCTCCTATACTATGTTGAGCTATATATACTTTTTGGGTAAGTGCATAGAGTTGAGAGACAATTTTGTGGACATTGTAGGTAACAAAATCATGTTAATAAATAACACAATCATATTATTTAAATTATGCCTCGATAATTATCAAGTCATAATAGGATCATATTATTATATAATGTGATCATGTTATTTTAAATAATAATAGGATCATGTTATTAACGTGACTACGTTATTGTTATTTTCAATAACGTGACCGTGTTAAGAATGTGATTGCATTACTTATGTTATAAAAAAATTGAATGCAAATTCATCATTTTGAATTTGAATTTTGTTTGTTCTCCTCTGCTTCCATGATCACGTTTTGTGTGATAGAGATAAAATATTGACATAAAGCTGCTAATCAATGATGCCACTAGATAGAAGAGGTAAGTGATAAAAATCTACACTTGTTAATCTTATTTTTTTTGTTTTCATTATTTAACCCTATTTTTTAGTTGTAATTTGTTTGTTTTGAATAGCCCATCCTAATAACCCTCCACATAACCCTCTTGCTCCTCCTACTCCTAACCCTCCACCTAACCCTCCATAATACCCTCTTGTTCTTCCTCATGTCCCTCCACCTAACCCTCCCATAGTTCCACAAAATATCCTAGGTAGTCAGGGGATTCTAATTGTCAAAATTGTCAGAAATAAAATTGAAATTGAAGAATTAATTTGAAGAATGAGAGATCCCACTTCCACCAACTCCTATCACACCTAGCTAGCCAATTCCTTAGAGACATTATTAGGTCAAATTGATTCTATAACAAGTCAAATTCTTAAATAAACTTTATATAAGGATAGTTGTAGGGCTTATTATGCTAACAAATTATTAGCACTTGAGGTCAAGAAGAAATAAATATCAAAAGCTTCTATTTTCACCTTATTCATTGACCTAGCCACCAATGCCCTATTTCCCGTAACCACTAAACATTTTCAAATCCATCAGTTCTAACATAACTTAATCACAACCAATTTTTAGGATTGATGGTGGATGGTTGTTTGATTATCCACCATGTAACAACCATGAGGTCTTGTTGTATTCTTTTTAAAAATATATTTTGAGTTTTTCCTCAATAATATTTAGAACTATTTTAATTTTAGTGAGTTTCAAAACTAAGGGAAAAGCTCTAGACAGGGTTGACTAGGTGCATGTCGTGTGCTTAATCAACCTGCACAGTAATGTATCCAAAAGCCACTTGAACCTGAGATCCCCTTTATAATTTAGTAGGTTATGGAGATTGACTCGTTCAACATATAAGTAGGCTCTCATAGACCGATGCTAGAGATATGCCACCTAGTGTGCATACTTGACCCCACCCTTATAGGTCTTATGGAGTTATGTGCATTGGACCTTCTTATGATGATGGCACTAGTGGTTCAGAGGGCTTGGATAATATTCTTATGAATGATGATTTTTTGGCATGCACATTTGGTGCACAAACATCAACCACTACATAAATGTAAGTATATTTTATATAAATGTCATATTAAATTTAAGTTGTTTTTATAAATTTAATTTAGCTAACAATTAATTTATATAGAAATTGAATAATAGATATGTCATTTTTTATGTCGTAGGAGTTGACAGTGCCTTCATCATCACAATTGACATTTGTAGCATTTGATTTGTCGTAGATATTGTCTACATATTTGGATCCAGTTATTGGCCCATCCAATCTACATCTGTCTCTATTAGGATGACACCTTTTACTTATTTAGAGATAAAATTTTATGTTAATCTTATGCTCTATGTAAATTTAGTCTATATATATTTGCATTGTAAGTTTAAGTTAAATTTATCTATCAAGTATATTGATGCACAGATTCTAACAAACTTCCCCTGATATGGATGAAAACACCACTTACCTCTGCCAAATACCTAGATCTGATCTTCTATCTTCAACCTCTTTATTTGTTTGACTACTTTGCATTTACTAGGTCTTTCTTGTTCACTCTTACCTACTCAATGACTATTAAGCCTCCTTATATTCACTTAATCCTCCTTCTCTAAATGAATTCATTTTAATAATCAACTACCTCTATAATATTTCTTTTTAACATCAACCTACTCAATTCATACTATGTTTTTATGTTCTCTCTCTTTATCCTTGCTCTATTCTTTACAATCTTCTTATGTGTTTTCATAGGTCTGCATTCTACTTTGATTTTTTCCATCCAAAATAATCATAAGAGCATCTTCCTACTCAATTACATCTAATTTCATGCATCCAACCATTCCACACAACTCCCAAGATTCAACTTTTCACTTAAGTCTTCTTTCTTTTTTGACACCTTCCTTCCATTAGCCCTTTTTGAGGTAAACCTCCTTGTTCTAAGTAAACTACAAATCTCCCAACAAAACCAACCCACATTAAGATACCCCTTTACATCACATAGCTCATGTAGGGACTTTCATAATTTAACTCTCTTTGGAGAACACCTAACTTAACACCCCTCAGGACTAATTAGGTCTCGTAGGTCTAATTAAAGGTTATGACTATGAAATTATACCATATAAAATAAAATCAAATTTAAACCTTTAAAAACCTCTTCTACACTTGTACATAAATTTTGGAGATGAGTTAATTATCTTAGGGGTAATTTGAACCTTTGGAAGTTGTTATGAGGTATCACAAACCATTAAAGAGAAACCACAATAGTTACAAGCTATGAGAATGGGCTTAACAACATTTATATAACTTCTTTTGGAAAACCCCACAAAGATCTCATGAATAATCTCATTCAAGATTTGGTAAGGTTTGTTCACATGCCACGAGGATTCTTATAAAATGAAGAACATATCAAGGGGTCCTTCTAGGTAACACTATCTTGAAAATGAAGTTGCTAAGCTCAATATAGTCATATTCTCATTTAAAATTATGTCTCCATTACCATTATACATAAATCCACATGTTATCCCTGAAAATGAGTGATAATAACAAGGGAATTTAAGGTAAAAGAGAAGAAATGTGCATGAAGGGTAAAAATACAAGGAATTAGATTTAACAGGATTAAGACCCATCATAGTGGAAAAATGTAAAGATGACTCATAAATTTGACCCCTTTCTCCATTACTTACACATCAATTTATACAATGTGATTTTAGTTTGTTGGTTGATGTAACCATTAATTATATTGCATCGAATCCACCCAAATCAACTAACTTTCAACCTGATTGAACAATTTTGACTATTAACCTACTTAAAACCAACTCATAAATAGGTTGAAAATTCAATTAATTGAGCTTCAATTTTTATTAGGATTAAATGCATACTCATAGACACAATTAAAATAGCTGGTTAAATTAATTCTAATTACTTAAAAATAATATCAATGTAGACCCAATCAAAACCTTAAAATTTCCCACTGATTATTAAAACATCAACAATCATACTTAGTGTATCATTAACTTAAAAATGCAACTCTAAGAGTCTTCTTAGACATAAAGGAACATGACTCAGGCCCCAACATTAAATTGACTTATTCAAATAAAGTTAATGAAATAGTTATTTAAATAAATTTATATTTTATTAAGTGACTTCACTTAGGACATAGTGATAGCAAGACTTAAATATTGCTTCATTTTATTACAAGATATTATACATGTTTATAATATTTGATGACCAATTTAAGAGGTGTGGTTTGTAGGAAGGGGTGGAGTTAGGGAAAGGGGGACTGCATATTTTGGTGTCAACCTTACCTTCTCATGTTTGAGCCACAAAATTGTAATACACATGATAATTCAATTGTAATATCTCATTACACCTTTTTCTTTGGCCATGAAAAAGGTCTAGATTTCAATTGTAATGCCTCATTACACCTCTTGCTTTGGCTATGACACAGGTATAAAGGGTAGACATACTCTCTACTCAACATTCCTTATGCCAAAAAATATTGCATTGGGTCTCAAGAACTTGTAGCCCCATTAACAATTTTGGGGGGAGAACCACCATTTGTGTTGGTACTAAAATATGTGCCATCCTCAATAATTACACCTTGCAGTTTCATCCAATTCAACATCCAAACTATTTGCCAATTTTGTTCACCTGATCCAAAACAAGACAATATATTTAGATGGATAAAAATTGGTATATTGGACAAGGACCTCCATTCTTTGACCTGTTGGTAGAATGTTATTTACACACACCTTCGTCAAGAAGTGGATTCACCATGGCTCACTCCTTTTTATTGGTTGGGTGCTTTCCCAAAAATCAAGTCATCCATCTATTATAAATGAATGTGATATCAATCCATGTATTATATATAGAAATATAGATGATTGATATCATACATATAATAGAAGGATGATGGCCATATATGTGTATCTCAACCTTTCCCCAATAAATATATAATGGTATTTTACTCTTACAACATCCAATATGTCATATTTATTGTTAGGAATGTCATTACTAATTGAAACCTGTAGGTTCCTAACTGAAAATCAAGAAAATAAGTGAAAAAAAGAGTTTTGGTAATTATACAGATTATAAAGGAGAGTGGCACATGGTCAAAGTTTATGGAATGGATATTTATCTTCTTTGACTCCATTTACACACTTTATCTACTTTGGAAGTACCAGAAATGGGCTAAAACCATTTCTCTTCTCCATTGCTCCATCAGGCATATGAAATTGGTCAATAGGTCTTTTGATGGTATGACCAATAGGAAGGCTTCCAAGTTAAATGATCTTGGTGATGGAGAGTAAAATTGGTCTAATTCACATTCATAAAAATAATTCAAATAATGGTTGTCTATGCTTTATGAACCATGCTTAAGAAGTTGGCAATCTTTTTTTGCATACTAATCCCCACACCTTACAGGTTTTGATTTTGTTTGATCACGTTCATACAACGTAATTGGTGAAATTGATTCTACAAGATGTATAATTTCTCCTTTCATGTTTTCCATCTTGTTTTGCATGTTTAGAGTTTATTTCATGACCCAAATAGTTTAGGTTGTTAGTTGATGTCACTAGTAGACTTGCAGTTAGGTTTCACCAATTGAAAAAGGTTTCTTTCTCTAAAATGGTTTAAAATAAATGTGAGGTATTGTGTTCCATGTATCCAATGTCTTGTTTATCACCTATCATTGCAAACTCAGTATCAAAAGAGATGATTAAAAGAGTTGCAACCAATCTCTAACATAGTCATACTTTCTTGCTTGACTGTCATACATAGTCAACTAAATGAGGTGTATTAAAGTGTGAGAATGATAATATAAGGTAGATGAAGAGTCTCAATTTGATTAACACCTTATTGGAATATGAGCTAGCAAGTCAAGACCTCCAAATGGCACATAAGGGACAATAGTCATTGCAAACTAAATACACTATGAAACACCATTGATGTGAACCTACAAGTACCCTCAGGAGATAATCACATTGAAAAGGAGTTTTTAAATTATGTTTAAATGATTCATGGTGAAAAACATCCATTTGAGAGTTGATGGAGAGTTTAAAACTGGTTGTAGACCTAGATAACATGTAACTGTTCATATCTTACCTTCACTATCTTATTTGTAATATAAATGTATGTCTATAGGTGTCTTAAAAGGGGCTAATCACATGGGTTGAAGAAATGAGGATTTGGTTTAAACCTTGTAAAGGAAGTGAGAATCAACTGGAAGACATTTGAGAAGGTTTAAAACTCATTGAATGGTCATACACCATTCACATTGACTATCACCTTCACTTCCCTTATCTATAACTATATGCACACCTACAGGTGGCCCTCCATAAAGATAAAAAAGTTTTGTATGAAGGAGGTTGACAATTTTTGAGACCTTTATGAAGTTTTTGGTGTTGGAAAATTCCATGAAAACCATGTTTGAGGCATTAAATTGGCAGGTAGAGTGATAAGTCACTTCAAGAAAAGAGAACTGAGCTTTAGGAATAAGATCCCTTAAAACTCCAAAATAGAGCCATACATACTTTTGATGATGTCATGGAATAATTTAGGATGGAACCTAAAAGAGTTTGGATGTTTCCATCTTGTAGCCCTATCTTATGGATATTAGCTTGCAAAAGGAGAGTGGTTGTTTGGTCCCATAAGTGATGAAAAGGAGGCCTCCAAACCATGCATTTATTCACCGTAGATGGGCAATGTTTACTATAGTACTTTGAGTTTCAAGTGACCTTATTTTCCAAAGATATAAGGTGAGAAAATATCTTCATGGTAGGTTTTTATATTAAAGTGAGAGGGACATTTATGTCTCAAAGTTCATCAAAAGGAGTTGAATTTCAAGATATAGACTTACATCACTGCCTACAGGCGTGCCTTGTCTTCAGACTGATCACCTAGAGCCTGACTGTGGTACTCATAAACCATGACATACAACTTGGAATATTAGGATCTTGAAAGGCACAAAAAATTATTATTTGGAAATTTTTTCAATTTATTCAAAAGACCTTAGGGGTGAAACATAGGTTTCCAATAAATTATGTTCACCTATAAGACCACTGTTATTCCATCAGTGGTCAAATATAGTTGATTTTAGTTTGATAGTGAGATAGTACATGATAGTATTGATGTTGGCATATCATGAAAATAATGTGAATAAATCCAAATGATTGTCAAATGTCATTAGATACTTTTAGAACATGGTGGAATAATAACATAGGGTCAAATATGCAAAATTCACCTACATGTATCACCTCCTAAGCAAGACAACACAATCATGGTTGACTATAACTGAGCATCTCAAAGTGGGAGGTGAGCAATGGAAGGGTGGAAAATGTTTGATGACCAAAATATATGAGAGGGGCTCCAAAATAACAATGAAAATTTCATAATACTCTCATATAGTGGAAAATAGAGAAAGAAAGGTTCCAAGGATAACCTACAGTTCACACACATGTATAAAGTCTACATAGTCATCATACTAAAGGTTTGTATGAGATTTTGATATGTTTGGCAGACCTATTGAGGTAAACAATATTTTAAAATTGGTACATACTATAGGAACTAAGGAAACCCCTCATACCATCATTTTTCCTAGAGAAATAGGGGAAGTACCTTATGTTCTATCTCAGATAGAGGATATTCCCAGAATATTGAAATCTTTCAAGTTTAAAAAGTAAAGTCAAGAGGATGATTTTAAAGGTAGTAAAACCTTTTAGGAGGATATGGAAAGCTACATTGAGCATGAATAAACCCAATAAACTCATCATAGTCCTGAAAATATTCTTAGAGGGGGTAGTGAGTAACTATATGCAGGCTAAACCTATTGGGTCTTTATTAGGCCTAGTACCTAAAATGGTCCTAATCTCACTTGTAGCATTATGTGAATATTTAAAAGCATTAGAAGACTTGATTTGGGAGATATAAGGTGTGTTAGATATTTTTTAAGGTAGAATAGGCCACATAGAAGCCATATTTTTACTCAAGCCAACTCAAGCCTACACAAAATGGAGAAAAGAGCTTGAAAAGGCAAGTTTGAGAGCTCACACCTATATGGAGGCATAACATGGGAGTTGAAGGAGTTGGGATATGTTTAATGAGGTCTTGAGAAAATGCTTTGTGGAAAAATTTCAGGGTTTCAATGTTAGACTTTTAGGAACAAATGCTAAGGGCTAAAACCACCTAAAACCCTCCAAAACCTTTTCTAAGGATCCGATTAGAATAGGCCACAAAGAAGCCATATTTTGACTCAAGCCAACTCAAGCCTATATAAAATGGAGAGAGGATCTCGAGAAGGAAAGTTTGAGATCTCACACCTACATGGAGGAATAACATGGGATTTGAATAAGTTGGGATATGTTTAATGAGGTCTTGAACAAAGACTTTATAGCATTTGTTTAGGGTTACAATGTCAGACCTTTATGAATAAATGTTAAGGGCTAAAACCACCTAAAACCCTTGATAAAGATCTGATTATAAAAATGAAGAAGGAATGTAATATAGATGAACTATTATGAACATGAAAGTGATTAGAGATTGTATAGGAATCTCCAGGGGTCCTTCCCATTAATCTAAGTTGTACCCTACTTATACGAACATGGTGGAAAATGAATTATCTTGATAGTTTTATGTGGTGTGCAGTTATGGGAGGGTTTAAAAATATGAAAATAATTTTGGCAGAGATATTGACACCTATAATAAATCATAATATCCATTTCATGCTTCATCTAAGCTCAAATGTGCCTCTACTAACACCTTCATCTCAACGAGTACAAATTGGCATAGTGAACAAGGAATGACCACCAAGTGAGAAGGTGAAAGCTCTAATTTGGAGGAATTTTAAAGTTTTCGTAATGAATATATATCCATTAGGGTTTTTTAAAAGTGTCATAAAATCCTCTCTATGGATTAGACTATAAAATTGAAGACAACTTTGGTTCCAAGTGTGAGGGGCGAGTGAAAGAGGAGTGATTGTGACTGTAGGCATTGAGAACAATTGGCCAAAAGAGTATTGATGATTAGGGACACCTCTAATGCATGTTGGGGAATTTTTATAACCCCTCCCTCATATTTAAATCATCTCACCTATCCCTAGTATGTTGTGGAGTGTTCCAAGGAGGCCAAATGATGAATGCAATTTCTAGGCAAGAGAATGAAGAGTCCTACACCACATTTCATGACTCCTTTTCTCAACTTTACAAGTGGTCTAGTGAATTTTTGACTTCATTATATTCTCTCCTCTCTCAAATTCTATAATTAGTTGCCATTTTGACTCTTGTAGGCTAATTGCACTCCATGTATGGTGAAGCCCTATTGGATTGATGTTGTACTTTACCTTTGAACAATAAATTCAATATGGTTTTGAGTTCATGAATATTTTATCTAAGTGTGCTAAGTGATGTATGGTGATGTTGAGTGATAATCTTTTATCCTTGCTTTTCCTTATCCTTTCATGTTTATACAAGATCTCCTATTCTAATAGGTCATATAGAGTGTAAATAGTGTGTTAGGATCATTTAAAGTGTACAAATATTATTAGAGTGTGAAAATTTCCCTCTGGTTCACTCACCTTGTGTTTTCTCATGCATGCCACCTCTATATTAAAACACTTATGTTAGAACCTCTTAGGACTTTTAAGTTGGTTTGTATGTCTTGTTTCTTATTGAAAGAAGTATGATGGTCACGTGGAAATCCTTTTGATGTATCACCCCATTAGATTAGTTTCATTTAATGAAAATTTATATCTCTTTTATGACAAGCAATTAGGTAAGTAGGTGATAAACATTTTAAGGTAAATTCAGGGAGCTAGCCCTTAAACTTAGAGGTCTAATTCTACTATAGGTAAACCCACATACCAAAAAGTATTCTCATGTTTCCAAAATATAGAGAACGATTGAAAAATATTCTCTAGGGTACAATATTTGGTGACAATAGTTCCATTCTTAAATTCTTTTTGTAGGTACCTTTTCCTTTACAAGCCCTTGTCTAATTAGGCCTTTTTAGCCCTCCATTCATGACACAATCATTAGAACCATACAAATCCATAATGTATAGAGTCAAAACCACTTTAATCCTTATTAGGGAATCAAAATATGTTATCATACGAAATTTCAATAGTTTTACATGGTTGGAATGGGATTTATAGGTTTTTGGGGTTTAAAACCCTAGTTACCTGTCTATAGAGGCTGAGAGGCTTCATAATTCAATTTATTTATTTTTAAGTCCTTATAAAGGAACCTAAGACCTTACTCAAGTTTATGTTATCCTTATACACATTCCCAAATATGTAATAGCCTTTGATAAAACTTCACCCAATTCATCCAACTCAAAACACATAAATCTATCACTCTTTAGTGGACTGTGTAAGACACAGGGCTCTATTTGCACTTTAAAGGTTAATAAATCCCCAAAGAACTATTGTGACAATTAATTTTACTCCTACATGTGCTCAAAATTTTATCAAGTTCACAACCATACACATCCTTTCATTGACATACTAACCAAATAGACACAGGGTGACTGAGAAAAACAAGGGTCTATTATGTTGGGTCTATTTGTGTCCAACAGTTCTAAAATCCAAAAACATATTTATATTTATCTCCTCATTACACCAAATTCTACCAATTCCATGGAAATTTACCTTTTTTAGGCACACATCAACCTTTCTTGGTGTTTGATTGCATAACAAGGCATTGACTATCTACTAAACAAAGTGCTAACTATGTAAATAGGGAAACCTTTAAAATATAGGTGTAATCCTATCATATAATCTATCAAACACTTCCATAATCAAGAGGATTTCCCTATTCTTCCTAATTTACCAATAACTAACTAGGAATGTGTACTTACCAAATTTTAAGAACTAAAGTTCTAATCTACAATTTTCAATTACCCAGTATCAATAGCTAGATCACATGTTTCATACATTGAATGAGCACAATTTCAAACACTCATCTAGTTGGGAGAATTACATGTAGTTTAAATTCACTCTTTGGAGGATGTGATATATAGTTAGTATTCACCCATTCAATGGGGAGTGGTTAGGGTCATCTTAACCCTCATTTATTCCCCTTTTATAGGCTTACTTATATCATTACAAGTGGACTTAGGGTTTCAATTGATGGAGATATATTTCTATGAGTCATGAAAATAATAAAATATTAGGATCACACATAGAGTTGAAGGGAAAATAAGAGCATGTTCCTATATCAAAATATAAAATTAAAACATAACTAGACATAACCATTAAATAGGGAACATATCATCTAATGGCACTGAATTTAGGCTTACAAAGGTCCATATCCTGATCTAAGTGACATGCAGTCTAGTTTTCCATCACTCCTACCAGCTGCCTATAGTCTCAATCTTTATCAAAGTAGTTAATCACTAAGTATGTCATCCATTTTTTGTGATTTATATATTTATTAAGCTAGAGTTTCAAATCAATTCAAAGCATTTACATTCATATTTGTATATCTTATTATCTAAATTCATTTACAATAGTTTTATCTAATTAGGTTTAATTAATCACACTAGTTTCAATACAGGTAAAATCTATTGGTGAACTCAAATATTTTATCAAGAATTGTCAAACCTAGGGTTAATATTATGGTTTCTTATTACATTCTATGGTTCTATTTTTTTGTACACATCTCTGATTTTAATTTTGATCCTTGATTTTTCCTAATACATAAATTGCACATGGTTATAATCTATACAAATAGTTTTTATTTTAGAACACAATATATGATTGTAATTATTACCTTTTGATATTAAAAATATGGAACACACATGTAATTCAAGAAATATAATTTATGTACAATAAATCAAATATATAAAACCTTTAGCCTATATTCATAATGCATAATGCTTAAATATTCAATTTGAATTTATTCTAGTTATTATTTGACACCAAAGGTAATGTATGAATTTTTCCCCTCCCCATATAATCTAAGATACTAAAACCTACCATCTCACTCCCATTCTTCACCCAAGGCTTATCTTGCATTTTACAGTCCATGTTTTTACAACTCGAAGGGTTAGGCTGATGTTTCATTTATTAGAAGTTAAAGAAGATTAACATGTTCCTCCTCAACCCATTTTACCTCCCATGAAGAAAACAAAAGGATGTTATATTATTAATCAAATAAAAAATACTCATGCAAAAATTTTAATGTTATAATATCTCAATAAGATGCATGTTTGAAAATATATTCTTCATGAAGCATTATGAAACACAATACTACCAACTTATATAAAACCACCTTATGTTGATTCTATCCTTAACACATTAATATGGATGGAATGAACTACATATTTTTTAAAATATGAGTTACCTCCTATGTATATTATTGATCAATATATCCCATTGTAAATTAAAGTCCCTATTGAAAATTTGGTAATCAAGCGGGTTTTGGTAGACAATTGATTCAGATTAAATATTTTTAATATTTCCTTATTAAATTATATTGGTATAGAAGTAAAGGATATCAATCATTCAGATATAAACATTCTATATTTTGATAGTGTCACACATAAGGTATTAGGACAACCTACATTACATATTACTATGGGTCCTAGAATAATTGCTACAATATCCCAAGTTATGCATAATGATCTTATTTACAATATCATATTGGGTAGACCATGGATTACAGAGATGAATGTGTTACCCTCTATTCTACATACATATTTGAAATTTAGACAACAAAGATAAATATATACATGTATTTTAGATCAAGTTCCTATTAATTATTGTGTAATGACTCAACTCATGACTAATTACATAAATCACATGAAACCCATTTCAAATGAAGATGAATATTATAATCAACACAATGATGTATCAACTTCATTGTCTATTTCAGCTACTCTATCACCACCAACATATTTCAACATGTATGGTTTTAACCTAATATATATACAAAATCTAGTATATAATAGAAATAAATTAGGAAAATTTGTATAAGGAAACACTCAACATATTGCTCTACTCATATTTATAAATGTTTTACATGATTAAAAAGAGTTATTTGTGGGGTTTATTCAGATATTATAGGAAATACCCCCTATGCTGCAATGCATAATATAGTATTATATCCATATGTGAATCAAGTAAAACCAAATATAAAAATAAAAAATCCAAAAGTAGCCTTATTGGTTAAAGATGATATTTAGAGGTGTTTTTTATCAAATTCTTGTTCAAGATATTATTGCTCTTAATTAGACAAAATAGTAAGTAAAATAAAAATGCAAAAGCTATGAAATAAATTATAAAAAATATATTTGAAACTTACTAAAATTTTAAAATATACTAAAAGGGAAAGTGCCAAAGAAGGATAACTTAGCTAAAGAATGAGATATGTAGGACTATAAGTTCAACTATTAAACTCATTGTATGACTACATGTTATGAATTAAGAGCAAGGATTCACATTTACCTAGGATAAAGACATGTTAATTGGATGAGGCCAACCTACGCTGGTGTCTATAGTGAGTATCAAAGTTTAATAAGGTTTTTAACTTATGTTTAAAATTGAACTTGTGCACCTTTGCTTGTGTATCATGTGTATGCGATCTGGATTGCTTAACTCTTTGTAGAAGCTATTATATGCTTTATTATTTAATTTTAACCCTAACTCAATATACCAAAAATAATAAATAGATTAAATGAAAAAAAGGTGTTGGTGGTTTAATTTATGCTTGACCTCAAACTCCCTTATGTTGAGACCACATACCAATACTATAAAAAGGGATCAAACTCTATGTAGTTATCACATGCTATGGTGGTATGTGTGAAATACTTGTGTAATGATAGATTTTAGTGAAATCTTGGTGTGAATAAGTGCTTTGATAATTAATTTTGACCTTCGAGGTGTTTGTATACTTAACTCAAAGCTTCTAAGGCTGTATATACTCAGAATTGGGAAGAACAAGTGATTTCCTCTTAGTGTATAGTTAGATATTTTGTTGTTTTTCAATCATATGAGCCTATAGTGAAAAATACTTAAAAAATGTGGTTTTATAGTAAACATTTTGTAAATTCATCAAATGGGGATAAATAAATGTGTGGGATGGCATTTTTGGTGAATTTAATGTAATGTACCCTACTTCCTAATGGATATTTTGGTAGAGGCTAAGTCAAGTATTGTAAAGGAATAGTAGTGGGAGAATCACTATTCACCAATTACTATTCATGGGAAATATTCATGGATCACTATTCATGAGTGACTGTGAATGATGACATAACATAATATTCAGATGGCATAGAGATGAAGTGTCTTTGGTGATGTGGCTTGGCACACATAATGAGTTTTTAATGATGAAATTGGAGGAGAGAGAACTGGGGTTCAATTTTACCACTTGGCCACATAGAGGAATAGTGGAGGTATGTGAAGGATAGATTGATTGAAGATCTATCTACCCACTCAAGCATGTGATTGAAGGAATATTTTGACTAATGATCTTTCACATGGGAAACTTGGGGAAAAGATCAATTATTCTTAATTGAGGGTCACAAGAAAGGATTGAAGGCACATGGGTCTTAGTCAAAGACAAATCTTGAAGATTCCCTTGCACATATGAGAGGAAAAATACACTATTGATGAATAGTGATACCACTTAAAAATTGGGCACAATTATTTATCTATCATGTTTTTACCTCTCTTTTTCCTTCTCTTTTGTATTTATATAAGTATGACACTTATCCCTTTATAACATATCTTTTTCAAAACTAACCTCCCCCCCACCTCCCCCCCCCCCCCCCCCCCCCCCCCTTTTTTATGATCTTAAACATTGGTTCAACTTCTTGATATCTTGGAGGAGAAATCTTCAAAAGGTTATTAATTTTGGTGGTGGAATATTCCTCCCTAGTTAGTTGTTGATGGTTTCAATCAGGAACCATATTTGGACTTCATTAGAGTGTGATTCATATTGGTGTTGTAATGGTTATAAGTAGTTATTATCATTTATGTTATTTCATTAATGTAAGAGTTGTGAGGGTTGTTAAATATATTGTTATAGGAAGTATTGAGATTAGTGTGTTTTTGTATCCACCATTGTTATATGTATAATCATTTCTATAAATGAAGACTATGTAACTGTAGGATCTTGGTGATATAGATATTCCTATGAAAGCATTTCTTGGAGTAGAAATATTGTATGTGGTTGTAAAAATAATGGTGGTGGAGATACAAATGGGGAGACGATCCATACTTCCCCTCACACTAGTAGTTCACCTAATGTGTCAAAGCTATATATGCTTACCTCTTTTCAAAAGGTAACATTTGATAGATTAAAGCAAGCAAATGATCTAGAGGAGCTAGAGGAGGCTGGATTCTTCAAAGTTTACCAATATTTGGGGGCTAATTTTTAGGTAGCCATAAATTTTATAGATTACTACAGATGGAAGTCTAACACCAAACCACATCAGGATAAAGATAATTCTAATCAAGATTTACAATAGCCTTTGGGAAAAATTACCCTCCCAAACTTTGATGGTTCGTAGAAGTGCACAACAAGATTGTGGATCCAAAAGTTAGAGACATATTTGGAGTTGAATCCCATAACTGGGAGAGAGTTGATTATGTTTGATACCCTTCACTTAGAAGGGAGGCACATGATTGGTGGCACTTTAGGATGATAACCCAAGGACACAAAATCATTGATACATGTAAAGAGTTCACATGAAGGCTGATAAATAGGTTTGATAGGAGGGATATTGAGTTGTTATTTAGAGAGATGACACACTTGAGGCAATTTGTCACACTTGATTCCTACATTTTAGAATTTTAAAGGCTGTTATTCATGGTTTTAGATGTTTCTAAAAGAATATTGAACTCTTTATTTATTTAGGGATTGATAGAGTTATTACGAGGTTAGGTGAAGGCATTTGGTCCACCTTATATATAGGATGCTATAGGAATAGCATGGGACTTAGATTTATTTACTCCAAATTCAAAAGTTCCATCAAAGTTTCCTACAAAGCCTTTTTCATATAAGCAAGATAAGGAACCTGAATTGCTAAAGAATTATTTCATCCTAAATGAAGCTAGGGATGAGTTTTAGAGGAATAATTTATGTTTTACATGTAATGACCCATGAGAACTAGGACATAAGTGCAAGGGGAAGGGAAAAATACACTACATTAAGGTGCTCCTAAAAGAGGAAATTGAGACTTGAGATTGTGATGTGTTAGATGATCATAGTGAGCATGATGAGCATTAGGAGTTGGAGCATACACACACATAAAATCCCACACTAGGAGGTAACATTTCTACACTATTTGGTACTACTAGGTACAATGCATTCAGGGTTCATAGTGAACTTCAAGGGTAGTGGATGTTAGTACTAATTGATAGTGGGGTAACCTACAAATTCATTGATGAGGCATTAGTCATGAAACATGGATTTCAAGTTGAAGACTTTGAGGGATTCAATGTGGTTGTAGCTAATGGATTTACTATGGCATGTACCAAGCATGTTCCATAGCTCAATTTTTACATTAGGAAATCATATGGTGACTGATGATTTTTATGTAGTTGGTATTAGGAATACCAACATTGTGTTGGGTGTTCAATGGCTACATTTACTTGGGGAATTCACTCAAAATTTCCAAACAATGGAGCTAAATTTCAAAGTGAATGGGAAGCATGTGATGTTGTAGATAATGTCTAATGGAGCTCCAAGAGTGGTTACAACCAAACATATAGAGAGAAAATTCATGCATAATAATTTAAACTGGGAAGTTCATTGGTTCATTTAAATGAAGAGTATAGGTGGTGATAATTAGGATTACCACACTAAAATATGGTCCTTATTGGATAAGCATAGTGGATTTTTTGGTGAGATGCTTCTAAGGAGACCTCCTAACAAAGGGTTTGAGGATGTGATAGAGTTGGAGAAAGGGGCCAAACTAATTATCACTATTATTTATCATCATCCTCAACATTTTAAGGAAAATATCAAGAAGGATATCTTAGAACTACTCAGCATGGGACATATCTGACCTTGTTCTAGTCCATTTGCTTCTTTGGTGTGTTAGTGAAGAAAAAATATGGGACTTTGAGGAGGTGTATTGATTACCATGCTCTCAACAAAAATATGATCAAGAACTAGTATCCCATTCCCAAGATTAGTGATTTTCTTGATGATATACATGGAGTATAGTTATTCTCCAAGATTGATCTACACTCAAAATTCCATCAGATTAGAGTGTGAGACTAGGATGTACACAAGATAGATTTCAGATGACATTATGGGAACTATGAGTTCTTGGTGATGCCATTTAGGTTGACTAATGCTCTATCTACTTTCCATTCTTGTATGAACCATGTTTTCAACTTCCAACTATAAAAATTTATTGTAGTGTTATTTGATGACATCTTGATATACAATAGAACATGGGAAGAACACTTTAGACACCTTGATAAGGTCTTGACTATTATGGGAGCACAATCACTTTATGCAAAGGCTTTTAAGTGTGAATTTTGGATGAGATAAGTCCTATATTTGAGATATGTAATTGGAGGAGGAGGATTCAAAGTGGATTAGGATAATATTTAGGTGATCATTTATTGGCCACCATCAAGGACCCTGACACATAGGAGAGGCTTCATAAGACTTTGTTGCTATTATAGGAGGTTTGTGAAGGGGTACTCTCATCTGACATCACCATTGATAGATTTGAATAAAAAGGGAGAATTTTCTTGGTCAAAATATTCATGATAAGTATTTGATCACCTTAAGAAGTTGATGAGCACATGCCTAGTGTTAACATTACCATATTTTTCATATCTATTCATTCTTGAATGTGATGCTTTGAGTGTGGGTATCAATGCAGTACTGATGCAAAATAGGCATCACATTTCCTATGATTTTTGGAAGATGATTATGGTAGAGCATGTGTACTCTACTTATGACAAGGAGATGCTATCTATTTTTCATGCCTTGGTCAAATTTTGATAGTACTTGATGGGCAACAAGTTTGTGGTCTAAATAGATCATAATAGATTGAGGTATTTCATGGATAAAAAAGGCCTCAATGATCATCAAAAGACATGAGTAAATAAGATACAATCTTAATATTTTGATATATAGTATGTGAAGGGAAAGAATAATGTAGTAGCTAATTTATTATCTAGGTAGCCATCCCTTTGCTCTATGACATAGATTGCTGCAAATTGGAAGGCTCAAATCTTTGTTGAGTATTCCAATAACCAATTTTATTATGAAATCATGGATGGATTGATACAAGATGATAGGTTTAAAGTTGTGTATGATGTGATATTATACAAGGGTAGGGTATACTTTACACGTGAGTCATGGACGAAAGAGAAGATCTTGAGTACCGTATGTGGCACCCCATTAGTAGGACATCCAAGGTACTTAAAGACTTACAAATATATAAAGGATATATTTTCATGGAGAGGATTGAAGGATGATGTCCTTAATAATATTATAGAGTATGTGGTTTTTCAATAGATAAAATACAAGCACTCATTCCTTGTAGGGTTACTTTAGCCATTGCCCATTCTAAACTAGAAATAGGAGAGTATTTCAATGGATTTCACTACAGGCTTACCCAAGGCTTAGGTTAATAATTATATTTATGTGGTGGTCAATAGGTTGACCAAGTATGCTCATTTATTTTTAATATCAATGGAGTACAATGGACCTTAGGTAGCGACATTACTCTTTGAGGAGGTTTTTACACCACATGGATTGCCTAAGAACATAGTTAGTGATAAGGATAATATATTCATGAGTACATTTTGGTAGGATCTATTTTGGTTGGTAGGTATAGAGTTGACACTAAGTAATAGCTATCATCCATAAACCAATGGTTAGACTAAGATCTTGAACAAGTAGATAGAGGGCTATTTGTGGAGTTATGTAGCAAGCCATCAGAAAGCATGGGTTAAGTGGTTATACTTGGGTTAACATTACTACAATAGAACCCATAATATGAGCATTATTATGAAACCATTTAAGGCATTTTATGGGTATGATGCCTCATCATTTATTGATCTGGTGATAGTAGATAGTTGAGATCCCCAATCTTGTGACTAGATTGAATAAAATCAGGATATCATGAGAGATCTCAAGGAGAATACGAAACATGCACAAAACCAACATAAGAAGTATGTTGATAGACACAAGATGGAGATATAATTTGATGCAGGCGACTTGGTGTTCCTTTGTTTTCAACCTTATATACAATTATCTTTGAATAAGAGTGGTGCTTATAAATTAAAACCATGATTCTATGGGCCTTATAGGATTTTTAGATAGATTGGTGAGGTCACATATGAGTTAGATTTACCTAAGCATAGAAGGTTCCAATTTTTTTTTCATGTGTCTTTTCTCAAAATGACACTTGAAAAACATATTGAGACATCTTCTGAGATGCTACTAATGGATGAGGAGGTAAAGTTGATTCTAGTTCTAGAATTAATTATTGAGGTGCAAGAAAAGAAGCTCAAGAACTGAGTCATCAATGAGTTTTTTGTATGGTGGAAGCATTTTCCATTAGAGGATGGCACATGGGAAGGTTAAAAGATATTACAACATCTAAATAAATAATTATTTGGGGATAAACAATCTTGGGAAGGGAGGAATGTAATGTCCCCTACTTCCTAATGGATCTTTTGATAGAGAACTGATAACATATTTTATTCCCACAGGATAAGTCAGGTATTTTAAGAAAATAGTAGTGGAAGAATCATTATTCACCAATTACTATTCATGGTCACTATTCATAGATCATTATTCATGAGTGATTATGCATGATGACATTGTAGAATTGGATTACAAAGCTTGTTAGTCAAACGTTAGTCATGAAATCCATGAAAAATGCATAAAGAACCTAACAAACTTAGCCATCCTATTCTAACATGGTTTTTAAATGATAATGAAGGATAAATGAAATAACCTTTACCTTATCAAGTGATTCCACCATCTAAGAGTGGCCCCAAACATCTTTTCCCCCTTGATATAGTGTTCTTGTCTTTATCAACAATGGATGTCAAGATCCTTCATCATTTCATGATTAATATGCATAACCTAGACTCATGATATGAAATCAATCTAATGCATATCAATTTAAGATAATCCTATTGCAAATAAAACATTTATCAAAACACAAATGACTCGTAGAGAGATTCTTACATTCTAAGTTTACACAATTTTTAGCTTAAAAATAGTGTTGAGAGGCCTTCTATTTATAGATTTTTCAATTTAATTAGAATAAAATTGGACCACCCATCTCAAGATGAAGATGTATGGCCAAGAATCCATTCAATTTTAGAGGCTAAACTTATAAATATCTTCATAAATATTTGGGATAGATAGGCATTAAACAGGCATGGGAGGTCTTAATTTGATATTTTTTGCACTTATGGCTTGTGGATGCCACCCCATTGATGATGTAATTAGGTGATGCAGATATTCACAATCAATTTACAATAAATAAATATTCAATAACTTCTATGGAATTTTTACTTAATCTCATAACTTGGTTTAATATTCCTAAACAAGATTAATCAATTTTAGTGCAATTCTTTGGAAATTGGTGCACAATTAATCAAACTGATCAGAATGTCATATTATTAGTTCATAAATTTAATGTATAGGAATGAGAAAATTATGTTAATTATTTATGGACCATGATCCCATTTAATATGTTTCCAACATAAAATAATATAGGCATGTGATGTGTGCATATGAATCAGAAGAAAAGAGTGATCTAAAGCACCAGAATGTAAAACCATCCTTTTGACTTGAAATAATTTGATCAAATTTAATTATCACATAAAATTAATTTCCCCATTTAGGGATACATTAACCTAAATCATCACTTGTATACGATAAGCTCGAACCATTTAGTGAGTGTACGTGACTTTGGTGTAAATTATGCATTTAAGTGAAATTCGAGTAAGATTGATAATTTCAACACAAATGATGTTAGGAATTGGATGTCTACATTTTACCCCTATTTGAGAAGGCGTAACGAGACATTTATATGAATCAACATCTTTAAAAAAAAAAGAGTTGTCAATAAGAAATTGGAAATGACCCACGATGCCTCCTTGAGAGGATGTACTAGGATGAAAGAGAAGGATGGATTTTCTAAAAGAGACAGAAGTGAGATTCACTTGTGGTATAGATTAAATCCCAATGAGATAATGCTTGCATGTTTTGATTTCATCAATGATCAAAATACAATTAGATTTATAATGGGCCCAAAAAATAGAGGGAATGGGAAGGATACAATCCATAAATATAAGCAACACACTTTGAACGCAGCCAATTTGAGAGTGCAAGCTACATGCTTATGACATTGATCAATCCCAAGACAAGTTACACACCAAAATATTTCCATCATGGGCAAATATGTGGAGAGCTTAGAATTAGAAGAAAGGTGAATGTGGTCTCCAATGAGAAGATAATAAGAGGTGCCCCAGTAGATAAAATTTGATCATGATAAGACAATGTTGCCCTAATAGGGCTAATTTTATCATTGATAAAGAATAAATAATGGTTTTCCCCTATAGGGATTATTTTATTCTTACGGTAGGCTCATATGTTATTCCCTAGCATGGGCAAATTGGAAAGCAATTAGCTCAAGGATACAACCTAAAATACAGATTAAAATGATCAGGTGCAAACATAGATGTGATGGTGTAATGGGTTAGAAATCCAAAATAACTAAGCATAAAAGGATTCACAAAGTGATGAAAGAGATGAAAAAATAATAATGAAGATGGCTGAGCTGACCTCAATAGAAATTGAGCACTATCTACATAGTCCAATTAGACCTCAAGCTGATGTAGTTCTCCCAAAAGTGGGAGAGAATGGAATGAAGGATGGAAAAAATTGACCAGAGTTTGATTAGACTCATGATATATGCCAAGAGATGCTAGTCTTTTATATAATTGAGTACTAAACTTATTGAGCCTAGTTTATGCATAGTGAGCTTGAGAATTATTCATCGGAGATACAATTAATGTTAAGAGTTGAATCTATAGCACAAAGTGCTTGATATAACAAAAGAAATAAGCATCATAAGTATGAGTAACCTATAATCACATTGTATTTTAATTTTCATGAAAGATGTTCAAATGTGAATACTTATAATTGAGGATAATGGTAAAAGCAATGACCAAGACCAGAGTAACAATGATTTATATTTAAGAAAAAAATAAAGATAAATAAAAGCTAAACATAAATAAACCTAACTTAAAATAAAGATATGGATAATCAAGACTTAAGCAGAAACACAAATGTTTGAAAAAAAAGAACAACTTGATAACATGAGATCAAGATATAAATAATCAAGATCTACATAGACCATTAAGATGTTCTTGAAAACAAAACAAGAGAGCAAAATTAAACAGGAAAACATAAGACCAAGAGCGACAAGAAGTAATAAATAGGATAAGAGAAGAAATAAATAAAGAGACACAAATGCATAATAAAATATTAATGAAACTCAAATAAACACACACATAAACAAAAACCTAGTTAGTGCAGTTTAAAAACAATTGTTCATTCAAGTGTAGTAGAGGCATTACTTTTCACCACAATGTAATAATTAAAAATGACACAAAATTCATTCTCTAATTAAAGAGGAAAATGGATGGGGGAGGAAGAATAAAAGGAAGATAATCTAAGTATTATCCAACCAAACCACCACTGTACAATTTTCTTATAATATTGTCTCTTAGATACCCAATTGAAATATATAATTATTTCCCTTTGCAGAGATAACCATCCTGCATAATATACTCTTCATAAACATTACTTGTATCACCCATCAATAGATTCTTGCATTTATCAACTATCTTGCCAAAATATGGATCAATATCATATACTTATTTAGTAAATTCAAATTTAACTACTTCACTCACCATAGTAGTTAATAATCCCAATGGCCTACTCAAAGCATCATCTACCTGATTTTGTTTTCTTGATTTGTGCTTCAACATAAAAATATAACCCAGGAAGAAAGACACCCACTTTGCATGCCTACTATTTAACTTTTTTTGAGTGTCCACATACTTCAAAACCTCATGATCAGTAAATATGATAAACTCTTTAGGCACCAGGTAATGCATCCAATGTCTTAATGCTTGTACAATGACATAAAATTCAACATCATATGTAGAGTAATTTACTCTTACCTCATTCAATTTCTTAGTGAAATATGTTATTATCTTCTCTTCTTGACTTAACATGGCACCAATTCCCACAAATGAAACATCACAATCAACCTCAAACACTTTGCTAAAATCTAGTAATGCTAAAATAGAATTTTCTATAATTTTTTTATTCAACAATTCAAAGCTTTATGTAGCTGTCCTTATCCATGCAAATTTTTTTACTCTCATACAATTTATTATTGGTGAAACACTACTACTAGAATTATTAATAAACTTTCTTTGAAAAATTACTAAACCATGGAAACTTCTTATCTTTTTGATACTATTTTCGATAATCCACTCAAAAATTTCCTTTAATTTTTATTCATCCATTCTTACACCATTTATTGAAATTATAAATTCTAAAAATATAATTTTTTTTGCATGGACCTACACTTCTTCAAATTCACATAGAGCTTCTCTTTTCTTAACAATTCTAATACCATTCTCAAATATTGTAAGTACTCTTATATAGTCTTATTAAATATTAAAATATCATCAAATAAATCACCACAAACTTACCACTATATTCTCCTAACACTGTGTTCATCACCGTCATAAATGTGTTGGGTGCATTATATAATCTGAATGACATGAACATCCACTCATATAAACCATCTTTAGTTTTAAATGTCATTTAACATTCATCTTCTTCACGAATATGAATCTGATAGTATCCACTCCTTAGATCAATCTTGGTAAAATATTTTGATCCTGTAAGAACATCCATGATATCATCTAAACAAAGTATAAGAAACCTATACTTGATTATAATTTTATTCATTGATATAATTTCTACATACATCATCCACCATCCATATTTATTTAGAGTTAGTAATTTAGGTGTTGTATAAGGACTCATGCTTTCCCTTACTACACCTTTCCTCACCAATTCAGTAATAGTTTATTCAATTTTGCATGATCTATTTGACTCATCTTATAAGATATTTGATTGGGTAGAGTTTATTTTATAATCAAATCAATATGATTTTGAATATCTTTATTTGGTGATAAACGATCTGGTAACTCATCAAGTATAACATATGTATATTTTTTCAACACTACTTCTGCTTATATTGGTGCATGAACCACTTTTGTGTCTTCTTTTTTTGTTATTAATATATAGCATCAATATATCATCTTCACATCTTTAATAAATTTTTTTTTAGTCAACATGCTTTCAATGTACCCTTATTTAAGATGTAAAAAAATTACCTTCATACTAAATTTATATAAACTATGCACATTCTTTGCTCCATCATGAACTATTTTTCTATCAAACTACCATGGTCTTCCTAATAATACATGACATGTATCCATTGGTATTATATCATACCATATTTGATCATTTTAAGTTTTATCTATATAAAACTTGGTTAAGCACCTTTTATATATTGTAACTTCATTCCTTTTCTTAAATCATGAAATTTGATTAGAAGTAGGATACTTTTCAACTTGCAAACCTAGTTTCTTAATCATATCTTTAGAATCCATATTTTCACAACTACCACCATCTATAATTACCTTGCATATCTTACCTCAAAATGCACATTTTATTTGAAAGATATTTGTTCGTAGCCATGCATCACCACCTTCTTTATTCTGCACATGTTCTTTTCTTGAAATAATCATTATTCTTCTCATCATTAAATTTTCTCTAATATCTATTGTTATAATTTTAATATTTTGCTCTTTTATTTCATCTTCAACTAAATTCACTCTTGGGAAATACTCTTGCCTCCTTTCTTGATCTTTGGTAGTGTGGACACTCGATTACTCTATGACCTTCTCTACATCTGTAAAAAATATAATATCTATGCTCATTTAGAAACTATCCTCTACCACCACCATAGGTTCATCCTCTTTGAATTTCTCTTCCTCTTTGTTGGTTTTGAAACCCTTGTATATTATCTTCTTATCTTTCTAGACGATATGATGATTCTCTTTTAGTGGTATTAAACCCACTTATGTTTGTATTAAATCCACCTCATCCCCTTATTAGAAGATATTATCCTCTTCTAGGCCTAGTAGATATTTTTCTAACATTTTATGTATTTTGTTTTTCTTCTAATTTCAAAGCTAATTGATAAGATTCTTCCATGCAAAGTATTCTATGCATGATTAATTCATCTTGAATAAAAAACTTCAAACCATTTACATACCTTGCAACAATCTACTCTTCTATTAAATCATCATGCTTCACACATATGGAAAGCTTGTAAAATTCATCTATATACTCTTGTATATTTTTATCCTTCTGCCTCAAATTTTAAAATATTTTGTATAAGATTTGTGCATAATCTATAAGAAGAAATTTCTCCCTTAGCTTCTTCTCCATCTTTTTCCATGAGTTTATCTTCTCTTTACACAACCCTTCAATTATGTCCATGTAAACTTTATATTCTTGTCTTCCCTCATAGTTCTCCATTCAAAAAAAAATTCCATGTTTTTCATCCAATATATCAACTCCTCTATTTTTAAACTTTCACTATAATCTAGAATGTCAACCTGGATTCCTTCATTCCTTCCTTTTAAATCTCTATCTATCCTCTCTTCCATTAATGGTGGTTATTCTTGTCTTCCCTCATAGTTCTCCATTCAAAAAACTTCTCCATGTTTTTCATCCAATATATCAACTCCTCTATTTTTAAACTTCCACTATAATCAAGAATGTCAACCTGGATTCCTTCATTCCTTCCTTCTAAATCTCTATCTATCCTCTCTTCCATTAATGGTGGTTATTCTTGTTTTCCCTCATAGTTCTCCATTCAAAAAACTTCTCCATGTTTTTCATCCAGTATATCAACTCCTCTATTTTTAAACTTCCACTATAATCTATAATGTCAACCTGGATTCCTTCATTCCTTCCTTCTAAATCTCTATCTATCCTCTCTTCCATTAGAGGTGGTTATTATTGTTGCTCCTCTTATGGAATTTATTATTCATGATCTATGTCATCATTTGCATCATCTTTTCTCTCTTTTATCTTTGATTCACAACTATCTCAATTAATTGTTCTACCTGTATCTGCAACTCTTGTACAATATGGTTCATCTGAGTGATTCCTTCTTGTCCCTTACACATCTAAGATTCAAATTTGATCTGATACTAAATAATGAAAATGAATACTATCAATAAAAATAAAATTTTAATAGGTCAAGATTCTGAATAATAACTAGTATTGATTCATATTGAATTATTAAAATAATTAAAATCCATACATAAATAAGCTTTAATTTAGAATTGGAGTTGACATGTAAAATTTTGAACTTTAAAAATAAATAGAACTCGACTTGTTATTTTTAGTAAGTTTTGCACATAAACATGAATAGATTTAAAAATCTCTTAAAATAAACGAAACACTAAAATTAACATATCAAATGAATTTCAACTACAGTTCAAGTCTGGTTATAAAAATAAATAATTTTTAAATTTAAAAAAAACTTGAAAATATAAATTAAACTACAAGTTTAGACCCTTAGATGGTCACATATGGCCTCCAAAAATATCATAAATATCTCATAATTGGAAGGAAAAGTTATAGATCCATTAAAAATTTTAAGATGATTGTTTTGATGTGAATATGGACTTAAACAGAACTACCGATCAAAATTTATGGCCTCCAAAAGTTCAGCGTCTTTTTCTACATCATATAGAGTATGGTATTATAAGAAATTATAAAATATAGAGATTGGAGAAAAGAATTAGAGGTGGTTTTAGAGGATTAAAAGTATTATATATTGCCTTTTCTTAAAGGAACATAGATATTAGATGGATAATACAATTTGAAAATTAGAGACCAATTCCAACAAATAAGTTATGATGCAAAAAAAATAAGCTAACTTTTAGAGGTCATAATTTTTGATCGATAACTCTGTTTGATCTCTTCCACATGCCAAAATGACCATATAAAAAATTTCATTACTTCCCTGAGCCGCACTTTCCTTTTAGAGGCATTTTAAAAAATATTTAGAGGCCAAATGAGACCATTTGAGGGTCCAAAATTATAGTTTAATGATTTTTTTAGGATTTGCTTTTTAGAAATTATATATTTTAGTAACTGGATGTGAAATTTGGTTTAAATTCATCTTTTAGGATAATTTTAGTATTTTAAATATTTTGAGAGATTTTTATAGATGCACACACTTGCATGCATAACTTACTAAAAATAATAATTGTTAAAGATAGAAGTTTTGTTAGTGTCTAGTTTTCTTTTCGGATTTTTGCATCTCAACTCTAATCCTGAGTTGAGGCTTATTTATGCATAGTTTTTAAATATTTAAGTTTAGTGAATATGAATTAATTCTAAGTATTGTTTCAAATTATAGCCTATTTTAATTTTTGTTCTTGATAGTTTGGGTTCATTATCTTGTATCAGAGTCGGTTTGATTCTTGGAGGAGTAAGAGATGGCAAGAGGATGAAAAGGTATTGCACAAATAAAATGGAATATACAAGAGTTATAGAGGCAAGTGAAATAATTAACCAAAGTTATAACCAATCAAAGAAAAAGATAAGGTAGTGATGAAATTGTTGTCCCCCAAAAGTAGCATTCATTTTTGGGACAACATTTGAATTATTTTGGTCTTATAGACCCAAATTGTATCTTTCATTTTTAAAAATTTGTCTTAGACATTGAGATTCCTCATTTTCAAAGCTTCTCAAAAAATCTACAGACTTTGCAAGTCAAGTTCAATGGATTTTACATGTTGATTTCTACGGACTTTGTGTCTTTAGATTCTACAGGCAGGTTCATTTACACAGGTTCAAAGGCTTCTACAGGCGGTTTCAGTCAAAAGAATCAGTTTTCAATGATTGGTCATTTTCTAGAATTAGTTCAGAGCTTCAGTTCAATTGAAAATCTTCATCGGCAAGCATCTGACTGCAAAAAGAGACCTAAACCATTGAACCGTTGAACCATTGAACCACTTTGGTTCAAAGGTTCAACAGGTTCAAAGTTTAATAAGTTCAATGTCTTTGACAAGAGTTAAGCGCTTCATCAAGGTTCAAAGTTTAATCGCTTCAATTGGTTCATCGGCTTTAAGACATTCAAGGTGGTTTAAACCATTGAACCGTTGAACCATTGACCACTTTGGTTCAAAGGTTCAATAGGTTCAAGGTTCAATGGCAAGTTGAACCAAAGGAACAGTTTAATGGCTTGGTTCAACCAAACGGTTCAACGCTTTATTTTCACTCAGTGTCTTTTGGTTCAACCAAATAGTTCACTTGGTTCATTCTCTCAGTTCATCCTTTGGTTCAACGTCTACAGCTTCAACATCAGATTCGAAGACATTTTTCAAAGCTTTGTTTGAATCATTGAACCAAAACTTGGTTCAACAATTGGTTCAACCACTTAACTCATTGGATGGTTCATCGGATTTTGGTTCAAAGGGGCTCAGTGCGCTTTGTTGAACCGTTGAACCAGTTTAATGGATAGGTTCAATCATTTGGTTCAACGAAATGGTTCAACTGTTGGTTCAAAGGCAAGTTCATAATGTCTTGGTTCAATGCTTAGTTCATCGGCTTGTTTCAACCAATTGAACCATCAACTTGAACCATTTTTTGGTTCAATCGATTGGTTCAATATCAAAGTTCAAAGGGTCATTTCCAAAAAAGCCTAAAAGAATTCTAAGTGGCCGCGGACCTCGAAGGAATTTTCAAAGAACAGTCAACATTTCCACAAACTTTTTGTCCACGGGAATTTTCCCTAGACATTTTGTCTGTGGGAATTTTCCCCAGAATTTTGTCCATGAGAAACATTTGCCTGAAGGAAGCCTCAAATAAAACACCTGGGAATTTGTCCATGGGGACTGCCAAGGTAAAGGGCTGCCGAAGGACCCCGAAGGGTAGGTGCCCTTGTGGGGGACTCTCGGTGGCCAAAGTAGAGGGCTATTCTGACTCAACATAGATCACTTCTCAAGGCCCGAAAGGGCAAGTCTAATCTGGAAAGGCAAAGCCAAAAGAAGACCAAGGGGTGACGCCCCTAAAGACGTCAAATTCAGGATGGTGAACTAGTCGTTGAGAGCACATTGACGGGCATGTAAACATTAATTTTAAAGATAGTGAAATAGCCTTTGATCCTTTGAATTTACAGAATCAAATGCATTCTCAGAATTCAAGACAAAAACCAGCTGAAAGCAAGGAAATATAGAACAATGGATGAATCCAATACCTGATTCAATTAATCAAAAAAGGAGGAACTATGAAGACAAGATCAAATCGCTAGATGGACATTGAAAGTTGCAATCTTTCAATTGCATGGCTTGTTTATCTACATTGAAAAGATCAAATGGGTAAAATGACCCAAAGTTCTAACCCGTATTCCTAACAATTCCCAATGCATCATGATGTATTACTATTCCTGAGTCCTTGAAGTGGCTATATAAGGGACTTTCTTTCATTGTAAATATCTCTTTTTTGACAATCTGAACGAAACTCTGCCCAAATTGAGAGGCATCATTGAGACTTTGTGCTCAGTATGTTGATCATATTCTGTTGATGGAATAAGAAAGCAAGGGAATTTTTCAAACTTTGTGCTATGACATCTTTTATTGTTGAGGAAACTATTCTTATGTCTATTTCCTTGATCTATTTTCTGTTCCATTGATTTAACAAGCAGGATTAGTAAAATTAGTCAGGAAGGTGTCCTCAAGAATCCACTGTGGAGAGACTTTGTGCCCCCATAGCTACCTTCAGTGTGTTTTCTTTATATTACTGTGTAAAGGACTTTTAAAATATTTTGAGCTTTCATTGTCCTTCGTATATTACTCTTAAGCATTTCAGATAGAGACTTTGTGATGTGTCTTGATTTGCTGGTTACCATACCTTCAGTTACATTCTGCTTTTACTTCCAGGAGTATTCTTGTGTCTGGCTGAATAGTTCTTCTGAAAGAAGAGGAGAGCTGTCCGTCATTCCCTTGAGTTTTTCCTTTGTTTTGCATACATCATCCTTGAAGAAAGAGAGATGGATGTCTGGTCTTATCCTTGAGTATTATTTTCTATTTATACATATACATAGCATATCCACAGGGAACCTCCCCTTGATGAGAGGAGAGAGCAGTCTCCTTCTGATGTGATAAACTTACACATTAGGATGACTAATCTTCTTACTTTGGCTGATAAGACCTATTTTGTTTACCAGTACACTGATAGACAAAATATTCAACCAATTGAAATCGAGGAAGACATCGATCATGATAAACAAATTTAGTAAGAAGAAAAACAACAAGATTAGCCACCATCGATGGAAGAGAGGATGGTTAGGGATTTAGAAGAAATAAATGAATGAATTAAGATTTATGTTATAGATTATGGAGGTAGTTTATAACCAAAAAAGTTGATAGATTGAATAAATAACATGGAGAAGTTCTTTGAGTGGAAGACTGAGAAAAGACAAGAAGGTAAAGTTTGCATGTACAAAATAGAAAGGTCATGCAATGATTTGGTGGGATCACCTATAGAAAGAGAAATAGAGAAAGGGTAAAGAGAATATTAATACATAGAAAAATATGGAGAAGAATTTGAAGGAGAAATTTCTTCTTATAGATTATGCATAAACCTTATACTGAAGACTCCAAAATTTAAGACAAAAGGATCAAAATATACAAGAGTATACCTATGAGTTTTATTAGCTTTCCATATGAGTGGAGCATGATGAACAAGAGAATTAGGCATGCATATAATACTTTGCATGGAGAAGGCTTACTAATTAACCTTGAAGGCAAAAGAAAAATAAAATAGATAGAATTTTAGAAGAATGTATTTTGGTCCAAGAAGAGGTGGATCCCCTCCAATAAGGGGATGAGGTGGGTTTAATATCACCAGATGTGGGTCTGATACAAATAGAGGTGGATCATCACGTGGTGCAATTAGGCAATATGAGAATAGGCAAGGGTTTTAATACCAACAAAGAGGAAGGGGGTTTTAGAGAGATTGAGGTTATGGAAGTGTTAATGGATGGTTTTTAAATCAACGTAGATCTCATATCTATTATAGATGTGGAAAAGAAGGGCATAGGGCATTTGAGTGTCCACATTATTAAGATCAAAGGAGGCAAGAAGACTGCATAAGAGTAAATCTATTTGAGGTTGAGATAGAAAAAAAAATACTAAAGTTATACCAACAAATTTTAGAGAGAATCTCATGATGAGAATAAAAATGATCACTCCAAGGAAGGAGAAAGTGTAGAATAAATAAGGTGGTGATGCATGGATATGATCAAACTTTTTTGAAAAAGATGTACTTTAAATGAAAAGGTATGCAAAGTAATTGTAGATGGTAGTATTTTTGAAAATATGGTTTCTAGAAAAATGATAAAGAAACTAAATTTTCAATGTGAAAAGCATCTTAATCTTTATCATATTTCATGGTTTAAGAAAGGAAATGAGGTTACAGTAGATAAAATGTGCTTAATCAAATTTTCTATAAAATTTTTTACAATGATGAAATATGGTGTGATATTATTATGATGGATGCATGCCATGTGTCATTGGGGAGACCATGACAATTTAACAAGAAAGTAATTCACAATGGATCAAAGAATGCATACACTTTTTAAAAAGGTGGTACAAAGGTAGTTTTGTTACCTCTTAAAGAAGAAGAAAAGATAGAAAGCATGCTCTCTACTAAAGAATTTATCGAAGATATGAAGCTGGTAGGTTTTTATGTATTAGTTGGTAGGTTGTTATGTATTAGTATCAAAGGATGAAGACATAAAAATGGTGTAGATACCAATAGAAGTAGCAAGAGTGTTGAAAGAATATATACAAATGTTATACCTGATAATTTACCAGATGGTTGACCATCGAAGAGACATATTCAACATCACATTGATTTGATTCCAAGATCAGATCTACCAAATCAAGAATATTATAGGGTGAGTCCAATAAAACATGCATAATTAACTAAACATGTTACTGAATTAGTAAGAAAGAAGCTGGTAAGGGAGAGAATGAGTCTATATAGAACACCAATGTTGCTAACTCCAAATAAAGATGGAGGATGGAGAATATGTGTGGATGCAAAGTAGTTCATAAAATTATAATCAAGTATATGTTTCCTATACCTCATTTAGATGATATGAAGGATGTGCTTATAGGAGCAAAATATTTTACGAATATTGATCTATGGAGTAGTTATTATCATATTCAAATTTGTGAAGGAGATGACTAGAAAATTACATTCAAGACTAGGGATGGATTATATGAGTGGATGGTGATGCCATTCAGATTTTCTAATGCACCTAGCATATTTATGAAGGTAATGAATACAGTGTTACGAGAATATATTGATAAGTTTTTGGTTGTTTATTTTGATGATATTTTGATATTTAGTAAGACTAAAGAAGAACACTTACAACATATAATAATGGTACTGGATTTGTTAAAAAAAGAGAAGTTGTATGCAAATTTGAAGAAGTGTAGGTTTATGCAAAATAGTTTGATATTTTTGAGATTTGTAGTTTTAGTAGATGGAATAAAAATAGATGAAGAAAAGATAAAGGCAATTGTTGAGTGGCCTATTCCAAAAATCATTACAAAGGTAAGAAGGCTTCATGATTTAGCAAGTTTTTACAAAAAATTTATTAAAATTTTTAGTAGTATCATGACACCAATAACAAATTGCATGAGAGAGAATGAAATTTCCTAGACTAGAGCAGACACATAAAGCTTTGAATTTTTTAAGAAGATTACATAAAGGCTAATTTTAGCATTACCAAATTTTAACAAAGTTTTTGAGGTTGATTGTGATGGTTCATTTATGGGAATTGGTGTTGTGTTGAATCAAGAAGGAAGGCCAGTACCATATTTTAATAAAAAATTGAATGAGGTAAGAACAAAGTATTCTACCTATGATGTTGAACTTTATGCAATTATAAAAGCATTAAGACATTGGAGGCACTCCCTGGTGCCTATGGAGTTTGTCCTATTTACAGATAATGAGTCTTTAAAGTATGTGAATACACAAAAAAAGTTAAATAGTAGGCATGTAAAGTGGGTGTCTTTCTTAGAGGGGTATACTTATATATTGAAACATAAATCAGGAAAATAGAATCTGGTAGTTGATGCATTAAGCAAGAGAGTATCATTATTAACTACTCTAGTGAGTGAAGTTGTTGGATTTGAATCTGTCAAAGAATTGTATAATATTGATCCATATTTTGGCAAGATAGTGAAGCAATGCTACAATCCATTAATAGGTGGGACATATAATATTCATAGTATCTTATACAAGAAGGTTATCTATTCAAAGAGAACTAATTATGCATTCCAGTTGGGTCTCTACAAGATAATAGAATAAGAGAATTACATAGTGGAGGTTTGACTGGACATTTTGGTAAGACAAAGATAAAGCTTTGGTGGAGGAAAATAATTTTTGGCCAAAGATGAATAGAGATATGACAAGGTATGTTTCTAAGTGTAGGATATGTTAGGTGGCTAAAAGACATTCATAAAATACTAGGCTATACATGCCACTACTAGTTCCAAGAGGACCATGAACAAATTTGAGTATGGATTTTGTGTTGAGATTACCAAACACATAGAGAGATAATGATTTAATTTTTGTTGTAGACATATTTTATAAAATATTTCATTTCATTACATGTAAGAAAACCAATGATGCCATGAGTTGCATAATTATTTTTTAAGGATATTGTGAGATTGCATGGTGTTCTAAAAACTATTACTTTAGATAGGGACACAAAATTTCCAAGTCATTTTTGGAGGACTTTGTGGAATAAGATGGGTACTAAGCTATAATTTAGTAGTGCATATCACCCACAAAAAATAGATAGACATAAGTTCTAAATAGGAGCTTGAGAAATTTGTTGAGATGCATAGTGGGAGAGAAGCCTAAGCAATGGGACTTAGACTTACCACAAACTATGTTTTTATATAATAGTTTCATGAATAGATCAATAGAAAAATCACCATTTCAAATTGTTTATGGGATAAATCCTATGGTAATTTTAGATTTGATACAATTACCAGTTGTAGATTGAATTGGTGATGGGACACAAGCATTTATAGAGCATATGCAGTAGTTATAGGAAGGAGTAAGAAGAAAGTTGCAGGAAAGTAATGAAACATATAAAGCATCAATAGATGTCAAAAGAAGATCCAAGGTATTTGAAAAAGGATATTTGGTAATGGTTTATTTGAGAAAATAATTTTTTTCAAAAGGCATGTACAACAAGTTGAAGTACAATAAAATTAGTCCATACAAATTTGTGAAGAAAATCAATGGCAATGCTTATGAGGTGAGTTTACCCTAGATTTTTGATATTTGTCTAGTATTTAATGTTTCGGATTTATATGATTCCATGGAGAAGATGGTGAAGGTGATGAAGAAGTAAATTGGTAGCAATAGGTTCTAAAGAAGAACAAAACAAAGGTAGTGCAGGTTTTGGATATGAAGACAAAGAGCACAAGGCAAAGAAATTATAACATGTATTTGGTCCAGTGGGAAGGATTAAAGCAATAAGACAACACTTGGATCATATATGAGAGCTAAATAAGATTGACAAATAAAAATGGCAACATTACAATTAGGGCAACTCATAGGCGCTGAGTTGTTTTCAACAAGAAGAGACTAATGCAGAAAAAATAATCCAACTTTCAAAGACCATAACTTTTGATCCGTAGCTTTGTTTGAGCTCTTCTACATGCCCAAAAAATTACATCAAAAATTTTGATGCTTCCCTAAGCCACACTTTCTACTTAGATGCATTTTTCAAAAAAAAATGGAGGCCAAACAAGACTATCTGAGGGTTCAAAATTGTAGTTTAATGATTTTTTCAAGATTTTTCTTTTTTTAGAAATTATATATTTTTATGATCAGATGAGAACTTTAGTTGAAATTTGTTTAGTAGGATAATTTTAGTATTTATAATATTTCAGGATATTTTTAGAGTTGCACCTACTTGCATGTGCAAATTAATAAAAATAGCAGCTGCTGAAAATAAAAGTTTTGTTAGAATCTAGTTTTATTTTCAAAATTTTGCATGTCAAATTTAATTCCAAGTTGATACTTATTTATGCATGATTTTTAAATATTTTAATTCAATCAATACAAATCAATTTTGAGTATTGTTTCAAATTCTGACCTATTGTACTTTTTGTTCTTGATAGTTTGGGTTCATTAAGTTAACTCTTCTTTCATAATATTCCATTGAAAACTTGTTAATTTAAATAAATTATTTTACAAAAATAAATATAAAAAGGAACTTGTTAAAATAAAAATGTAAATTAAAAATTAAATTTCTTATTTAATATGTTTTATTCTTTTTTAAAGTTTAGTATATATGTGATTTAATTTAATTTAAATAAATAATTTAAAATAACTTGAAAAAAAATTTATTACAATAAAAATGTTAAGCTAAATTTTCAATCCTCTTATTTGGTGTGCTTTATTTTTCTCGAAAACTTATTCTATAACAATTATTTATAGTCGATTAAGTTAAATATATGTCATCATTCTATCAATCACTCAAAATATTTTGATAATAATTTTTGATTTTATTACTTTCTAAGTTTCCAAATTCCAGACATTATATATATCTGAATTTATAGATTCCATACATTGAAATGTCAAAGCATCTATCATGATTGAAATGCATTATAACTTCAGCTATACATGGAATCATAAACCTGACATTCACGGAAGGATAAATGCAATCTAAAACAATATAAAACGTGCATTTGGATAGTCTTGTGGTACACTCTATTGTAAATTTTGTTAAGTTTTAATATATAAATGAAATTCTAAGATGAGCAATCTGTGCATTCTTATTTTTACAATATTTTTATTTGAAAATGATTTATAAAAATAAAAAGAAAAAAAAATAAAATAATAAAAAGATTAAAAATATAAATATTGTTAACATAAAAAATGGAAAAATAAAATTAAAAAAAAGTCAAAAATAAATATAAATATCGACTACTCATAAAGCAAGGCACTTATCTATTAGATAGATAATACAATTTGAAAAATAGAGACCAATTTATACATAATGTTTGGCCAAGAGAAATTTGGCAAGTTAGCTTCCTATGAGGATCATAAGGATACATTATTTTTGTTTGATCCATTTATTTTGAGGGGGGTTTTAAATTAGATGTTATATTATTATTTTTTTAATATAGTTTTTATTAATGAAGAGGAAATGAATGACATTATTTTTAAGTTGAGGTGTAATAAATGATTAAAAAAAATTAATTATTAAAAATTATATTGTTAAATAATTATAAAAATTTATAAAAAAAGGTTTAAAAGTTCATTAAACTATAACATATATAAAATATAAAGTAAAAATAAATTTATAAAAATGAAAATGAATAAAAATAAATAAATTGACAATTTTATGTTAAGAAATTACATTCAAATTATACAAATTCAATAAAATTTATTCATAAAATTTTAAAAATATATATAATTAATTTTTAATTTCTTTCATTTAATAAATTTTCTTTTTACTCTCTTCAACTACTTCCCTTCTTTATTTTAACCTAAGAATATATAATTTTTTTATATCATCTTCTTATCATCCTTTTGATTTTTTTACTTTATCTCCTCTTATTGATGTCCCTTCCCCACTTTTCCCTTCTTTTTATTTCCCAAATTTCAGTATTCCTTTTTTATTTGGTGGCGGGGAGGGCAGTGCCTCCTTTCTAATGCCACTTCAGAAAATAAAATAAAGTGGTCAGGTTTATGGGCCTTTTCATAGAGAATTAAACTTTATTTATTATATTTTTCTTTTTTTATGGATAATAGTTTTTCACTAGAATGTAGATTAATTTGGGATACAATTGAAGGCCTATATTTTTATGCAATATATTAATTACATGAATACAGACTAAATACTATTAGATGTATATCAACTATTACCAATCACAATCATTATCGATCTTAAGGATAACCAATATCGTCAACCAACCTCACATACTTTTCCATAAATTTAACATAAATAAAACTTAAAACAATTAAACTACTTAATAAACTCACCTACATCTTATTGACTACTATTTCTTTCTTTTTTATATAAATAAAATAAAATAAAATGAAGAAACTTTGAAACTTATAACCCACTTTCAATTTCAAATGAGAAAAATTTATTTCCTAGGCTACTTATTTTCACCTACTCTCAATAATTATTTCTTACCAAAATAATGTTCTTTTGATACATATGTTATTAGTTCCTACCAAGGTAGGGAACTATAGGATTAGGTTGAAGCAATTAATTTTGGTCAATAAAATAATTAAAAATAATAATTTTTTCAACAATAAAATTTTAAATGATTATTTTTATTTATGAGAATTTTTTAGATAAAGAAAATGCATGAAAAATAATTTATTTGACATTTTATCAGGCAGATAAAACTAATATAACAATTTTTTGATGTTCTCTTCGAATACAATTTTTTTTTAAAATTTTTAAAATAAAAATTTCTCTCATGACAATATGTGTGCACAAAAATAACTTACTCCATATTTATAGAACTGAAATACCACATCACCTAGTAAATTTAGGATGTATAATTTTTTCAACTTTTTAAATGACAAATAAAATAAATTATCTTATATTTATTTATTTTAAACATAAAAATCCCTTTATTCATGGCTTCACATTTATGACATGCATCATTGTTTGAAGCTCTGGATTTCTTTTATAAAAAATATGAAATTCACATTACACCGCACTATGTAGGTCTTTTAAAACTTACATGCCATCAGTTACAATATCATAAAACTGAAATAATGTTATAAAAAGTATATTCATATTTTTATTCTTCTTTCTAACCGTGGTTTAAACTTGTTAATTTCTTAACGGCTCTACCGATTAAAATGCATGTAATACAGGGCATGATTCGATTCAATTTTGCTCCCTACTATAGCACCTCCACATTGTCAAGTTAACATTGTATATTTCTCCACAGGTGTGGCAGACGCAGGGACAATGTTTCCAAATATTATGATACTAACAAAGAGAATGGAAAAAACCGAATGGCATCCCATCTATTCAGAAAAGGAGATTAAAAAATGGATAATCAAATCATCCACATGCATATCCAGTTATTTGAATAGAAGAAAAGATTGACCGATTGATTCTAAGGGGCTTGCTCTTCAATCTACATGATTGATCCACAATTTTTACAGCTTACGGCTGCAACCTTCCCACTACGTAGATATTTTGAAAGTTATTGTCCTTTTATAAGCAATGAATTACCAATTGTTTTATCACGCTTTGTTAATTTATTCTATTTTAGTTATCAATTTTTATTTTTTTTTAAAAGTTCCATTCTTTAATAACTCTTTTTTTATCAATTAAAAAAATGTACATATGATTTTCTAATTTGATATATATATATATATATATATATATATATATATAATTTAATGCATAGTTTTAAGAAAAATAAAGTTTAAAACATGAAATATTTCATTGATTTAATTAATTATTAGTATCATGTACTTGTTAATTATTAAAGTATAAATTTGTGGATGACTATATAATTTCAGAATTTGGTGGAAATTAATTGTTTGTTGCAAAATCTAGTGAATACTAGTTGATTTTTGTTTTTAATTAGATTTTGCGAAAACATTAACTTAATTATTGATTATATATTTTTGTAATTTATTATTAATTATATATTTTTTTGTTTCAATTGGATGTATGTATGTAAAGTTTGGATGTATGTATGTTAAGTTTTTTTATTTTGTTACTAAATTCATGGCATTTTTTTAATCAATTCTTTAGAATTTCCTACTTGTTGCTACCTATAATTTTGTAATAAATGATCAAACATCCAATATCAATCTTAAGTTGTGCTTGCATGATTAGACTCAGGGTCTCATCAAGCAATGATATTGGCTTGCCATGAATTTCTTTCAATTTGGATATGTATAAGAGTTTCCCTCATAAATGTTGTATTAATCACATGCATGGATTCAATCTACAACAGCCCAGGTTAAGATGTGTGTGTCATGGTTATTTAATAACTTAGCACTATTTGCTTTACAATTTTTTTTTTGGATTTTATACAAACATTATATTCTTAAGTCTCATTATTAATGATTTTATCTATTTATTATTATTAGTTTTATCATGCTATTTACTATTTTACTAACTATATGTTAAGTAGTATAATTTAATGTAAAATATCTAACAACATAGATAATTATTCAACCATAAACAATTGTTAATATAAATATAACATCCTCTATGCAACCTTTGTTCATCTTTATAATCACAAATGTCATTTCTCAATCTAATTTAAAAGGAAAATAAGTATAGTGTTCTGCATAAAGGGTGTGTGTATGTTTAATAATGAGACAAGGTTTTATGTCAATGACTAGCGAGTATGATGCACATGTCTAGAGGGGAATAGCTATGACCAAGGCTTAATAGGTTAAATCATTCACTCAAACTTAATCTCAAATATTGACTAATCTAAATTGAAGACCAGGGGCCCATTTCCATTAGTGAGACTTAAATTTGAGCAATCCTATTCTCTTATGAGTCATGTTTAATTATTCTCTAGTGGCCTCACTTTTAATTAATATTATAATAATCATTAAAAAATTAACGAACACAAAGTAACAAGATAAAGAAAACTATCAATAGGCCAAGATTCTAAACAATAACTTGTATTAATTTGTATTGAATAAATTGAAATAATTACAAACCGAAACCATCCTTAAATAAGCCTCAACTAAAAATTTAGAGTTGACATGCAACAATTTGAAAAATCTAAAATCTAAAACAAAACATCTATTTTTAGCAGTCGTTATTTATAGTAAGTTTCGCATGCAAGTGTGCACAACTCTAAATTTTTTCTGAAATAACCTAAATACTAAAATTAGCCTATGGGAATAAATTCAACTGAAGTTGACATCCGATTCTAAAAATATACAATTTTTAAAAATAAAAAATTCTCAAAAAATTCATTAAATGTTAATTTTGGACCCTCAGATGATCACTTTTGGCCTCTAAAAAATATCTAAATCAAATTTAAGCTGATAGAGTGGCTTAGGGTAGACTATAACTTTTTGATACAGTCATTTTTGTGTGTGGAAGAGCTCAAATGGAGTTATGGGTCAAAAGTTGTGTCCTCCAAAAGGTTGGCCTATTTTTCTGCATCATTCTCCTCTAGTTAAAAATAACTCAGCGCTTACAAGTTGCCTTGATTATATTTCTACCATTTGTCTTTATAAATCTTCTTCATCTCTCATTATGTAATCGAAGTGTTGTCTTCTTGATGCAATTCTTCTCATTGTACCAAATACTTGTTATATTCTCTTACCTTGTGCTCACTGTCTTCATATCTAAAATTTTACTATTTTTTCTTTTTTCTTTGGAACCTATTTCTTCCAATTTAATTCTTCATCTTCATCACCTTCACCATCTTTTCCATAGAATACATATACATATAAAACATTAAATACTAGATATATATAAAAATTATGTGGTAAACTCACCTAATAAGCATTGTCATTAATTTTTTTCACAATTCTGCATGGTCTAATTTTCTTGTACTTCAACTTGTTGTACGTGCATTTTTTAAATATTTATTTCTTCAAGTAAATCATTACCAAATCTCCTTCAAATAATTTTTATCTTTTTCTGACATCTGTTAATATTTCATATTTCTCATTACTTTCCTACAACTTTCTTCTTACTCCTTGCAACTGTTGTATATGCTCTGTAAATGTTTATGCATCATCACTAATTCAATATGTAATTGGAAATTTTACTAGATATAAAATACCCATATGATTTCTCTCATAAATAATTTTAAAAAGGTGACTTTCCTATTGATCTATTCACTGAACTATTATATACAAACTCAGCTTGTGGTAAAGCTAAGTCACATTGCTTTGGCTTCTCTCCCACTATGCATCTCAATAAATTTTCCAAGCTCCTATTCACAACTTCTATTTGTCCATCTATTTTTGGGTGATATGCACTACTGAATTGTAACTTAGTACCCATCTTCTTCCACAAAGTCCTCCAAAAATGACTTAAATTTTTTATGTCCTTATCTGAAGTAATAGTTTTTGGAACACCATGTAATCTCATAATATGCATAAAAAATAATTCTGAAACTCTAGTGGCATCATTGGTTTTCTTACATGCAATGAAATGAACTATTTTAGAAAATCTGTCTACAAAAACAAAAATTGAATCATTAGCTCTCTATGTGTTTGATAATTCTAACACAAAGTTCATACTCAAATCTATCCATGGTCCTCTTAGAATTGGTAATGGCATATATAATCTAATATTTTATGCATGTCCTTTAGCCACCTGACATATTCTACACCTTAAAACATATTTTGTCACATCTCTCTTCATCTTTGACCAAAAATACTTTTCCTCCACCAAATCTATTACTTTCATCTTACCAAAATGTCCAGCCAAACCACCACTACATAAATTTCTTATTATATTGTCTCATAGAGACCCAACTAAAATGTACAATTATTTCCTTTTGAAGAGATAACCTTCTTGCATAAGATACTCATCATGAATAACATTTGTCCCACCTGTTAATGAATTTTTTCACTTATCAACTACCTTACTAAAATATGGATCAGTATCATATAATTCTTTAATAGCTTCAAATCCAACTACTTCACTCACCATAGTAGTTAATAATAATACCCTCCTGCTCAATGCATTAGCTACCTGATTCTATTTTTTTAATTTATGTTTCAACAAAAAAGTATACGCCTACAAGAAAGAAAACCATTTTGCATAGCTATTATTTAACTTTGTTTGTTTGTTCACATACTTCAAAGCCTCATGATCTATAAATAGTATAAACTCCTTAGGCACCAAGTAATGCCTCTAACGTCTTAATGCTTGTACAATTGTATAAAGTTTAACATCATAGGTAGAATACTTTATTCTTACCTCATTTAATTTCTCACTAAAATATGTTATTGGCTTTCCTTCTTGACTCAACACCACACCAATTCCCACAAATGAAGCATCACGATCAACCTCAAACACTTTGCTAAAATCTAAGTAATGCTAAAATTGGTCTTTCTGTAATCTTCTTCTTAAAAATTTCAAAGGATTTTGTGGTTGCTCTAGTCCATGCAAATTTTTTCCCTCTCATGAAATCTATTATTGGTTCCACAATACTACTAAAAGTCTTAACAATTTTTTTGTAAAAGGTTGTTGAACTATGGAAACTTCTTACCTCTATAATGCTTTTTTGAATAGGCCAATCAACAATTTATTTTATCTTTTCTTTATCCATTTTCACACCATTTACTAAAACTACAAATCCCAAAAATATCAAACTATTCTGTATAAACTTATAGTTCTTCAAATTTGCATACAACTTCTCCTTTTTTAATAAATCCATTACCATTCTCAAATGTTGTGTCCTTTAGTCTTATTTAATATCAAAATATCACGAAAATAAATAACCACAAACTTATCAATATATTCTCATATCACCATATTCATCACCCTCATAACTGTGCTAGGTGCATTAGATAATTTGAATGTTTCATCATCCACTCATATAAGCCATTCCTAGTCTTGAATGTATTTTTACACTCATCTCGTTCACTAATTCAAATATGATAATAACCACTCTTTAGATCAATCTTGGTAAAATATTTTGCTCCTATAACCACATCTATCATATCATCTAAACGAGGTATAGGAAACCTATACTTTATTATAATTGTATTAATTACTCTACTATTCATACACATTCTCCATCCTCCATCTTTCTTTACAGTTAGCAATGCTGGTGTTGCACAAGGACTCATACTCTCCCTTATTACCTTCTTCCTTAGCAATTCAATATTTTATTTATTTAATTTGGCATGTTATGTTGGACTCATCATATAAGCTACTTGATTGGGTAGAGTTGATCTTGAAATCAAATCAATGTGATGATGTATATATCTATTCAATGGTAATCCATCTGGTAACTCATCTGGCATAATATTTGTATATCATTTCAACACTCTTGCTACTTCTGTTGGTATTGACACCATTTTTTTCTTCACCTTTTGCTACTAATGCATAAAAATAACCTACTACCTTCATATCTTGGATAATTTTTTTAATAGAGAGGATGCTTTCTATCTTCTCTTCCTTTTTAAGAGGTAAAAAAATATCTTTGTACCACCTTTCTAAAAAGTGTATGTGTTTTTTGCTCCATCATGAATTACTTTCCTATCAACTTGTCATGGTCTTCCTAATAACACATGATATGCATCCATCAAAATAACATCACACCATATTTCATCATTATAACTTTTTCCTATAAAAAACTTGATTAAGCACCTTTTATCTACCATAACTTCATTCCCTTTTTAAAACCATGAAATATGATAAGGATTATGATGTTTTTCACATTTCATATTTGGTTTCTTAATCATTTCTTTAGAAACCATATTTTTATAACTACCACCATCTATGATTAAGTTGCATACTTTTCCACCCAAAGTACATCTTGTTTGAAAAATATTTGATCATATCCATGCATCACCACCTTCTTTATTATGCACTAGTTCCTTCCATAGAGTGATCATTGTTCTTTTCATCATGAGATTCTCTCCAACATCTGCTAGTGCAACTTCAATATTATGCTCTTCTATTTCAGCCTCAACTAGATTTACTCTTGGGTGATCTTCTTGCCTCCTTTCTTGATTTTGATAGTGTGGACACTCAAACACTCTATATCCTTCTTCTCCACATCTATAAAAGACATAATATCTATGCTGATTTAGAAACCATCCTTTAGCATCACCATAATCTCATCCTCTCTGAAATCCTCTTCCTCTTTGCTGGTATTTAAACCCTTGTCTATTATCATCTTGCCTTTTTGCACCATGTGATGATTCACATTTATTGGCATTAAAGCCACCTATGGTGGTATTAAACCCACCTCATCCTATTATTAAAGGGGAGATGTCTTAAAATTTTTTTTTTTTTTTTTTTCTGCTGCCTTCAAAGCTAATTAATAAGCTTCCTCCATGTTAAGTACTCTATGCATGCTTAATTCATCTTGAATAGAAAATTTCAAATGATTTACATACATTACATCCATTTACTCTTTTATTTCTTCATGCTTCACTCTTATGGAAAGATTATAAAATTAATCTATATACTCTTATATACTGTGATCTTTCTACCTCAAATTTTAAAATCTTCTATATAGGGTTTATGCATAATCCACAAGAATAATTTTTCCCCTTAGCTTCTTCTCTATCTTTTTACACAAATTAATATTCTCTTTACCCTTTATCTATCTCTCTTCCTACAAGTGATCCCACCAAATCATTGCATGAACTTTCAATTTCATGCATGCAAACTTTACCTTCTTGTCTTCTCTCATAGTCTTCTACTTGAAGAACTTCTCCATGCTATTCATTTAATATATCAACTCCTATAATTTTAAACTACCTCCATAATCTAAAACATCAACCTTGATTCATTTATTTCTTCTTTTTAAATCCCAAACCATCCTCTCTTCCATCGATGGTGGTTATTCTTCCTATTCTTCTTCTTGCTAAACTTCTTTATCATGATTTGTGTCTTCTTCATCACCACCTTATCTTCTCTGCTGATTTGTGATAACCTTTGTTAATTTTTAAACTTACCTCTAAAAATATTGTATAGTTTGATTCATCTTTACAAAATTTTCTAATCTTCTTTTCATTTTTACTCCAAAATTCAAACTTACTCTAATACTAGATAATAAATCTAAAAACTAACAAGACAAATAAAATTATCAATAGGCCAAGATTCTAAGCAATAACATGTACTAATTTTTATTGAATAACTTGAAATATTTACAAACCCAAACCATGATTAAATAAGCCTCAACTTAGACTTTAGAGTTGACATGCAATTTTTTGAAAAAATTGAAATCTAAAATATAAAAAACATCTATTTTTAGTAGCCACTATTTATATTAAGTTTTGCGTGAAAGTGTGCACATATCTAAATTTTTTTCATTATAACCTAAATACTAAAATTAGCCTATGGGATGTAATTCAACTGAAGTTGACGTTCAGTTCTAAAAATATACAATTTTTAAAACTAGAAAATTTTCAAAAAAATTATTAAATATTAATTTTTCACCCTCAGATGATCATGTTTGGCCTCTAAAAAATATTTAAATCAACTCTAAGTAGATATAGTGGCTTAGGGTATAATCAAACTTTTTGATACAATCATTTTGGCATGTGGAAGAGCTCAAAAGGAATTACAAGTCAAAAGTTATGACCTCCAAAAGGTTGGCATATTTTTCTGTATCAAAAATAGGTTGCTACTAAAATAAAGGGGTTGACTTAAGCCTTCTATGACTTATATTTTCAATCATCAATTTATTCAATCCTTAAGAAGAAATCATGGAGATCTAAGTCTTATTTATTCCTTTATTCATAGAGAAACATAATCAATTGGAACCTTAGTATGATATTAAAAAGATAATAATTAATCTATTTCAAGATCTCAAACATTATTTCGTGAAATAAATATAGTTTGAAATAATTATAATTTTGTTTAACGATTATTCAACATGAATTTATCATATCTAATGATTCACTAGTAAAATTATAATTTTAAGGGAAAGAGGAAAATGAGTGCCTAAGATTAGAATGTATGTGCTTAGTCAATATATCAATCAGTTTTAAATTTTGATAAAAAATATAACTTAATTTGAATTATTTTGTTTGAGCTTTTTGATTTCTATTTTTTTACTAGGTTTACTCTATTAAAGTTATTATTTTATTCACTTATTTTTTGATCAAAAGGATTTTTTTTTCAAAATTATTAGAGGGTTTTTGTTAGTTTTATTGAGGGTAAAAACTTTATTTTGGTCAAAACCCTATACAGGTTTTTAAAAAATTGTAGTTATTTTTTTCAATAAATTCAACCTAGAGGACAAACGGTGTACCTATTATAAATTAATATATGGGTTTCATCTATCTACTAATTTTAATTGAAACCCACTCTTATGCCTAATCGGTCTTTTGTAGTGGTCATCTCTTATTGTTCACATCATATAATGGTTATATGGGTTATTCTTGGTGTATACTTTCTAATTCATGTAATTAATATTTTTATTACACAATATCAAATAGAAATATTCAATATATTTCATAATTATGTAGTAAAATTGTGGAACAATAATATACAATAAAATCAATATTGCATTCAATCATAACATATCTTATATGGAATCCCAAGTGACTCACCCTATAATGAAAAGATAATGTAACCAACATATTTTTCCTCAATTCCATCCACCTCCCACACAACTTCTTGACTATGTTTATATGCATATTCAATTAGAAGTACCAAAGACTTGTGCTTGTGAATTTTTTCAAGATTAAATAGTCACTATGAGAAAGTCAATTGAAGAGTTAAAAAATAAAAATTAATATTTCAGCTCAAAGATCAGATGACTTAAAAATAAGATCACACATTTAAAGAATCCAGAGCATACCAGTGTGAATAATGTATCCACATATTCATCCAAATATTTAGTTCCTAAAAGTATTTCATCTCAAGATTGTAAGCTAGAAAAAATATATATACAACTAGTGATTAAAAAGGAGTACAAAAGGATACTATAAGAATTACAGTGAGATTCTAAGAGAAATGCATCAAAAATAATTTATCACATTACCTCCTATGCATTCTTTAAAGAAATAAAACTAATATTTTTCATATTATAGAATGCATGGGCATCATATAAACACTTGTTGGAGTTTAAATAAATAAATAAATAATTATTATTGACAATGGTGATCCTATAATAGACAAATCAATCAAGTAACCCACTCTTATTATGATTGTATATCCTAGAAAATAAGTGTAAGTACAACAAATTTCAAAATTAAAGCAAAAAAAATCATCAAAAGGAAAAATTAGAGCAAGCAAGGTTACAAAATAAATAAGATGAATAATCAAGGCTACAAAAAAGAAAAATTACAAAGGGAATAGTTAATTAAGCAAAGGGTGAAAATTGAAAAGGAGAAGTTACCAAAGGAGCAATTATTAAAAAAACATGTGAAAATACGCTGAAGATAAGCAAGAAATTTTATTTAAGAAAGAGTTCCTAAAAAAAAGAGGCATAAAAAGAAGATAATCTATAAATTTAATGTTATTATTATATTTTTAACAGAACTAACCAAAAACTGTTCATCATATTTAGATCCTTTGATCCTTAACCCACTCATAGATGGAAAATAATGTACCAATGTTGTGATCGATAAAACTATTGAACTGAATTTTTGTAGCAAGACACTCTTAAAATTTCTAGGATATAATAAGCAATAATTGATTAAGAATACATCTAAATCATTGATTAAGACTACATATAAATCATTTATTCCATTGTGTATTTCTCTCCTTCTCCTCTTGCACATTTCCCATTTTTTAATTTTGTGATTCTTGGTTAAAAGTACATAATAACCCCAAAAATACACAAAACTTATAATGGAGAAGACCCTATCAAATGTATAGAAAAACCACCATCTCAATGGTGACTTATCCAATTTTTTTTAAATTTTGTTGCTTTTCATTGGGTGAGTAAAAAAACAGAGACATATAAAAGTGACCTAAATTTCTACCCATAATTTAAAAATTTAAAAAAAAATCATAATATTCTGATTTTTGGTATATAAAATTTATCTAGGTCATTATGTTGTAGTGATCAATAAACAACTTGAATTACTTTTGACAACTAACATAAATAATTAGTAGAGTATGCAAAATTGAGAGAGTAAAAAATAGTTTCTTTTAGGTTTCCTATTAATTTTTAAAAATGGTTCCCTTTTGTGTTTATCTGAGATGCATGTTTCACATTTTTCAATCTTCTTGGGTAGAGTTTTAAACCCTAAAACACTAATATTTTGAATATTTTAAATGTTGTCATAGTTGGTATGCAAAATATAACATGCCATAGAATACTTGTTGGCATTCATCCCTCAACGATATGAGCAAAATATATTGAAATTGAAGTCTCACCTTTATATTTTATAAACTTTTCTTCCTCAAATCCATGCAAGACAACTACATTACCACATTAATTATGATGTTTACTTATCCATCATCAATAAAATGGATTTTCATTGTTTTCAAATTAACACCATCGATAAAAAGTTTCTTTTTTTTTGAAGAAGTTATAAGACATTTTAGAGAGTGAAATATTAAAGCTTTGATGACTTAAGTAAAACATTCCATTTCATTTAGAATGCATTCTTCTTGTATTTGACAAATATACAAGACCACATCTTTCTTCATAAAACTCAAAGAAATCCCCTTAAAAATTCATGTTTTGTGTGATAATAATATCTAAAACCTAAGTATTATCTCAAGTTAACTTTATTCTGGCATTATTTACTTCATTTGAAATAGATAACACACATTCATTGTAAACTACGCTGAATTTAGTACTAAGATTTTATTTTTTTTCTTATTTAATTATTTTTATTTTTTATAGGCCTCAATCTTGTCCCATATTATTTTACATGAATTCATAAACCTCATGTCTTCCTTTTTTATCACAACATTTTCAAAACAAGTTTTAATATCATTTAAGTTTTCATGTTGTTGACTACTATGTTTTTCTAGTTTGGCCTTCTCATCCCATATTTATTTCTTTGTCTTTATCATTTCATTCATTTTGTGAAGAATAAGTCTTGTTTGAATAATTTTACATTTGATAAGTTTAGAAAATATTTTCACATTTGGTTTTAGTCTTTAATTTAAAGAATTTTTTTCTTTTAATCTTTTTACAACCAATTGATGAAAAGTGAGTGTCTATAATTGATTTATTTATTTCAAAGACTTTAAATAGGTTGAATATGTGCAAATAATATATTTTATGAAACTATTCATATATACATCAATTTTTATACTAAGAACTTCAACATCATATTTAATTGCATGGATTTACACAACTAAACTTATTATATTACCATTTTTCAACTCAAAGCTAAATAATTTCAATTTCAATTATATGTATTTTGATATTAAATGAGAATCATATAATTATTTAAATCGTTTTAGTGCTTGCCATTGTGTATTGCACCCTCATATACGATAAAAAATATCTCTATCAATTGAGGCCCTTATAAAGGCCAATGCCTTATAATTTTTATGCTTCCAAGTTTGTGATTTTGCATTTTTTATTGGTTCAACTAGTTGTGTGTTTCAATTACAAATATCAAACCACAATTCCTTAAAGAAAAATGTATACTCTGATTGTATGGACCATTATAGCCAGGTAGCCTTCCAAGTTTGTGTCGTGCCAACTAGTTTTTTGATTGAGTATATTTTTATATCAAGCGTAGATGGATTGGTTACTTCTCACTCCAATAGGGTTCTCTTTATATATACCAACAAACTTATATACCAAACATCTTGATATGTTGGCCTTTCCTATGTATATGTTGGATATGTGCAAGAAAATTGTCCTTTCAATATAGATTACAGTGTATGAAAGAGACGTTATAACACGTGATATTAAAGTGATATGTGTCACTTAGGTATTACATGAAAATGATTTATCATATCAATGACACCTACTTAAAAATAAATTACTTTACCTAAACATAACTTTTTTATATACATAAAATTTCTTACTATCAAGATTTATGTCTAACAATATAAATGAATATGTAATGGAAGAAGATGAAAAAATGAAAATTGTATCCTTATTTCTCCCTAAAATTTTATAAGTTCAAAGCTTCAAACATTATTTTTTGTAGTTGTGTTAAGCAATTGATATAGTAACTCAAATGCAATGACTTTACTTAAACGTGAACCAAAAAAACTAAATATAATAAACACTAAATTTTTTAATTTATTCTAATTTTGATTTTTTTTAAAAAACTAAAAAGAACATAGATTTGCATTTTCGAAGGTTTTTTTTGGGTCATCTCCCACGTGGCTCTCAATGGGATTACATCACCTTTCTATTTCTAGCATGGCGTGTTTGGGTAGATAAAGAATTAGAACACGATTCTTATCACCCATGAAGCTTTCAATAGCTCGAACATTTTCTGAAAATTTGTACAACTAGTAGAAAAAATAGAAGATATATTAGATGATGTCAAACCAATGTTTGAGTGCTTCCAACACTGCTCAAATGACAATAAATTTAAATGGGATCTTTAATAGTTGTATTTATGATTAATTCAACATAGCAGGGCTCTACTACATCTTCGAAAGTTTGCAATATGACAGTGTTGTATTAGGTTTTAACGCTACGTCTACTTAACTGATTCTGAAGTGATATCTTGGGATTTCAAAGCAGATAATTCATAGTTCGAGTGCTTTAATATTATATCAAACTCTGTATATCCTAACATTTTTCAACATGTGGGATAAGAATTTTCAATGAAGGAAGAAGAATGGAGGATAATTTTTTTTTGAAAAGACCCTGTGCTCCGATACTATTATTAGGCCATAAGAATTAGAAATGAAATTTGTACAAATTAAATTTGTATTCATTCATTAAATAAAATTAAGAGTACATATAAATAATATAACTATTCAATTCATTTTCAAAATGATTGCTCATATTTTATTAGAAGACAAAAATACTACTCTTAAGATTATGTAAAATAATATTATTATTATTATTAATTAAAAGCTAAACTGTTGTTAGACATTTATTTATTGAATTTTATTTTTTATTATATTTTAAATGTGTTTAGATTTGTAAAGTAAAAATATATTTAATTTAATAAAATATAATATAATAATTAAAAACTATTTTTAGGTTCTAAAATAATGAAAATAATGTGAAAAACATATATTTAACTATTTTTCTATTGTAATTTGTAGTGGAGAGTTTATATTATTTTTATATATCTTTTTTTTTTAAAAATGATTTTATTATTTTACAATTTAAAATTATTTATTACTTTTACAAATCTATGTCGATTTAATATAGAGGAATTTGAATTTATTATTACACACTAGTTTTTAACAATTGGTGTGGTCTCCCCAGATTGATCACTAACCCAGATCATAATTGATACTTTTCTACCCCTTTTCAGCAAGGAGTTGGAGTTTAAATATTCATGTTAAAATCATTATTGACCCTTATAAGTAGACATCATTAGTATATGATATTGTCAATGCGCGTGTGATCATTCCTCTTACGATTGTGTATAGAATGCTTATCCCTTTAGTGTGCATGATCACAATAGATAAATAGCTCCAGATCTACTTATATGAAAGTCCACTACATGCTTATCCCTTTAGTGTGCATGATCACAATAGATAAATAGCTCCAGATCTACTTATATAAAAGTCCACTACATTAATTATTGTCTGGGAAACCATACCTTAACTATTGTCCCTCCTCAAAATCATTTATGTCCTTATCTTTTTGGTGACATTATCACTTATATTTAATTTAATTTTATAATATTTTATGATTTTAATATTATAAATATATTATATAATTTTTATACCATAAATTTCAACCAATTACATTTTTGTTGTGAACCCTGAATATAATCTCTACCCCATATCCAATATTTGAGACCACCTTTTATGGTAACAATATTTGTAATGTTAGATTTAATATATCCCATCACCTATCGATGCCTCCTTCGACCCGAAAAGGTGTAGTTGCTAGTCTATAAATACACCATAATCTAAGCCAGTAGCTTATAAATAAATTCCGATAAAAGCCAATTAAACTTGCAGAACGTTACAGAAACCTGTACCGACCTCCGCAAACGTCTCACTACGGTTTACAAAATGGCGGCTATCAACGACTTTTCGTTTGCCTTCGATAATACTAACTTTTCTGACCGAGTATTGCGATTAAAAATCATGTCCGACTCTCACGAACTGAAGTGTGAGAGAGAATCTTCCACAGAATCTAAATATGACCGACTATATCCTCTTCAAAATTCTTTGTTCGGTAAGTTCTCTTCAAGATTATTTATAAAGAAAGTTCCGGATTCGTTCAAGTTCTGAAAGACCTAATGTATTTAATTATGGGAAGAAGAGTGTTTTCCAGCGTTTTATCTACTGTTTAATCTTTCAGATTTCAATAGACTAATTATCTTTATATTTATATAGTTGATTGGATAGTTATAGGGGGTTCGTCTTCTAAAAATAATAATAATTTTTTAGCGATCACCGGACTAAACTAATTTCATTTATATGATAGCAGATAATAACCAGGATGCAAATTTGATAGACAGCTCTCCAGCTGAGAGAGTCAGAACCATACATATTAGCTCAGTACTATTGGCCTCAAAAAGTCCCTTTTTCTACAAAGTAAGAGCAACTCAGCTATAAAATGACAAATGATTTTTATCTATTATCTTTTTACTTCAATTTTGGGTGTCTTATATTTTTTATTCATATTTTCTTGTTTGTCCAATTAAGCTTTTTAACTGTGAGCAAAGAGATGTCATTGTCACTCTTCGTATAAGTATGTTTCCTTTGTTGAATTTTTGTTCTGTAAACAAATATTTATTAGTTTTCTTTTTCTTTTAATATATAAAAATATTGGCTTATAGCAGAGGAAGTGGCATTCATGGATTTATTAAATTTCATTTATCGTGGAACACTCAAAGCTGATACGACAAGTGCATTGTTGGACGTTCTTGTGATTGCTAAAAAGTTTGAAGTTCCATCTTGTATAGATTTCTGCATAGATAATTTGTGTATAACAAGAGCATTTTTTTCAAAAAACGACTTTAATTCTGTAATCCATTTTAAATTATATTAAGTATTTTATTTATAAAAATTAAAATTAATTGAAATAAAAACTTTATAATATATAAAATATTATTTAGAATTTGTCCGTGTGTTTTATTGAACAGTTTTGCTTTTCATATTGATATATTGTTTAATTAATTTCTCTTCAAATTATTTAATGAGGCAATTGTTTTTAAAGAGAAATTAAATTTTTTGGATAGTTTTTTAAAGTTTTAGATTCAACATTTAATAGTGTTTTAAAAAGATATTTGTCAATTATTTTTATAAAATATTTATTAATTTGTTAAATTTTTCTAAATATACATGTAATATTAATAATTTTTATTTTTATTTTTTAAAATTCATTTACTATATATATATATATATATATATATATATATATATATATATATATATATATATATATATTCATTTAAAATTAGAAACTTCTCTTTCAAAAATATTGCAATTCCTCATATATTTTTGGTACTAATTATATGATAAATGGTCTATGATAAACATTTATTAGTAGGAAAAAGAATATTGAATTTAATCAACATTAACTTTCTAATTTTTTTCACATTAACATAATAGTTAAATAAAATTTAAAATTACTTCATAATAATTAAATAAATATCAAATTTGAAATTAATTATTTTTATTAACAACTCACATTACACCCATCTAATTACCATGTCTATCATTGTACTTAACTTGTCCTCAATGTTTAATGTTATAACACCTTTAATAATATTATGGTCAAGTAACAATTAATTTCTAAGGAGATATACTTGCAGCCTTATCAACTTCTCCTTCAAAAATACCCTAATTCATTGTATTTAATAGTAATCATATGATAAAAAACTTATTTAAAACATAAACATAATAAATATTTATTAATACTGAAAAGAACATTGAATTTAATCAATATTTACCTTCTAACCTCTTTCACATCAATATAATAATTAAATAGAATTTAAAATTATTTGATTAATTCTTTTATCATTTTCTCTTAGAATTATCCAATGAGGTAATAGTTCTAAAGTTATTTTTTATAAATTAGTTATTTTTAGATAGTTTTTTAAAATTTTAGATTCAACAATAATGATGTATTTTATTTTTTATTTTATTAATGAAAGTGTCCTATTCAATTAAAAAATAATGAACAATATCTTGTAAACATATTTATTAAATTTTATTATAAAATATCCATAGAATTGTTAAATTCACCCAACGATACATGTACTAGTAGTAAATTCTATATTTATTTTTAGAATTTATTCACCCACACACATACATATATAATACTTTTTTTGATATAAAAATATTTATTTATAATAAAAAACTTCTACTTCAAAAATATTTTAATTCTTTGTATATTTTTGACACTAATCATATGATAAGAGATCTATTTAAGACACAAGTATGATAAACATTTGTTAATATGGAAAATATTCATTTAGAACTAAAAACTTCTCCTTCAAAAATATCCTAATTCTTCATATATTTTTAACACTACTTATATAATAAAAAACCTACTCAAAATACAAGTATGATACACATTTGTTAATAAGGAAAAGAATATTGAATTTAATCAACATTAACCTTCTAAATTATTTTTTGTATTAACATAATAGATAAATAAAATTTAAAATTACTTCATAACATTATATTTATTATTATAATTAATTTTTCCTCAATATTCAATGTTATAATAATTTTAATAATATTATAATCAAATAATAATAAGTTCCAAAGAGATATCCCTGTAGTCGTATCAACTTCCCCTTCAAAAATCTTCTTTATATTTGACATTAATCATATGCTTTGATTAGCATTTGTTAGTACGGAAAATAATATTGATCTCTTTTTTGCATTAACATAATAATTAAAATTTGAAATTATTTGATTAATTTTTTCATCATTTTTTATGATAATCATATTATCATATGAGATAATAGTTTGAAGATTAGTTTTAATGAATTAGTTATTTTTTAATAGTTTTTTAAAATTTTAAATTTAATAATAAAAATATATTATATTTTTTTTTATAAATAAAATTATCTTATTTAATCAAAAAATAATGAACAATAATCTGAAAACATATTTATCAATTTCTTTTATAAAATGTTCATAAAATTATCAAATTCACCCAACTATATATATACTAATAGTAAATTTTATATTTATATTTAAAATTCATTCATCTACATACATATTTCATACTTTTCAATATAAAATTATTTATTTAAAAGTAAAAAAATTTCCTTCAAAAATATTCTAATTCTTCTTATATTTTACTAATCATATAATAACAGACCTACTTAAAACATAAGTATGATAAACATTTATAAATAAAGAAAATATTATTAAATTTAATCAACATTTACTTTCTAATTCCTTAGCATTAACATAATAATTAAATAAAATTTAAAATTATTTCATAACAATTAAATAAATGTCAACTTTAAAATTTATCATTTTTATAGATAATCTATACTAAACTTTTTCCATCCATTTAATAACCATGTTTATTATTTTAATTTTTCATTTTTTTGTTTTTTTCTTAAAAAATATTTTTTTTTAAATATTATATTTTAATAAAACTTAAAAAATAAGGATTTTTTTTCCTATTAAAATTGTTTAGGGCTCTTACTTGACCTACTCCCTCCAACATACTTAAAACTCAGACATAACTAAAAAATAAACAATCTATTATTACAATTAACTTATCATCAATGTTCACTGTTATAATACTTTTAACAATATTATGATCAACTTATAATCAAGTTCCAAGGAGATATACCTGTAACCTTATTTCAATAAGTTTTGTCAAGTAATGATCCGGAAGTTATCTCAGAATATGCTATCTACGATTTTATTATCAAGATGAATGAGCGTATGGTATTTTGGAATATTAAAAAAGATGAATGTTTATCAAGTGACAAGAAATTTCTACGCTCTCAACTCATCTATGACCAGCATTTTTTTGTGGAGGGTTATGTTGCAATGAATGAGGAAGATCTGCCTGTATCCTTTGGACTATGCCTTGAAATGGTAAGCAACGGGGAGGTCACCGTGGCCTATATATTCTCTGTTCGATCAAAATCCTCCGGTAACTTTGATATGATGGCTCGTGGCATAGAAAAATTGGAATATACAGGTAAGGTTGGTGTTCCCGATCTCTTTGGTCGGATTTTTTAATCAGAAGATAACAAATTTTTTATTGAAAATGTTCTGCACTTAAACGTGTCTCTAATTGTGAGAAATTACTGTAAGCGGGGCGTTAAGTTCTCACAACCAGACCTTTATTTGACAACGGGTTGTTCATAATATGATATTAGTTTTGGATCTAATTAAAAAAAAAAAAAATTATGTTTTCAGAGAAATGTTGAATTATTTAATATACGTTATTAGTTGTAAGTTGGAATTGTGGTGTTTTTTAAAATAAATATTTTTTCAAATTAGAGGCATGTATTTACATAAGAGTATAATTTTATTATTAGAATGATTTGGTAGAATTTTATTATAAAAAATAATAAAAGTACATAAATTTACATAGTTACATAGTTTGTGAAGATAAAATATTAATTTCGAACACGAATCAAAAAAGAAAATAATTTTACTTTAGATATTTATATTTTCATGAAATTTGAATTATATATTTCAAGACATTTTAAGATCACTTTTATTCATTACTAGCTTTAATTAGGGATGTGGAATTCATTGCTTTCACCTTTCTCTGTAGAGTCTCTTGCCTCTCTCTAGATTAAATTCAGATAGATAAAATATATAGAGTCTCCATTATAGGAACTGGATCCGGTGGGGGTAGGGTGTTGAAGAGGAAGTGTCGTCTGAGATTGTCTAAGGTCCCAGTTCTCTATATAAGTCAAGTCCCATGGGGACCCCCTGTTATTGTGTGGGACGGTAAAGTCTATCTATCCATCTAAAGGGTAGGGGCTGGTGTCCCCTAGCAATTATACCATGCAAACTAGTATGACAAAACTTGTCAGGGGTCTTCCCTAAACAAGATAAGTTTTATAAGGTGATTGATATGTATACTAATCATCATAAGTTACATTCAAAATTTGGGACTAAATACACAAGACATAACTAATATTAACATTAATTAATGTTGTGAATTAATTTAATCTTAACCACAAAATTACAACTCCACACGATCCCAATACAAATTATTATCCATACTATAACAACCATTAACTATATGGATCTTTTCTTCTATAATATACAAATTTAACAAAATTACACATATAACATGACTTAACTTTCCACTGATCCAAAAATTCATGATCCCTATTTTTATTTTTTTTAAAACATAAAATATTGATCTCAATAATTTACTAGAAGTCCTACTTTATATTTCAAAGATTTCTCTCTTAAGTCTAACAAATAATCAATTAGACTCGCAATTGAACTATTCATTTTTTCTCAAATTGTCTAACATACATGTCACTTATCATTTAAATTTGAAGCATTTTTAATTAAGAATCATATTTTGTTGGGAAAATTAGTTTTCACATTGTTATTAATGATTTACTTTGCAGTAAATATTATTAAGTTATTGTTTGTAAATTATCATAAAATTAATACGGTAATATAGTTATTTGGTTGGTTAGTCATATATATTGTTATAAAAAACAATATATCAGAAATAAATTATAAATTTAGATTGTGAAATATTTGAAGGATATGATGCACCCTATTTAAAAAAAGACATGTCATATATAATATTATATGTTATGGCATGAAAGATTTTGTAAAAAAGTACAATATAATATTATATTATATTATATATTTGAATATTATCCTCTATGATCTGTTTCAAGAATTTTTACGTGAATTAAAACATTGCATGATCTCCTTAGATTATTAACAGTGATATCAAAATAGTTATGCAATCCTGAGTATTATAAGGAGTTGCTCAGCTGATCACTATGGTTGCCCCAGCCGATGAGAAAATATTTGGTTTGTGAGCATTTCAGTATAGGTAGTGTGCAACCATCCTGTGGATGAAATATTAGATTTCTATTGCTGTAGCATGATATGAGGGTATTTGGAGTGGAGTGCTAAATCATCTTTGCCGTAGTCATATTCGTGTTATACAATCTGTGGTTGGCTCTGTTAAGACATTATCGTCTTGTCTTTTGTTGGTATGACTTCAATGTGAACCGGTTAGTGATCATTGAAGATCGTTTTCACTTACCGTATGAATTAGTCTGCATTGTTGATCATGTGACTTCGGGTTGAACAGGATTCCCACCGGCATTTGGAAATTAAGTTCAAATTTTGAATAGGATTCGCACTTGCTTCGGTTGACATTGGCTCAACTCAACATCGATCTGTTTTATCTTTCCTCAAACATTAAATAATTTGTGAAGTTATTAGATTTGCATTCTATATCTACAGTCCTATTCATAAACAATAGCACAGTCGATCTAAATTTTATTTGCATTGATTTAAGCGTGGTACAGCTAGAAATTATCATCTCCAAATGTGCAGTCACCACTGGATCTGCAGTTTTCTTGCTGATCATTTCCGTCCACTTAGATCCTTGTACCGTACGGCTCGGATATAGTCTCTTAGGTAAGTTTCTGAATTCAATATAGTTAATAGGTTTTTTTTTTTAAGTATATAAAGTTAAGTCAAAGTTAATTAGAGTTTTATCCATTATGAGTTGAGTCTTTTTTAATTTAGAGTTTTAGTTTTTGAATATTATATTTTTATATAATATTTTATTATTTAAATGTTGATTTCAAATATTAGTTTTATTATTAAGATAAGTTTAAGTTATGGTTTTAATGTGTTAAAAGAGTTATAGTTCATTTAGTTCATTCTTATTAAAATAAAGAGTTAAATATATATATATATATATATATATATATATATATTAGTTAATTAGATGTGCTAAATTAGTGAAAAAAAAACTATTTCTTGTATAGATGTATTTTTGGTGGAAATTGACATCCAAATAGTTTCATATTGTAGGATGGAAGTTATACAAATAAATCCAATGTTTAGATTTTTGAGTTTCAATTCCAAATCAAGTGAGCAAATAGTGAGACGAAGGAGGTTGGAGGATGGAGGCCATTCAAGTCTCTTGTTAGCCACTAGTGATGGGGTTACTTTTGTTTAGTGGCATGTATTTTATTTTTTAGTTGTGTGGTGTAGTAGTTGCATTTCTTTTCTCAGTGTATAAAGACATAGGTTCATTCATGTTCACTTATATATGTGATTATTCCTAATACAATCTCCTAATATAAACATATAGTGGAAAAATAAAAGCACAAAAGAAAAGTAGCATCATGATATTTGTAGAGGTTGAACAAACATATGTGTTTTTGTTCATACCTCGGTTTGTGATAAACTTTTGTAAAACTATTGAAGGCTATGTAGATTGTTCTTGCTTGAGTTCCTACACTTAGTAGGTCAAATGTGTTCCCTCTAGTGAATGGTTGATAAACATATGGTTCCTGTAATGTTCCCACACTAGTTTGGTCAAATATGTTTCCCGAAATGCATGATTGATAAGATGTTGATGTGTTCCTTCTTATACCTTCAATTCAAGTGGTGTACCAAGATCATGAGAAAGTAGAAGCAAGCAAATTGTAGAAGAAGTGTGAATTGTTTTGCTACCATGTAAATACTAAGGGGGGGATGTTAAGAAAATTAATATTCATATTGTTATTAATAATTTACTTTGTGACAAGTGCTATTAGGTTATTGCTTGTAAATTATCGTATGATTAATATGGTAATATAATTATTTGGTTGGTCAGTTGTATATATTGTTATAACAACAATATATCACGAATATATTATAGATTTGGGTTGGTGAAATATTTAAGGGATATGATGCATTCTATTTAGAGGGAAGACATGTCTTATATATTTGTATATCACGATTTTTTTTATAAAAAAGTACAATTAAAAATCATAGTGTGTTTGAATATTGTCTTGTGTTCAGCTTCAAGAATTTTTGTATGAGGTATAACCTTACATAATCTCCTTAGATTATTAATATATTTAAGGTTGTGTAAGACATTATATAATGATTAAGTCAAGGCTAAGTTTGCATCAAAATATAAATTTTTTAAAGAGCGATAGTTTTCTTATCATATTGAATATTCTTCTTAAGCTAATATGTTTATATAAATTTAAGAATTAAAGTTAAAGTAACAGACTTAATTTAGCATGATTTTTCACAAATTAATTAATAATATTTACAACACGATCTTCATGATATGCAATCTATTTTACTACTCATTTTACTCAATTTTGATTTAATGTAGACTCTCTCTCACAATTAAAAATGTTTAGCTCATTTAACATGGAACATACCATTTACCCAATATAAAATTTGATCTCAAATCAATTAACTAATAAATATAAATCTACTCAAAATCATTAAACTAAAATACTTAATAAAATATTTATAAATTATCATCATACTCCTCAACATCAAAATACTTCTTATTTATTCACTTTTTTATCACAATCTGCATTTGACTATCTCCCCATGCATATAAGAAAAAAATTATAAGTAATGATATCTTCTGTCCTATTATAAATTGTTAAAAAATAATACACGTATTCCCATTCTCTTACCTATATATTTCTTCATTCACATAAATTGCTCAACACATGGCATTTATTTTATTTACAATTTCCCATTTTGACAAACGGTTCGCATGGCTTCATACATTTGGCACATCTGGAATACATATTTATCAAGGCCATTACAACTACATCATCTGCCAAAACTCAAATTTCAATTTATTTATATCGATCTCCATTTCCAGATCCTAAAACAACACATTTTAACCCTCGTTGGGAAGGACTCCCAACTTAATATTACGTATTGAATCCCAAACGCTGAGACATCTTGTCCAAAGAGAAACCTGACACGACTACTCCCTCTTGAAAATGGAGGATCTATGACTACGCCTTTAAGCTCAACTTTCAATGATACGACTGGATACCGCATTTAGAGTATATCAATGGAATTCCTACTTAATCTCAAACCTGAATACTGCTTAGAAATGACCCCAAAAAAAATTTGAACTATGATAAGGGAAACTCAAACGAAGCATGGTTGTAGAAAGATAAGAATATTTTCCTCCGTCATTTGATACCATCAAAAATCTTTCTAAAGATAACAACCGAGAAAATAAGTCCAAGCTATGTGGGGTATCATGTTCAATCTTTGGTGACAATACTGGTAGATCGAGCCCAGCACTCTATCTCTCTCAGCTAAGGATAAAAGTTTATAATGGTTCATAAATAAGGGCTGCATGCTTGATGCAGAAGCTATCGGGCAGATCTACTAAATGAAATAACATATATGAATTTGAAATAAACTACCCATAAATAGTCTACAACCATCCTTAAAAAAAAGGAAAAGACTTATTGATTTTGAAGATGCATACCGCTTAGGATATTTTCTCACCCTATCTAATATATTGCTAAAAGTTTTAAATGGTCATTGATAAAAGAAAACACTTACTAATTTTAGTTGGCAAGGCACAATCAACACTTGCTTTTCAATGACAAGAACAAGCATGCTTATTGTCTTCTTTGATGCACTTTCCCTGATGAAAGTAAAAATATATTTCTGCATGGAGTCCCATCATGTTGGTAATGTTCTCTGATATATCTTGGTGTGCCCCTGGTAATGCGTGGTGCAAGTCATTTAATCAAATCTTGAGGCTTGTTGAGTGCAGAGGATGACAAGGGAGTATTTGGTGATAATGATGATGCAAATATCTCTGTCCTTCCTAGTTGTATGTGTCACCCATAAGCTTCATAGAAATTATGAAAAATTCCCTTCTCTCCATTATTTTTTCTCAAGGAAACTCCCAAGAATTAATCTCCATTCAATCTTCTTTTTTGGTGGTCTTTTTACAAGAACATCCAGAGGATCAATGGGAATCAAATAAGCAACATGCAGTGTAGACTTAACTACAACATGATCTTTCACAATAGTAGGACCTAAGCTTAACTAGCATTTATTGTAGGACCTAAGCTTAACCAACATTCAGAAATTGATGGGGTCCACACTCTCCACAAATCATAAAATTCATACCAAAAAATACTAAATATTAAAAAAATTGTGATTGGTTGCCCAACTAAAATCAACAAGTTTGTGAGTGTTGGATAAACTTGTTCGTAGGACCTAAGCTTAACTAGCACTCACAAATTAATATGGGACTACCATAGAAAATCCTTGTGACCGGACTGAACATGGAAATAACCATCCATGGGACAACATGTGTTAGTCGCCATCCTACAAAGCTTCGCCCTTCATGTTATCAAGTACTCCCCCATCTTCCTGACAACCTACGTAAATAAAATCCCCCTCTCACCTCAAGCCTTACTTTCAAAAATATTTTATGAATCCCCCCATGTCTCCCAAAATCGTACCTCCTTGTGATTCCTCCTTGATAATGATAAAAGTCTCCTCATTTATTAAAGTGGATAAACCACCTCTCAAAATCACAATTCCATCTAATTTAATAAATTTTATTAAGATATTTGTGTCTATAAGAGGTCAAAAATGACTAAAAGCACTGAAGAATGATAAAATAACCTTAAAGAGTAATGCAATACAATTTAACCAAAGGATTGAAAAACTTGCATTCGATACTTGAAGTCGACAAACTACTAATGTATTTAAAAATACTTTTACAAATAGTAATGAATAAAAATTATGTGACTAATGTATTCAAAGATACTTTTACAACTAATAATGAATATAAATTATGTGACCAAAATTTTAAATCAAAATAGAAAACAGAATTAAATAAATAACCGTTATCAACAATTTATGAAGGGAAAAGTCTACCACCAAAATTAGAAGATTGAAAACAAATGATATCTCTTCAGCTACATCACAGTCTCAGTCTATATTCCTAGAATACTAAAATCACTGTGAGTTAGACTTCTATCCAAACAAGACAACCTGAATACCCGACCCTCAACAACCAAACAAGATATGTACACATAATATGTACATAAAGAAGTCAACAATGTGTTCCCTACTTAACCCTGTGAGATGGACAATAATAAATTAATTTGTTCATAAAGGTATTACAATTATTACACACCAGTTCTTAACAATTGGTCATTGATCCACAGGGTGGCGAAGACTTTTCATTTGCCTTGGATAATACGAACTTTTCTGACCGAGTATTGCGATTAAAAATCATGTCCGACTCCCACAAAATGAAGTGTGATAGAGAATCTTTCACACAACCTAAATATGATAGAGAATCTTCATCACGTACTTCGAGTTCAGCAGCTATTTTCCCTTCGGCATATCCTCTTCAAAATTCTTTGTTCGGTTAGTCCTCTTCAAGATTAGTTATAAATAAAGTTCTGGATTCGTTCAAGTTCTTAAAGACCTAATGTATATAATTATGGGAAGAAGGGTGTTTGCCAGCGTTTTACCCAGGGTTTAATCCCTTAAAATACAGTTGATTGAATAGTTATAGGAAGTTCACTTTATAAAATTAAAATTAAAAAAAATAATGTCATCAAACTAAACTAATTTCATTTATATATTTACAGATAATCATCAGGATGCAAATTTAATAGATAGGTCTTTAGATGAGAGTCAAAACCATACATGTTAGCTCAGTATTATTGGCCTCAAAAAGTCCCTAAACTAATTTCATTTATATATTTACAGATAATCATCAGAATGCAAATTTAATAGATAGGTCTTTAGATGAGAGAGTTAGAACCATACATGTTAGCTTAGTAGTATTGGCCTCAAAAAGTCACTGTTTTACAAAGTAGGAGCAACTTTATAGCTATAAAATGACAAATTGTTTTTATTTATTATCTTTTTATTTCAATTTTGGGTGTATTATATTTTTTATTTATATTTTATTTTTTATCAAATTTAGATTTTTAACTGTGAGCAAAGAGATATCACTTTTCATATAAGTAGTCTAGGTATGTTTGCTTTGTTGAATTTTTGATCTGAAAATAAATATTTATTAAGTTTTTTTCTCCTTAATATATAAAAGTATTGCCTTATAGAAGAGGAAGTGGCATTCATAGATTTATTGAATTCCATATATCATGAAACACTCAAAGCTGAGACGACAATTGCATTGTTGGACATGCTTGTGATTGCTAACAAGTTCGATGTTCTATCTTGTATAAATTTCTGCATAGATGATTTGAGCTCATACATTACAGTAGACTCTTCATTACTTCTTTTAGTCCTGCCTGCTAACATCCGTATGGTTGATGCAGTGCAACCATTAATAAATGCTGCAAAAGGATTTCTTAGCAAATGTTTTAGTGAGATTGAAGTGTAAGTTTTTTCATTTTTTTTTCCTTTCAATAATTTTGTTTGTCATTTAACATGACCACTATGTAGGCTTCTTGATTTTCCTTTATACCAATTCTATATAATAAGAGCATTAAAAAAAGAAAAGAAAAAAAAATAATTTTGTAATCTATTTTAAATTATATATTTCGCTGGAGTGAGGTTGGATTATTCATTAAAGATTTGTTAGATTTTTTTCTCCATGCATGTCATTGAGTCGACCCTTGTTTCTGCTTGACTTACCTTATGTCATACCGCGGCTTTAGTCACCTGTGAGACTTAGCATTTATTGTCATTTAGGGTTTCTCACCTTTGGGCGAGGCTAGCCTTTATAATGTACTCTCCCCATTCTTTCTCAACTATTTTAGCGATAGAGAATAACAGAGGAGCACTGAGCCATGGCCCCCTACAAGCCCCTGAGGAAGTTTGTCCAAAAGTTTTACCATGAAGTAATGCTTCGGAGCCTAATGTTATATTGCATATTCCTAAATTTTATTTTACTTGTCAATTGTTAGAGCAATTTTATTAATAGGACATTTTTTTGGGAGAATCCCCTCTGAAAGTATGCTAAGGTCTTGGGTTCAAACTCACTAGGCATCTCACAACATCAAGTTGGAGAGCATCTAAAACATGACTAAGGGTTTTGTCTCTTCCACGATTCTGATCTGTCCCATGCTAGAGGAATCCTCCATAAATTTGCCACTTGGTATGTAAGGAACTCGATTGTGGTCCTATCCCCCTAGACACGAGACTTCATTATCTTGGAGCACACTGCTCTCAAAGTCCTGATTTGGGTTGAATTCCCAGGTCTCCCACTCTCATGTTGGCACTTTATTCACCATATAGCATCCTCCATAGGCCATGTGGTTTTTCATGAACAAAATTGGTTCTACTTTGCTAGATCACAAAAAAGGGTATGTGTAGAAATAGACCTCTTCCAAGACCTCAAGGAGTTTGTGTAAATTCAAGACATGTGAGGCACTCTCAACAAGTCTTGTATATGAACTTGCCTAACACTTGTTTTCATTACCAATCCACAAACCATAAGATACGGTATTATCCCCTCCAATTGGCTCATAATAATACATCCAACTGCTCTTCCTCACCACCCAAGTCCTCTCCTAAGGATGGATGGACTACATTAAGGAAGAGGAAATATCATCCCAAAGCAACAAACGTTTCTCATGCTCCCAAAAGAGGCAATCCATCCTTGAGAAATGGCGCATAGGAGCAAGATCTTATTGAAAAATAGCCCATATTGGTTGAAGCTCCAAAATTGGTTGAAAAGCCTAGGGTGTTCAACACCCCACTGGTTGTTAATGTCTTGTCCCAATGTTTCAAGTCCTCTGTGCCCATCTCTTTCAAAATTTCACACTCACAGGCAGTCGGTCTTCCACTTCCTTCTCAGTGGGATCCACCCAAACACTCTCGTAGCTCTCCTCAGAGGAATGATGAAGTGGAAGAAGGAGAGTTTTTAGCTGACCCTAATATGATGAAGTAATATGAGTTTTTGAGTGCCAATAGTGGGCACTTTATACATATTCGATATGATGCTCTAGAAGGGATGGAATCTGAGGACATGTCCCTTGAATCCTATCATTTATGAATTTATTTTCATGGAATTTTTGGAGTCTCATAAACCCAAAACGCAAGTTTGTTGTGCATGATTTTAGAAGAAAGTTTTCAAAGATGGACATTCTCTATTTGCAAGAAATCAAGGTGGTGGATTTCTTATTGATGACTGTCATTAATTTCATCTAGCATGACAGTACCATTCTGCATAATAACCATGTTGAGGATGTGGAAGGGTGATCACATTCATTTCTCCAAGGTGGTGACCGCATTTATTGTAATCTGATGTGGACCCCACCAACTGGTTAATATAGGCTCCTTTTAGCATTGAAAGCCATTCTTTTGGCTTTATTAATATGTATGCCTCGAATGACACTTTGTAACATACCCATATATGGCGGTGGATAACAGATGATCTCCCCGATGCCCATTGGGTATTATGTGGTGACTTTAATATGGTGGCATCTCTCGAGGACAAAATGGGCCAGTTGCCTATGAGGTGGGCAGCTAGTGAAAGGGAGGTGTGGATTTATATGTGCACTAAATGGGGTCTTTATGAGCCCAATTTAATGCACCATCCTACAAATACATTTTTGTACACCTAGAGTAATTTCAAGGAAGGCCTCACTCAAATTTTGAAGCATCTAGATAGGACAATGATGTCCACCCAAATGTAATTCTAATTTGATAATAGTTTCTCTCCTTCGGTGTAGGCACTTCCAGATTTTAGGCTTTTTGACCACTCCCCCATTCAATTTCAAGTGACATGGCAGTTCATGAAACCTAAATTCCACAAAACACAATTCTTCCTTAACACCTCTTCGCTCAAGCATGTGCCCACAATGGCACACATTAAGAAAGTATAGAATTTAGACTCATGCCCCTCCCAAGAATCCAGTTGGATTCTCTAGTGGGATGATGCCATTCGAAAGACCTCCTGCTTTATATGGATATATGGCCATCAACTTGTCAAAATTTGGTGACACTCCTAATCTGCTACTACCTTATAACTGAGCTACGTGGCCCTAGCTTTGGAAAAATATTCCTTTAATGATATCTTGCAGGTGAGAATTTCATCCTTGAGGCATCACATTCAAATTATAGACAACTACAATGCTAGTGGAGCCCAAGTCAAAGCCATGCTTCATTAGCTTAAATTAGGGATAGAGGCTCTTAGGAGTTTTTTCAAATGATGTGAGCCAAAAACTTGAAACAACAAATTCAAGTCATTTTTGAGGCTGTTAATAGACTCACAGAGACTCTGTAGAATATGCAAGCTTTTGTTACCAAAAAGTGTTCAAATCTCAAGCTTTTTTAGCTGAACGTGAAACTGCCCTTTAGTAAAGTCTTTCAGTTGTGTTGTGCAAAATCACTCTTTCTCAATGGATGATTTGTGATAGGCCCCTCATTGTGGATGACTTGCATGAAGCAGTGTCTCACATGGCTAATTACAGAGCCCCTAACATTGATGTTTTCCTCTATGAATTCTACAAAACCCTTTGGGATATGGTGGGTAATGATTTGCATAAGGTTTATCAAGAAGCCTTTCACAAACATTCTCTGGGTAAAAATATAAATAAAGGAAATATAAAATTCATACCTAAGCAGGGAGATCCTAAGTTGATCTACAACTAGCAGCCCATCACCCTCCTAAATGTTGCCTATAAAATTATATCCAAAGCTCTGGCAATCAGGGTTTGTAATATGTTGCCTCTCATAATGCATCTAAAACAAATGGGCTTTATCAGAAGCCATAATATCTTGGATAACATCATTGTTGTCTGGGAAGGAAGGGATTGGGATTGAAGGTCTAAAAAACAAACTTTGTTAATCAAAATTAACTTCAAAAAAGCTTATGATCACATCGAATGGCCTTTCATCTTAGCCATGCTTTGATCTTTGGGCTTTGAGCCCACTTTCATTCAAACCATTCAAAATCCTTTCACACACATTCTCTAGGTAAAAATATAAATAAAGGAAATATCAAATTCATACTTAAGCAGGGAAATCTTGAGTTGATCTGCAACTAGCAGCCCATTACCCTCCTAAATGTTTCTACTTCATAATATACTGCCTCTCATAGTGAATCTAGAATAAACGGGCTTCATCAAAAGCCATTATATCTTGGATAACATCATTGTTATCTAGGAAATAATGGATTAAGCCCAAAAGTATAAACAACAAGCTTTGTTCATCAAAATTGACTTCAAAAAATATTATAATCGCATCAAATGGCCTTTCATCTTAGCCATGCTTCGAGCTTTGGACTTCAGGCCCACTTTCATTCAAACCATTCAAGTTCTTTTCTCTAATGCCTCAATTATCCTCTCTATTAATGGAGTCACCTTTGATAAATTTTTCCTATTTCACTCCATTCACCAAGAGTGCCCATTGGCTCCCACCTTGTGTGTGATTATAGCTAGGGGTTTGGATATCTTCTTATCAATGCCCAAGCTAGTGGCCTTATTAAGGGAATTTATCTCCCTCCTGATGTAGCTAATCCGCATGAAGACATGCAATTGCTTAATGGTCACTTTTTAGATGATTCCTTCCTCACCCTTAATGAAGATGAAGCCAATGTAGAGAATGCCCTTCAATGTCTTGACATCTTCTGCCTGGCCTCTAGTTCCAGCATCCAATGGCAAAAAACTTGTTGCTATAGACAATCATACCTCCCTCTGCTAGTGTGGACTTATAAATTTGGTTGGAAGTGGATCTAACATGATGAAATATTTAAATTTCTTGTCATTCCCTTTGATTTTGATGCTTCACCACTTTTACTATGGTAGTATGTGGTTGACAGAGTTGCTTAAAAACTAGATTATTAGGTGACCAAATCTCTCTCGTTGATAGAAAAATTCAAAATCTGCTAAAAACTTATTACATCCACCCATGTGTATTACTCATCATGCTAGATTCCCTCCAAAAAATCTTACAAGAAGTTAGAGAAATTGTTCAAAGATTTCCTTTGGGCCAATTCCTCACAAGGTAAAGTGTTCCACAGGGTGGCCTAAGAATATTGTTGCCTTTCATGTGAAGTTGGAGGGATGGAACTCATCGACATAGCTTAGCAAGGATCCACCTTATGTGCCAAATGGATTGTGAAGGCCATTAAGGGATCACAAGCTTGGAACATGTTATTTAGACACTACATCTCTTCAGGCTTGGCTAAGGGAAAGAAAGCCTGGAAAGGGCTTGTCTTCCCCAATTTACTCTTCATCCCATCTCCCATCATGTTCAATATTTCGTGACAATACTGGTAGATTGAGGCCAATAATCTATCTCTCTCAGCTAAGGATAAAAGTTTATAATGGTTCATAAATAAGCATTGCATGCTTGATACATAAGCTATCAGGCAGATCTACTAAATGAAATAACATATATGAATTTGAAATGAACTACCCAGAAATAGTCTACAACCATCCTTAAAAAGGAAAAGACTTATTGATTTTGAAGATGCATACCACTTAGGATCTTTTCTCACCCTACCCAATCTATTGCTAAAAGTTTTAAATGGTCATTGATAAAATAAAACACTTACTAATTCTAGTTGGCAAGACACAATCAACACTTACTTTTCAATGAGAAGGACAAGCATTCTTATTGTCTTCTTTGATGCACTTTACCTGATCAAATTAAAATTATATTTCTACATGGAGTCCCATTGTGTTGTCAGTTTCTCTAATATATCCTGGTGTGCACTTGGTAATGCATGGTACAAGTCATCTAATCAAATATTGAGGCTTGTTGAGTGCAGAGGATGATAAGGGAGTATTTGGTGATAATGATGATGCAAATATATCTTTGTCTTTCCTAGTTGTATGTGTCACCCATAAGCCTCACATAAATTATGAAAAATTCCCTTCTCTCCATTATTTTTTATCAAGGAAACCCCCAAGAATAAATCTCCATTCAATCTTCTTTTTTGGTCTTCTTTTTACAAGGATATCTAGAGGTTAAATGGGAATCAAATAATCAACATGCAGTGTAGACTTAACTGCAACATGATCTTTCACAACAGTAGGACCTAAGCTTAACTAGCATTCACAAATTGATGGGGTCCACACTCTCCACGAATCACAAAATTCATACAAAAAAATACTAAATATTAAAAAAATTGTGATTGGTTGCCCAACTAAAATCAACAAGTTTGTGAGTGTTGAATAAACTTGTCCATAGGACCTAAGCTTAAATAGCACTCACAAATTAATATAGGACTACCATAGAAAATCCTTGTGACCAAATTGAACATGGAAATAAGCATCCATGGGACAACATATGTTAGTCCCCATCCTGCAAAGCTTCGCCCCTCATGTTATCAAGTACACCCCCATCTTCCTGGCAACCTGGGTAAATAAAATACCCCTCGCCTCAAGCCTTACCTTCAAAAATATTTTATGAATCCCCCCATGTCTCCCAAAATCGTACCTCCTTGTGATTCCTCCTTGATAATGATAAAAGTCTCCTCATTTATTAAAGTAGATAAACCACCTCAAAATCATAGTTCCATCTAATTTAATAAATTTTATTAAGATATTAGTGTCTATAAGAGGTCAAAAATGACTAAAGGAACTGAAGAATGATAAAATAACCTTAAAGAGTAATGCAATACAATTTAACCAAGGGATTGAAAAACATGCATTCAATACTTGAAGTCGACAAACTACTAATATATTTAAAAATACTCTTACAAATAGTAATAAATAAAAATTATGTGACTAATGTATTCGAAGATACTTTTACAACTAATCATGAATAAAAATTATGTGACCAAATTTTTAAATCAAAATACAAGACAGAGTTGAATAAATAACCATCATCAACAATTTATGAAGGGAAAAGTCTACCACCAAAATCAGAAGATTGGAAACAAATGATATCTCTTGAGCTACATCACAGTCTCAGTGTACGATTCAAGAATTGATTATAGTTCTATCCAAACAAGACAACCTGAATACCCGACCCTCGACAACCAAACAAAGTATGTACACATAACATATGCGTAAGGAAGTCAACAATGTGTTTCCACTTAACCCTTGATGAGATGGACAACAATACGTAATTTTCATTTGCCTTGGATAATACGAACTTTTCTGACCGAGTATTGCGATTAAAAATCATGTCCCACTCCCACGAAGTGAAGTGTGATAGAGAATCTTCCACACGACCTAAATATGACAGAGAATCTTCATCACACACTTCGAGTTCGAGTTCAGCTGCTATTTTCCCTTCAGCATATCCTCTTCAAAATTCTTTTTTCGGTAAGTCCTCTTCAAGATTATTTATAAAGAAAGTTCTGGATTCGTTCAAGTTCTTAAAGACCTAATGTATTTAATTATGGGAAGAAGAGTGTTTGCCAGTGTTTTAGCCAGGGTTTAATCTTTCAAGTTTTCTAAGGAATTAGTTGTCTTTGTATTTACACAGTTAATTGAATAGTTATAGAATGTTCGTCTTATAAAATTAAAATTAAAAAAAATTAATATCACCATACTAAACTAATTTCCTTTATTTGATTGCAGATAATCACCAGGATGCAAATTTAATAGATAGCTCTCCAGATGAGTGTCTCAGAACCATACATGTTAGCTCAGTACTATTGGCCTCAAAAAGTCCCTTTTTTACAAAGTAGAAGCAACTTTAGCTATAAAATGACATTGTTTTATATCTATTATCTTTTTACTTCAATTTTGGGCGTATCAGATTTTTTATTCATATTTTCTTGTTTATCAAATTAAGCTTTTTAACTGTGAGCAAAGAGATGTCACTCTTCATAGAAGCAGTTCAGGTATGTTTGCTTTGTTGAATTTTTGTTCTGAAAATAAATATTAATAAATTTTTTTTCTCCTTATATAAAAAATATTGGCTTATAGAAGAGGAAGTGGCATTCATGGATTTATTGAATTTTATATATCGTGAAACACTCAAAGCTGAGACAACTGCATTATTGGATGTGCTTGTGATTGCTAACAAGTTCAATGTTCCATCTTGTATAAATTTCTGCATAGATGATTTGAGCCCGTACATTACAATAGACTCTACATTACTTCTTTTAGGCCTCGCTGCCAACGTCCGTATGGTTGATGCGGTGCAACAATTAATAAATGCTACAAAAGGATTTCTTAGCAAACGTTTTAGTGAGATTGAAGAGTAAGTTTTTTCTTTTTAGTTTTCTTTTACGATTTTTGTTTGTCATTTAATACAATCACTATGTAGGCTTCTTCATTTTCTTTATACCGATTCTATATAATAAGAGCATTAAAAAAAGAAAAGAAAAAAAAAATTGTAATTTACTTTAAATTATATATTTCGCTGGAGCGAAGCTGGGTTTTTCACTGAAGTTTTATTAGGGTTTTTATGCATGCATGTCATTGAGTCGGCTCTTGTTTCTGCTTGACTTGCCTTGTGTTATACCATGGGCTTAGTCATATGTAGGACTTAGCATTTATTGCCATTTAGGGTTTCTCACCTTCGGACGAGGCCATCATTTATAATGTCCTTTTCCTAGTCTATCCTAACTATTTTAGCTATGGAGAAGAATAGAGGAGCACTGAGCAATGGCTCTCAGTAAGCATCTGAGGAAGTTTATTCCAAAGGTTTACCACAAGGTAATGCTTCAAACCCTGATGTTATATTGCATATTCCTGAATTTAATTTTGCTTGTCAATGGCTAGAGCAGTTTTGTTTAATAGGATATTTTGTTGGGAAAATCTCGTTTGAAAGTATGCTAAGGTCTTGGGTTCAAACTCATTGGGCATCTCACGGCATCAAGCTAGAGAGCATCCAGAACATGACTAAGGGTTTTTTCTCTTCTACTTTTCTGACCCATCCCATGATGGAGGAATCCTCCATAAGTCTGCCACTCGGTATGTCAAGAACTCGCTTATAGTCTTATCCCCTTGGACATGAGACTTCATGGTCTCAAAGTACACTGCTCTAAAAGTCCTAGTTTGGGTTGAATTCCCAGGCCTCCCACTCCCATGCTGACACTTTATTCACCATATAGCGTCCTCCATAGACCATGCAGTTTTTCATGAACAAAACTAGTTCTATTCTGCTAGATTAAAAAAAGGATCTATGTAGAAATAGACCTCTCCTGAGACCTCAAAAATTTTGTGGAAATTTAAGTTGGGGATGTGAGGCACTCCCAATGAGTCTTATATATCAACTTACCTAACACTTGCTTCCACTACCAAGCCACAAACCATAAGATATGGGATTGTCCCCTCTAGTTGGCTTACAATAATATGTCTAACTACTCTTTCTCGCCACCCAAGTCCTCTCTTGAGGCTAGTAAAAAATCCACCAAAAATGGATGGACTATGGTAGGGAAGAAGAACTCTTATCCCAAATCAGCAAATATTTGTCCTACTCCCAAAAGAGTCAAGCCATCCTTGAGCAATGGCCCAAAGGTGCAGGATCCTATTGAAAAATGACCTGCATTGGTTGAAGCCTTGAAATTGGTTGAAAATCCCAAGGTGTTCAACACCCCTTTGGCTACTAATGTCTTGTCCCAAGGTTTCAAGTCCTTCATTCCTATCTCTTTTTAAATTTCACACTCACAGGCAGGCACTCTTCCACTTCCTTCTCAATGGGTTCCACCCAAATGCTCTCATATCCTTCCTCATAGGAATGATGAGGTAGAGGAAGGAGAGTTTCTAGCTGACCCTAATATGAGGAAGCAATATGAGTTTTTTAGTGTCAACAGTGGGCATTTTTTGCATAATTGGTATGATGCCCTAGAAGGGTTGGACTCTAACGACATATCCCTCAACTCCCATAATGTATGAATTGATTTTCATAGAATGTTTGGGGTCTCACAGGCCCAAAATGCAAGTTTGTTGTGCATGATTTTATAAGGAAGTTTCCTAAGATGTACATTCTCTGTTTGTAATAAATCAACATGGAAGATTTCTTATTAATGACTGTCAATAATTCCATCTGGCATGACAATATCATTCTGTATAGTAACCATGTTGCAGGATGTGGAGGGGTGATCACATTCATTTCTCCAAGGTGGTGGTCACATTTAGTGCAATCTAGCATGGACCCCACCAAATGGTTAGTATGGGCTCTTTTTAGCATTGAAAACCATTCTTTTGGCTTTAATAATATTTATGCCTCGAATGACACTTTGCAGCATACCCATTTATGATGGTGGATAGTGGATGATCTCCTTGATGCCCATTGGGTATTAAGTGGTGACTTTAATATGGTGGCATCTCTCGAGGACAAAATGGGCCAATTGCCTATGAGGTGGGCAACTAGAGAAAATGAGGTGTGGTTTTACATGTACACTAAATGGGGTCTTTATGACCCTAATTTAATTTGCCATCCTATAGATAGAGTTTGGTATAGTAAAGTAATTTCAGGGAAGGCCCCACTCAAATTATAGAGCGTCTATATAGGGCAATGATGTCTACCCAACTATAATTCTCTTTTGATAATGGTTTCTCTCCTTCGGTTCAGGTGCTACTAGATTTTTGGTTTCCTGACCACTCCCCCATTTAGTTTCAAGTGACATGGCAGTTTATGAAACCCAAAATCCATAAAATATAATTCTTACTTAACACCTCTTTGCTCAAGCATGTGCCCATGATGGCACACATTAGGAGAGTCTAAAATTTAGACCCACATCCCTCCCAAGAATCTAGTTGGATTATCTAGTGGGATGATGCCATTCGAAGGACCTCCTAATTTTTATGGATCTATGGCCATCAGCTTGCCAAAATTTGATGACACTCCTACTCTACTACTACCTCAGAAGTGAGCTGCATGGCCCTAGCTCTGGAAAAATATACCTTTAATGAGATCTTGAGGTGAGAGTTGTGCCCTTGAGGCATCACATTCAAACCATAGATAACTACAATGCCAAGGGTGCCCAAGTCAAAGCCAGGCTTCATTGGCTTAAAATTAGGGACAGAGCCTCTAAGGATTTTTTCAAATGATGCAAGCCAAAAACATGAACTAGCAAATTCAAGTCATTATTGAGGTTGGTAATAGACTCACAAAGACTACAAGTCATGCAAGCTTTTATTTTCCATTACCAACAAGTGTTTAAATCTCAACCATCCTCGGCTAAACATGAAATTGCCCTTCAGAAATGTCTTTTAGTTGTGCCATGAAAACTCACTCCCACTCAATGGGTGATTTATGACAGACCCCTTATGGTGGATGACTTGCATGAAGCAGTGTCTCACATGGCTAATGACAAATCCCCTAGCATTGATGTCTTCCTCTGTGAATTCTATGAAACCCTTTGGGATTTGGTGGGCAATGATTTGCATAAGGTTTATCAAGAAGCCTTTCATACACATTCTTTGGGTTAAAAATATAAATAAAAGAAATATCAAATTCATACCTAAGCAGGGAGATCCTAAGTTGATCTACAACTAACAGCCCATCACCCTCTTGAATGTTTCTTATGAAATTATAGACAAAGGTCTGGTGATCCAGCTTCACAATATGCTACCTATCATAGTGCGTCTAGAACAAACTAGCTTCATCAAAAGCTGTTATATTTTGGATAACATCATTATTGTCTGGGAAGGAATGGATTGGGCCTGAAAATCTAAACAACAAGCTTTGTTCATCAAAATTGACTTTGAAAAATTTTATGATCACATCAAATGGCCTTTCATCTTAGCCATGCTTCAAGATTTAGGCTTCAGGCCCACTTTCATTTAAACCATTTAGATGCTTTTATCTAATGCCTCAACTATCCTCTCCATTAATGGAGTCACCTTTGAGAAATTCGGCCTATTATGCTCTATTTTTCAAGGGTTCCCCTTGGCTACCAACTTGTATGTGCTTGAAGCTGAGGTGTTTGGATATCTTTTTAGCAATGCCTAAGTTAGTGGCCTTGTTAAGATAATGTATCTCCCTCCCAATGTAGTTAATATGCACAAAGACATGCAATTGCTTAATGGTCACTTTTCAAATGATTCCTTCCTCACCCTTAGTGAAGATGAAGCCAATGTAGACAATTCCATTTAGTGTCTTGACATCTTCTACCTAGCTTCTGACTCCAGCATCTAATGGCAAAAAACTTACTACTACAGATAGTCATACCTCCCTCCAACAACGTGGGCTTCTAAATTTGGTTGGAAGTGGATCCAACATGATTAAATATTTAAATTTATTGTCATCCCCTTTACTTTTAATGCTTTGCCACCTTTACTGTGGTAGTATATAGTTTAAAAATTTGCTAAGAAGATAGATTACTAGGTGACCAAGTCTCTTTCATTGGCAAGAAAATTCAAAATCTGCTAAAAAATTCTTTCGTCCACCCATGTGTATTACTCATCATGTTGGGTTCCCTCCAAAAAATCTTACCAAAATTTGGAGAAATTTCTTAGAGATTTCCTTTGGGCTAATTCCTCACCAGGTAAAGGGTTCCATAGGGTGGCTTGAGAATATTTGTGCCTTTTGCATGAAGCTTGAGGGATGGGACTCATTGACAAGATATAAAAGGATCCACCTTATGTGCCAAATGGATTGTGAGGGCCATTAAGGGCCCAAAAGCTTGGAAGGTGTTATTCAGACACTGCATCTCTTCAGGGTTGACCCAGGGCAAGAAACCCTGAAAAGGGCTTAGCTTCCCCAATTTACTCTTCATCCAGTCTCTCATCTAGATCACTAGGTCCTTTGTGGCTAAAAGCATCTAGAATGCTTGGGAAAAGATTAAGCCATGGCTCCTCTGGAATGGCTCTAGGTTTCATAATAGGATCTCTGCTAATTCTCATTCTCTCTGGTGGTCTCCTATTTTTTCTTAGAATGAGGTTCCTCTAGAATAAGTCCCATGGATCAATGATCTCAAGCTTTACGATAGAGGAATCCATATTGTTCTTGATATCTTCTGCAGGTACTCATGCTCTTGGCTATCTTGGGAGGAAGCAAAAGATAAATTTTGGCTTGCCAATGCGGACCATGAATCATACTAGGAAATCCTTAATGTCATTCCAGATTCCATGCTCCATAAAATCTTGGTCCATTCCACTCAACCGTGGTGGAAGGATTGGAATTGGTATATTGAGACCCTTTTTCGTAACTACACTCCTTATCTTGGCTATAATTGGCTCACCCCCCATTTTTCCATGATTGACAAACTTAACAACCATTAGGGGCTACACTCATCTAGTAAAACATGGAACTTTTACTTCAACACTGTCGAGGGGTCTTGTGTGGAGCCCAAGCTTGCTCATTTTGCTTGGTGTATATAGTACCAAGGCTTACCTATTGGCAAAAGGCTCATCCACCTTGGCGTCCAATTGCCTACTTGTCCATTTTGTGGCCACCTTGAGATGCTTCTTCATCTTTTCTGGTATTGGCCCAAAGCTCAAATGGTTTGGTATTGAATCCATGATATTTTCAAGCCTTTCCAACTTGAATTCTTCCTTTGGCAGCACATCCTCATTGAAGACAAACCCGTGATGCCATTAAAATATACCCAAGTTTGGCATACTTTCAGAGTGGAGATTTTCTTTTGGATTTGGAAAGAAAAAAATAATTTTGTGTTTAATCATGTTTCTATTGATTGTAATATTTTTGATTTACATAAATCTTCTCTCATCTCTAATGTTCTCTTGTAGATACAAATCCAAGCCAATAAAGTGGCTATTAAGCTTGGGCATCTTCAAGACCTCCTCTCCCATTGGGGAGATGCTATTTGTGTTATGGCTCAGGTTTTACCTTATCTGCCTAGGGAACCTAGATTGAATGACAAAGTACCTTGACTACCTTGTGATGGGCATCACCGCAACTGTTTCAGGCACCACTCTCATAGTGACACCCCATAACAACATGTCTCCCCTTCAAGGTAGTAATGAGGGTTTCAACCACTGCCTCCTTCCCCTGCTAGGTAGGATGGCTGGGATGTTCCTCCTCCTCTATTGCACCCAGATGCTTGGGAGACACCACATGGAGGTTGTGCATACATGTTGGATAAGTTCTCCAGGATCTTTTTAGCTATCTTTCCTATTTGAACACAAGCAGATGAGGATATGGATGTGGCCTAGGCTACTGGTTGGGAGCATATTCCAGATGGCAATGATTTGCCAAGTTTAGGTTGGGAACCTAATGATATGGATCTTCCACCACTTGGCCTTGCTCTTTTTGCTTGAAAGTCACCTCTTTTTATGACTATGTTGTGAATGGTTTCTAGGCTTTGCCTAGATATGATACTTTGGTTTTTGTTCCTAGACTTTGCCTATTGTGTCGTGGCGTGCTCTCACACTTCCTTATTTTTTGTGAATTATTTGTATATTTCTATTTGGTTAATATATAGATATATTTTATCAAAAAAAATTATATATTTCATTTATATATTATTTAATCAATTTATCTTTAAATTATCTAGTGAGGTAATATGCCAATTCATTATTTTTGGATAGTATTTTAAAATTTTAAATTTAACAATAAACAGTGTTGAAAATATATTTGTCAATTTTTTTAATAAAATATCTATAATTTTTTTTTAATATTAATATAATAATAAAATCTATATTTTTTTATAAAATTCATTCACTCATCATACATATGTTTCATACTTTTTAATATAATAATATTCACTTAGAATTAGAAATTTCTCTTTCAAAAATATTATAGTTCTTCATATATTTTTTATACTGATTATATAATAAGAGAACATAAGTATGATAATAGTAAGAAAAAAAACATGAAATTTAATCAACATTAATCTTCTAACTTCTTTTCCATTAACATAATAGTTAAATAAAATTTAAACTTACTTCATAAAATTTAAATAAATATGAAATTTAAAATTCATTATTTTTATTGACAACTCATACTACTAAACTTTTTCCACCCATCTAGTTACCATGTCTATAATTGTACTTAACTTGTCCTTAATGTTTAATGTTATAATACTTTTAATAATATTATGGTCCAGTAATAATCAAGTTCTAAGGAGATATACCTGCAGCAGTATGAAGAACTCTTTCAAAATAATCTTAATTCCTCATATTTGATAGTAATCATATGGTAGGAAAACTTATTTAAGATATAAATATGATAAGCACATGTTAGTACGGAAAAAAAACACTGAATTTAATCAACATTTACTTTCTATCCTCTTTCACAATAACATAATAATTAAATATTAAATTTATTTGATTAATTTTTTTATCATTTTTTTTTTAATTATCTAATGAAATAATAGTTGTAATTGATTATTTTTGGATAGTTTTTTAAAATTTTAGATTAAAAAATAATGATGTATTTTATTTTATTTTTTATTAATAAAAGTGTCATATTCAATTTTAAAATAATGAATAATATTTTGAAAACATATTTGTCAAATTTTCTTATAAAATATGTATAAAATTGTTAAATTCGTCTAACTATACATATAATAAATTATATATTTAATTTTAGAATTCACACCCACATACATATATTATATATTTTTTGATATAAAATTATTTATTTAAAATTAAAAACTTCTACTTCATAAATATTTAATATATTTTCGACATTAATTATATGATAACAGACCTAATTAAAACATAAGTATGATAAACATTTGTTAGTAAGGAAAAGATTTATTTAGAATTAAAAACTTCTCTTTCAAAAACATTTTAATTTTTTATATATTTTTGGCACTAATTATATGATAAGAGACCTACTTAACACACAAGTATGATATACATTTATTAATAAAGAAAATAACATTAAATTTAATCAACATTAACCTTCTAACTTCTTTTTTATTAATAAATAGTTAAATATAATTTAAAATTACTTCATGACAATATGTCTATTATTATAGTTAACTTGTCCTCAATATTCAATGTTATAATACTTTTAATATTAAAATTATGTTCAAGTAATGATCAAGTTCCAAAGAGATATCCCTATAGTTGTATCAATTTCTCCTTCAAAAATATCTTAATTCTTTGTATTTGACATGAATCATGTGATAATAAGTCTATTTAAGATACAAGCGTGATAAGCATTTATTAGTATGGAAAAGAACATTGAATTTAATCAACATTTACTTTTTAATCTCTTTAGCATTAACATAACAATAAAATAGAATTTAAAATTATTTGATTAATTTTTTCATCACTTTCTTTTGGAATTATCCAATAAGATAATAGTTTTAGGGTTATTTTTTGCAAATTTATTATTTTATAATTTTTTAAAAATTTTAATTCAATGATAAAGATGTACTATATTTTATTTTATTAATGAAAATGCATTATTCAACAATATTTTGAAAACATATTTGTCAAAATTTTTTATAAAATTGTTAAATTCTCTCAATTATACATATACTAGTAATAAATTCTATATATTTTTTACAATTCATTAACCCACATATATAGTATAATAAATTCTATATATTTTTTTTTACAATTCATTAACCCACATATATATTTCATATATGTAGAAATAATACAAAGAAAAAGTGAAAGAAAAGGAAGATTTATCATTTCTATCTTTCTTCGTACTACTTTTCCAAATCAATCTCTACCTTAATACGACCCCTGTTACCATTTTTACGTAAATGATGAGTAAAAAATCAATTAAACCTAATTCTGGAGGCACTGTTGTTTAATGGCGAACCTTCCCATAAAATTAAGAGTTACATCTCACGTCATGAAAAGTTTTGCGAGCGAGCTTACATCACAAAACCTATTAAAGTTGTGCACTTTGATACACCTCACACGGAGTGTATGGTGTTTTGGAATATTAAAAATGATTAATGTTTATCAAGTGATAAGAAATTTTTACGCTCAGCAATTTGTAGTCGACATTTGGACTATGCCTTGAAATGGTAAGCAACGGGGAGGTCACCATGGACTATATATTTTCTGTTCGATCAAAATCCTCCGGTAACTTTGTTATGATGGTTCGTCGCATAGAAAAATTGGAATATACAGGTAAGGTTGGTGTTCCCGACCTCTTTGGTATGGATTGGTCGGATTTTTTATCAGAGGTTAACAAGTTTTTTATAGACAATGTTCTGCACTTAAACGAATAAAGTTCTCACAACCAGATCTTTATTTGACCATCGATTGTTCATAATATGATGTTAGTTTTGGTTTTGATAAAAACAATATATTTAATCTTTTCAGGGAATCTTGAATTATTTAATATATGTTATCAGTTGTAAGGTGTGTTTTTGTAAATAACTATTTTTTGCCCCGTATTGTCATAAAAAGAATATAATTTTATTATTAAAGTTTTTTAATTAAATTTTATTATATAAAATAATAAAAGTATAGAAAGTTACATGATTATTAGTTAATAAGTGAAGATAAAATACTTGGTCAAAACATGGGATTAAAAAAGAACATAATTTTCATTTTATATGTTTATATTTTCATAAGAATTGAATTATATGTTTCAAGTCATCTTAAGATCACCTTTATTCATTGTTAACTTTTATGACAGCTATACAATTCATTGCTTTGGCCTTTTCATTTTTTAGCTTCATTCCCTATTCACAATTTTTTTTAGCATTTAATAATTTATAAGTCATTTTTATCTCACACTTCCTCATTTATATATATCTTAAATATATCTATTTATGTTAATTTAAATAAATTATTTAAATTTTGCAAAAAAATAAAATATAAAAGAAAACTAATGAACCTGAAAACTATCAAGAACAAAAAAATTACTAATAGGTCAAGATCTTGAAACAATATTCAGAATTGATTCGTATTGATTGCTTGAAATAATTACAAACCCAAATCATGATTAAATAAGCCTCGACTCAGAATTTAGAGTTGACATGTAAAATTTTGAAAAATCTAAAATCTAAAAAAAAAAGTCTATGTTTAGCAACCACTATTTATAATAAGTTTTGCATGCAAGTGCATACGGCTCTAATTTTTTTATAAAATAACCTAAATACTAAAATTAGCCTATGAGACAAAATTCAATTGAATTTGACTTTCAATTCTAAAAATAAAAAATTCTTGAAAAAAATATTAAATGTTAATTTCAGACCCTCAAATGATCACGTTTGGTCTTTGAAAAATATTGAATTTAAATATAAGAAGATAGAGTGGCTTAGGGCAGAATCAAACTTTTTGATATGGTCATTTTGGCACATGGAAGAGCTCAAATAGAGTCACGAGTCAAAATGTATGACCTTCAGAAGGTTGGCCTATCTTTTCTGCATCATTCTCCTCTGGGTGAAAACAACTCAACTCCTACGAGTTGGCTTGATTATACTAATAACATTTAACTTTATCAATCTTATTCAACTCTTATTCCATAATCTAAGTGTTATCTTCTTGCTACAATCCTTCCCACTGCACCAAATACATGTTATAATTCTCTTGCCTTGTGCTCACTATCTTCATATCTAAACCCTGCACTATTTTTTCTTTCTTCTTCTTTAGAACTTGCTTCTCCCAATTTACTTCGTCATCTTCTCCATATTTTCCATGGAATTCATATAAATCTAAAATATTAAATACTGGAGATATATCAAAATTATATGGTAAACTTACCTCATAGGCATTATCATTGATTTTCTTCACAATTTTGCATGGTTCAATTTTCTTATACTTTAACTTATTATATGTGTCTTTTGAAAATCTCTCTTTCCTCAAGTAAACCATTACCAGCTCTCCTTTTTTCAAATACCTTGGATCTTCTTATGACATATGTTGCTTTATATTTCTCATTACTTTCCTACATCTTTCTTCTTACTCCTTGCAACTGTGGCATATGCTCTACAAATGCTTATGTATCATCACTATTTCAATCTGTAATTGGCAATTATACCAAATCTAAAACACCCATAATATTTCTCTCATAAATTTTTTGAAAAGGTGACTTTTCTGTTGATCTATTCACTGAACTGTTATATATAAACTCAGCTTGTGGTAAAGTCAAGTCCCATTGCTTTGGCTTCTCTTCCACTATGAATCTCAATAAATTTTTCAAGCTCCTATTCATAACTTCTATTTATCCATCTATTTGTGGGTGATATGCACTATTGAATTTTAGCTTAATACTTATTTTCTTCTCAAAGTCCTCCAAAAATGACTTAAAATTTATGTGTCCCTATCTGAATTAATAGTTTTTGGAACACCATGCAATCTCAAAATATCCATAAAAAATAATTTTGCAACTCTAGTGACATCATTGGTTTTCTTACGTGCAATGAAATGAACCATATCAGACCCTCAGATATTACTCAATCTTCCTCTTTGATGGTGGATACCTCTGCACTCACTTGCAAATCTTTTGTGTCCATCTTGTGAATTATCAACTTGATGTGTTGTTACTGCCATTCAGCAAGATTAGTGATCTTTTGAAAAATCCTATCACTTTTTATTTGTCTCAACACCTATTCTTTTGTGGGAATAAATTGTAGAATCTGGCTCCACTTGATGATCTATGCACCTCTATCAAAAAAAAAATTATAACACAAATAGACTACACAAGATAGCATAATACATAGCTCTGATACCACTAAAATATATTCAAGTGAGATATTTACTAAAAACTCATAAATCTATAAAATCCACACTCTATGACACAAAGCTATGATACCACCAAAATATCTATTTTCAGGATATTTGCTAAAACACATAAAACTACAACAATATGATTTCCTAAAACCTATGACACTATTAAATTTTGATTTTTAATATTTATGATCAAAACATAAACATAAAACCACATATAATATTTATACTCCAAGGAAATGATTTCATAGGAAACTATATAACACCAAATGAGAACTGACATATAGATTTAGATTATGGAATGATTACAATAATAAAAATGGAGATACAAGAACAACTACTCACACTATCTTCTTATAATAATGGAATTAACAACTCACAACCACTCTTACATTAATAGATAACATAAAACATGACAAAAACTTACAACAACACTAAATGTAGCATACTCCAATGAATCTCAATTGTGATTCTTGAATGCAACCACCATAATCAAAAGGGAGGAATATTTCACCATCCAAATTAGTTATCTTATGAGGGTTTTTGTCCTCCAAGATTATTCACACTCTAAGGGATTTTGTCCTTAAGAGAGGAAGAAGTTTAACACAAGTTCAAAATTACAAAATAAGGGGGATTATGATTTTCAAAGATATATTTACAAAAAAAGAAGCATGCTTATATAGGAAAGGGCCCTAAAAAACCATTGAATGTTAATTTTGGACCCTCAGATGATCACATTTGGCTCCAAAAAATATCAAAATCAAATCTAAGCAGTCATAGCAACTTAGGACAGAGTTGAAATTTTTGATATGGTCATTTTGACACATGGTGGAAGAGGTCCAACAGAGTTATGAGTCAAAATTTATGGCCTCCGAAAGGTTGGCTTAATTTTTTTGCATCAAGATATCATTCTCCAAGCACCATAATAAATTGTGACATTAGTGGAATATATGTGTGTGTGTGTGTGTGTGTGTGTGTGTGTGTGTGTGCGTGTATGTGTATGTATATGTATATGTATATGTATATATGTATATGTATATATGTATATGTATATATATGTATATATATATATATATATATATATATATATATATATATATATATATATATATATATATATATGTGTATATATGTATATATATGTGTATATATGTATATATATATGTGTGTGTGTGTGTGTGTGTGTATATATATATATATTGTAGAGATAAAGTATGTAGATAGTTTACCAAAAAAAAAGTAGTTGGTTGATATTTATGGTATAAAAATCACAAAAAATATTTATAATATCAAAATAATAAAATACTACAAAGTTAAACTAAGTAAAAATAGTAATTTTTATCAAAGAGATAAGGATGCAAATCATTATAGGAACGACAATATAGTTAAGGTAGTAGTCTCCTTGGTACAATAGTTAATGTAGTGTGTTCCCCGATAAGTAGATCTGGAGCCACCTATTTATTTTGATCTTCATGAATAGGTAAAGGCACAAGTATTCATCACACAATTATAGGAGGAATGTTCACACTCACATTGACATCATCATACGCCGATGATGCCTGCCGAGAAAGCCCAATAACAATCTTAGTATGAACATTTAGACTCTAACCCCTTACTAAGGAAGGGTCGAAAAGTATCTATTATAATCTAGATCAATGATTTAATGTAACGAATAACACACCAATTACTAATAACTAGTGTGTAATAATAAATCTAAACTCCTCTATATTGAATAGACATCAATTTACAAGAATAATAAACAATGCTTAATTACAAAACAATAAAATGCTTTCTAACCCAAAAAAAGATGAATGTTTGTGAAAATAATATTAACTATCCACTATGAATTACAATAAGGAAAATAGTTGGATTTATGTTTTCCACATTTTTTTCATTGTTTTCTGATCTTCTAAAAATAAATTTTTAATTATTATATTACATTTTATTAAATTAAATATTCTTTTACTTTACAAATCTAAGAACATTTAAAAATATAATAAGAAATAAAAACTAATAAAGAAACAATTCATATTTTAGTATATGATAGTAATATTTTTCTAGATAGATGTTAAGGTTTATGAGGGCCCTTCTTGATAACATAAATATTCAAAGAAATTTATAGTCCTGTCTTAACGATATAACTACCAAGGTCTCTGACAATCACATAAGGTCTTTTTACTGATGCTGCATCACAAACAAACTACAAAAAATACTAAAGAAACAACTACTAATGACAATTCTCACCCTAATTCATTTTCTTATGAGAGTTAAATACCCTGGTAGAGGAACTAGGAATGAGATTACCTTTTTCTTACTTCTAACTAATGCCCATTCTTCTTGTTTACTTAAATTATCTGAATCCATACTAGAACACTATGTAGATCTATTCACTGAACTGTTATATATAAACTCAGCTTGTGGTAAAGTCAAGTCCCATTGCTTTGGCTTCTCTTCCACTATGAATCTCAATAAATTTTTCAAGCTCCTATTCATAACTTCTATCTGTCCATTTATTTGTGGGTGATATGCACAATTGAATTTTAGCTTAATACTTATTTTCTTCTCAAAGTCCTCCAAAAATGACTTAAAATTTATGTGTCCCTATCTGAATTAATAGTTTTTGGAACACCATGCAATCTCAAAATATCCATAAAAAATAATTTTGCAACTCTAGTGACATCATTGGTTTTCTTACATGCAATGAAATGAATCATATCAGACCCTCATATATTACTCAATCTTCCTCTTTGATGGTGGATACCTCTGCACTCACTTGCAAATCTTTTGTGTCCATCTTGTGAATTATCAACTTGATGTGTTGTTATTGCCATTCAGCAAGATTAGTGATCTTTTGAAAAATCCTATCACTTTTTATTTGTCTCAACACCTATTCTTTTGTGGGAATAATTTCTAGGATCTAGCTCCTCTCGATGATCTATGCACCTCTATCAAAAAAAAAAAAATTATAACACAAATAGACTACACAAGATAGCATAATACATAGCTCTGATACCACTAAAATATATTCAAGTGAGATATTTACTAAAAACTCATAAATCTATAAAATCCACACTCTATGACACAAAGCTATGATACCACCGAAATATCTATTTTTAGGATATTTGCTAAAACACATAAAACTACAACAATATGATTTCCTAAAACCTATGACACTATTAAATTTTGATTTTTAATATTTATGATCAAAACATAAACATAAAACCACATATAATATTTCTACTCCAAGAAAATGATTTCACAGGAAACTATATAACACCAAATGAGAACTGACATATAGATTTAGATTATGGAATGATTACAATAATAAAAATGGAGATACAAGAACAACTACTCACACTATCTTCTTAAAATAATGGAATTAACAACTCACAACCACTCTTACATTAATAAATAACATAAAACATGACAAAAACTTACAACAACACTAAATGTAGCATACTCCAATGAATCTCAATTGTGATTGTTGAATGCAACCACCATAATCAAATAGGGAGGAATATTTCACCATCCGAATTAGTTATCCTATGAGGGTTTTTTTCCTCCAAGATTATTCACACTCTAAGGGATTTTGTCCTTAAGAGAGGAAGAAGTTTAACACAAGTTCAAAATTACAAAATAAGGGGGATTATGATTTTCAAAGATATATTTACAGAAAAAGAAGCATGCTTATATAGGAAAGGGCCCTAAAAAACCATTGAATGTTAATTTTGGACCCTCAGATGATCACATTTGGCTCCAAAAAATATCAAAATCAAATCTAAGCAGTTATAGCAACTTAGGACAGAGTTGAAATTTTTGATATGGTCATTTTGACACATGGTGGAAGAGCCCCAACAGAGTTATGAGTCAAAATTTATGGCCTCTAAAAGGTTGGCTTAATTTTTTTTGCATCAAGATATCATTCTCCAAGCACCATAATAAATTGTGACATTAGTGGAATAGATATATATATATATATATATATATATATATATATATATATATATATATATATATATATATATATATATATATATATATATATATATATATATATATATATATATTGTAGAGATAAAGTATGTAGATAGTTTACCAAAAAAAAGTAGTTGGTTGATATTTATAGTATAAAATTCACAAAAAATATTTATAATATCAAAGTAATAAAATATTACAAAGTTAAACTAAGTAAAAATAGTAATTTTTATCAAAGAGATAAGGATGCAAATCATTATAGGAACGACAATATAGTTAAGGTAGTAGTCTCCTTGGGACAATAGTTAATGTAGTGTGTTCCCCGATAAGTGGATCTAGAGCCACCTATTTATTTTGATCTTCATGAATAGGTAAAGGCACAAGTATTCATCACACAATTATAGGAGGAATGTTCACACTCACATTGACATCATCATACGCCGATGATGCCTGCTGAGAAAGCCCAATAACAATCATAGTATGAACATTTAGACTCTAACCCCTTACTAAGGAAGGGTCAAAAAATATCTATTATAATCTAGATCAATGATTTAATCTAAGGGATAACAAACCAATTACTAATAACTAGTGTGTAATAATAAATCTAAACTCCTCTATATTGAGTAGACATCAATTTACAAGAATAATAAACAATGCTTAATTACAAAAAAATAAAATGCTTTCTAACCCAAAAAAAGATGAATGTTTGTGAAAATAATATTAACTATCCACTATGAATTACAATAAGGAAAATAGTTGGATTTATGTTTTCCACATTTTTTTCATTGTTTTCTGATCTTCTAAAAATAAATTTTTAATTATTATATTACATTTTATTAAATTAAATATTCTTTTACTTTACAAATCTAAGAACATTTAAAAATATAATAAGAAATAAAATTTAATAAAGAAACAATTCATATTTTAGTATATGATAGTAATATTTTTCTAGATAGATGTTAGGGTTTATGAGGGCCCTTCTCGATAACATAAATATTCAAAGAAATTTATAGACCTGGCTTAACGATATAACTATCAAGGTCTCTGACAATCACATAAGGTCTTTTTAATGATGCTGCATCACAAACAAACTACAAAAAATACTAAAGAAACAACTACTAATGACAATTCTCACCCTAATTCATTTTCTTATGAGAGTTAAATACCCTGGTAGAGGAACTAGGAATGAGATTACCTTTTTTTTACTTCTAACTACTATCCATTCTTCTTGTTTATTTAAATTATCTGAATCCATACTAGAACACTATGTAGATCTATTCACTGAACTGTTATATATAAATTCAGCTTGTGGTAAAGTCAAGTCCCATTGCTTTGGCTTCTCTTCCACTATGAATCTCAATAAATTTTTCAAGCTCCTATTCATAACTTCTATCTGTCCATCTATTTGTGGGTGATATGCACTATTGAATTTTAGCTTAATACTTATTTTCTTCTCAAAGTCCTCCAAAAATGACTTAAAATTTATGTGTCCCTATTTGAATTAATAGTTTTTGGAACACCATGCAATCTCAAAATATCCATAAAAAATAATTTTGCAACTCTAGTGACATCATTGGTTTTCTTACATGCAATGAAATGAACCATATCAGACCCTCAGATATTACTCAATCTTCCTCTTTGCTGGTGGATACCTCTGCACTCACTTGCAAATCTTTTGTGTCCATCTTGTGAATTATCAACTTGATGTGTTGTTACTGCCATTCAGCAAGATTAGTGATCTTTTGAAAAATCCTATCACTTTTTATTTGTCTCAACACCTATTCTTTTGTGGGAATAAATTCTAGGATCTGGCTCCTCTCGATGATCTATGCACCTCTATCAAAAAAAAAATAACACAAATAGACTACACAAGATAGCATAATACATAGCTCTGATACCACTAAAATATATTCAAGTGAGATATTTACTAAAAACTCATAAATCTATAAAATCCACACTCTATGACACAAAGCTATGATACCACCGAAATATCTATTTTTAGGATATTTGCTAAAACACATAAAACTACAACAATATGATTTCCTAAAACCTATGACACTATTAAATTTTGATTTTTAATATTTATGATCAAAACATAAACATAAAACCACATATTATATTTCTACTCCAAGGAAATGATTTCACAGGAAACTATATAACACCAAATGAGAACTGACATATAGATTTAGATTATGGAATGATTACAATAATAAAAATGGAGATACAAGAACAACTACTTACACTATCTTCTTATAATAATGGAATTAACAACTCACAACCACTCTTACATTAATAGATAATATAAAACATGACAAAAACTTACAACAACACTAAATGTCGCATACTCCAATGAATCTCAATTGTGATTCTTGAATGCAACCACCATAATCAAATAGGGAGGAATATTTCACCATCCGAATTAGTTATCCTTTGAGGGTTTTTGTCCTCCAAGATTATTCACACTCTAAGGGATTTTGTCCTTAAGAGAGGAAGAAGTTTAACACAAGTTCAAAATTACAAAATAAGGGGGATTATGATTTTCAAAGATATATTTACAAAAAAAGAAGCATGCTTATATAGGAAAGGGCCCTAAAAAACCATTGAATGTTAATTTTGGACCCTCAGATGATCACATTTGGCTCCAAAAAATATCAAAATCAAATCAAAGCAGCTATAGCAACTTAGGACAGAGTTGAAATTTTTGATATGGTCATTTTGACACATGGTGGAAGAGCTCCAACAGAGTTATGAGTCAAAATTTATGGCCTCCAAAAGGTTGGCTTAATTTTTTTGCATCAAGATATCATTCTCCAAGCACCATAATAAATTGTGACATTAGTGGAATAGATGTCTTGATAATGATATATATATATATATATATATATATATATATATATATATATATATATATATATATATATATATATATATATATATATATATATATATATATATATATATATATATTGTAGAGATAAAGTATGTAGATAGTTTACCAAAAAAAAAGTAGTTGGTTGACATTTATGGTATAAAAATCACAAAAAATATTTATAATATCAAAATAATAAAATATTACAAAGTTAAACTAAGTAAAATAGTAATTTTTATCAAAGAGATAAGGATGCAAATCATTATAGGAACGACAATATAGTTAAGGTAGTAGTCTCCTTGGGACAATAGTTAATGTAGTGTGTTCCCCAATAAGTGGATCTGGAGCCACCTATTTATTTTGATCTTCATGTATAGGTAAAGGCACAAGTATTCATCACACAATTATAGGAGGAATGTTCACACTCACATTGACATCATCATACGCTGATGATGCCTGCCGAGAAAGCCCAATAACAATCTTATTATGAACATTTAGACTCTAACCCCTTACTAAAGAAGGGTCCAAAAGTATCTATTATAATCTAGATCAATGATTTAATCTAAGGGATAACACACCAATTACTAATAACTAGTGTGTAATAATAAATCTAAACTCCTCTATATTGAATAGACATCAATTTACAAGAATAATAAACAATGCTTAATTACAAAACAATAAAATGCTTTCTAACCCAAAAAAAGATGAATGTTTGTGAAAATAATATTAATTATCCACTATGAATTACAATAAGAAAAATAGTTGGATTTATGTTTTCCACATTTTTTTCATTGTTTTCTGATCTTCTAAAAATAAACTTTTAATTATTATATTACATTTTATTAAATTAAATATTCTTTTACTTTACAAATCTAAGAACATTTAAAAATATAGTAAGAAATAAAATTTAATAGAGAAACAATTCATATTTTGTTATATGATAGTAATATTTTTCTAGATAGATGTTAAGGTTTATGAGGGCCCTTCTTGATAACATAAATATTCAAAGAAATTTATAGACCTGGCTTAACGATATAACTGTCAAGGTCTCTAACAATCACATAAGGTCTTTTTACTGATGCTGCATCACAAACAAACTACAAAACATACTAAAGAAACAACTAATAATGACAATTCTCACCCTAATTCATTTTCTTATGAGAGTTAAATACCCTGGTAGAGGAACTAGGAATAAGATTACCTTTTTTTTTACTTCTAACTACTGTCCATTCTTCTTGTTTACTTAAATTATCTTAATCCGTACTAGAAGATACAGAGTTAGATACAATATTAAAGCACATAACTGTGAATTGTTTACTTTGAAATCCCAAGTATATCACTTCAAAATCAGTTAACTAGAGTGGCATTAAAATATAATAAAACACTGTCATATTGCAAAGGAATCAATAAGATGGTGTTTTATGTGCAAGAAAGTGTAGTACGCAAACTTTCAAATTGCTATTAAACATCCCATTTAAATTTATTGTCATTCGAGCATTAGAAGAGTTTGAAGCATTGAAGTGCTCAAACATTGCTCTGACATCATCTAATATACCTTCTATTTTTTCCATCATTATACAATTTTCCAAAAAATGTTTGAGATATTGAAAGCTTTATGTGTGATAGAGTCATGTTCCAATACTCTATCTACCCAAACACACTAAGCAAAACCCTATATGGGTGGCTATAGATAGATGTTTTAATCCTAGGCATTAGAGCTCTTAAGAGCCATGTGGGAGATGTAAAAAAACCTTCCAAAATGCAAATCTAAGTTCTTTTTAGTTTTGAAATTTTCAACTTTTTTTAGATTTTTCAAAATAAAATCTTGTATATTCAATTTGGATGGTTTTTATATATTTATACATTTAAAAATAATCTATTTTGGTATTTTTTTTTTATTAAAATCAAAATAAATTAAAAAAATCAGTGTTCATTATATATAGTCTTTAGTTCACATTTATGAATAAAGATATTATATTTGAGCTACTACATCAAGTGCTTCATATTATTTCAAAAATAATGTTTGAGGCTTTGAATCTATAAATTTTTAGGGAAAAATAAAGATACATTTTTTATTTTCCCATCTCCCTCCATTACATATTCATTTATATTGTTAGACATAAGTCTTGATAGTAAGAAATTTTAAATATATAGGGAAGCAATGCTTAGGTACAAGAATTTATTTCTAAGTAGATGTCATTGATATGATGAATCATTTTCATGTAATACCTAAATGACACATATCACTTTAATATAATATGTTTTAACGTCTCTTTCATATAGTGTAATATATATTGAAAGGACAAACTTCTTACACATACCAACATATATATAAGAAGGGCCAATATATCAAGAGGTTTGGTATATAAGCTTGTTGGCTTGATACAAAAATATATTCAATCAAAAAATAAAGTTGGCACAACATTAACTTGGAAAGACACCTAGCTATAATGGTCCATACAATATGAGAATATTTTATTATTTAATAAATTTTGGTTTGACATTTGTGATTGAAACACACAACTAGTTGAACCAACAAAAAATACAAAATCACAAACTTGGAAGCATAAGAATTAGAAGGCATTAACCTTGATAAGGGCCTTAATTGATGGAGACATTTTTTTGTCTTATATGAGGATGAAATACACCATGGCAAGCACTAAAAAAGTTAAAATAGTTCTAAGATTCTCATTTAATATCATAATACATAAAATTTAAATTTAAATTGTTCAACTTTAAGTTAAAAAGTGGTGATGTAATAAGTCATGTATATCCATTGCAAATAATGTTGAAGCTCATAGTGTAAAAATTGATCTGTATATGGATAGTTTCATAAAATATCTTCTTCCCACATATTCAACTTATTTAGAGTTTTCTAAATAAATAAATCAACTGTAGAGTCTCACTTTTCATTAATTGGCTTTAAAAAATTGAAAGAGAAAATTTCTTTTGACTAAAGATTAAAACCACATATGAAAATATTTTTTAAACTCATCAAATGTAAAATTATTCAAACAAGACTTCTCCTTCATAGAATGAAGTAAATGATAAAGAGAAAGAAATAAATAAGGGATGTGAAGGCCAAACTAGGAAAAAACAATCGTCAACATCATGAAAATTCAAATGATATAAAAACTTGTTTTGAAAAAGTTGTGAAAGAAAAGGAATACACAAGGTGCATGAATTCATGCAAAATAACATGGGACAACTATCGAAAACAAAATTAATTAAATAAGGAAAAAAAATAAAGTCTTAGAACTAGACTCAAATTAGTTTACATTTAATGTGTGTTATCCATTTCAAATGAAGTAAACAATGCCTAAAAAATTATCCTGGGATAATACTTTGGTCCTAGATATTGTTATCACATAAAACATGAATTTCCAAGGGGATTTCTTTGAAGAGTTTATGAAAAAATATGTGGTCTAGTTTATTTGGCAAATACAACATGAATGTGACCTAAAGGAAATGGAATTCTTTCTCAATTCATTAGGTCTTTAATATTTTAGTCTCCAAAATGTCATATACTTTCTTCGTGATGGGGCCCCCAAAGAGATATATAGGGAGGGTGTATCCATCTAGGCCTTTCGACTAGCTCGGACCTTTATGTGTGTGTGTGTGTGTGTGTGTGTGTGTGTGTGTGTGTGTGTGTGTGTGTGTGTGTGTGTGTGTGTGTGTGTGTGTGTGTGTGTGTGTGTGTGTGTGTGTGTGTATCCTAAACCTAAACCTAAATGCGGTGTTGTACCTTCAGTTGTGCATAGAAATTTAGATTAGACTCCTCTCATTTTGAGAGGTGACTTATATGATGTAGTTGTAATCTTGCATCCTAGTGAATGGCGGTAACTTCATTAGAGAGTGTAGGTGGTTTCCTGCCCCCATATATATATATATATATATATATATATATATATATATATATATATATATATATATATATATATATATATATATATATATATACATATACATATACATATACATATACATATACATATACATATACATATACATATACATATACATATATACATATACATATACATATACATATACATATACATATACATATACATATACATATACATATACATACATACATATATATACATATATATATATATATACATACATACATACATACATATATACATACATACATACATACATACATACATACATACATACATACATACATACATATATATATATATATATATATATATATATGTATATATCTATATATGTATATATATATATGTATATATATGTATATATATATATGTATATGTATATATATGTATATATATATATATATGTGTGTATATATATATGTGTGTATATATATATGTATATATATACACACATATATATATACACACATATATATATATATATACATATATACATATATATATACATATATACATATATATATACATATATATATACATATATACATATACATATATACATATATATATATATATATATATATATATATATATATATGTGGGCGGTAAACCTTCTAGGTCTAGTTCTGTTCATATCCACATGTCATGTCCCATATCTATATATAAGACTAGGTTATAGATAAGCTATAGATTGCATAGGACTTTCTCAAAGGGAGAGGACATAATATATATCTAGGGGTTGGCTATATATATTTATATTCTATTATATTTTAGTATATACGTGATATCAATGAGAGATAAAGGGACTCTCATCTCACTATGGCACGACACTTCGGTTGGACAAGACTATACCAAATTAGTAAAGACACCCCTTAGCTAACATAATAGGGGCATAGAATAGATAGGAATATTCCCTACCCTTTATTTTTATATATAGCACCCACTAGAAATAAACCATTTAATAGAGAGTTAGGACCTTGAATATCCACTGCATCAAAGGGAAAGACGAAGGGGTGCATGAGTCATATATATAGGGTAGGTGGCCTATCTTATCTATATGGGCTCACTCCTCCGCTCGAAGCCCATATGGTCTAGTAGGTGTGAGTGTGAACCGAGAGCCCCTAGCCTATATATCTATATGCAACTCACCCTATACATATGGCCACCAAACTCATAGCAATGGGTATCACATCACATATATAACCATAACCTATACATCAGATCCTAGGTGCCCTGTATATCTATCTTCACCTATCTATATATATGGCATATCACGTATACAATGTATAGATATCTATGGATGGTGCTACCTATATAGAGGAGAGGAAAGCACCTCCATCGATAGGTTCCTTAGGGTTGCACAGGCTAATATATATAACTATAGTCACCCATTATCTATCTAGATATTGCAACAAGTGTACTGCTCAGAGTCCACGTGGCCCCCTTGATAGTCTCTCTCGTATGATTGGATATATATATAGAGAGAGGGGCCCACCCTACATTAGCACTCTATCTACTCCTAGCCCCCGACTTCTATATACCCTTAGAGGATAGGTGCCCTTCCTTTGTTCAGAGTGCCCCAAACCAATACTCTAATAGAGCACCTCTCTCTCTTCACCGGCTTGAAGGTAAGAGATTAGATATAGGGCACAGGCCCCTCCCAATATATAGATAGGTCCAAGTACCCCATGCACGACAATAGCACTGCGACCCTGATACCCTTCAATCACTCGAGCCCCCTATATATATCTTGGAGGCACAACCCTAATAGAATAGCGAGTGCCCTCTATTCCCACCATACTTGCTAGGAGACACTCACCCCTACCCTTTAGATAGATAGATAGGCTTTACCCACCCACACAATACCAGAGGGTCCCTGAGGGACTTGCCCTATATAGAAAACTGGGACCCCAGACAATCTCAAATGACACTTCCTCTTTAACACCCTACCCCTGTTGGATCCAATGCCTATTGGGGAGACTCTAGATATCTTATCTATCTAGCTTTAATCTAGAGAGAGGCAAGAGACTCTAGAGAGAGGCGAAAGCAATGAAAATATAAATTATAAATATCTAAAATAAAAGTTATGTTCAATTTTAGTACCGTATTATGAGCCAACATTTTATCTTCACAAACTATGTAACTATGTAAACTTATGTACTTTTATTATTTTATATAATAAAATTATACTGAATCATTCTAATAATAAAATTATAATCTTTTAATGAAAATACACGCCTCTACTTATATTTTAAAAAATATTTATTTACAAAAACACCACAATTCCACCTTACAACTGATAACATACATCAAATGATTCGAGATTCCTTGAAAAGATAAAATATATTGTTTTTATTAAAACCAAAACTAGTATCATATTATGAACAATCGGTTCTCAAATAAAGATCTGGTTGTGAGAACTTAACGCCCCGCTTACAGTAAGTTCTCACAGTTAGGGACACGTTTAAGTGCAGAACATTGTCTATAAAAAACTTGTTCTCCTCTGATAAAAAATTTGACTAACCCATACCAAATAGGTCGGGAACACCAACCTTACATCTATATGCCAATTTTTCTGTGCCACGAGCCATCATAACAAAAAATATATAGTCCATGGTGACCTCCCTGTTGCTTACCATTTCAAGGTACAGTCCAAAGGACACAGGCAGCTTTTCATCATTCTTTGCAACATACCCTCCACAACAAATTGCTGGTCATTAAAATAGATGAGTTTAGAGCGTAGAAATTTCGTATTCACTTGATAAACGTTCATCTTTTTTAATATTCCAAAATACCATACACTCTGTGTGAGGTGTATCAAAGTGCACAACTTTGACAAGTTTTCTGATGTAAGGTCGCTCGCAAAACTTTTCATGATGTGAGATGTAACTCTTAATTTTATGGGAAGGTTCGCCATTAAAAAACAGTGCCTCCAGAATTAGGTTTAATGTGTCCACACAATCAAGATCTTTGCTGTGGAAAATTTCTTTGAGCTTTTCGTTGCTCAGGTATGAGAAGCGTATACGGTGGCTAAGCTTATTGTTCAACACTTGTCTCCTTTCTTCTTGATTAGGATGATGCTCAGTTTGTCCATTTTATAATAAAATCGTAGATGGTATCTTCTGATTTAACTTCCAGATCATTACTTGACAAAGCCTCCTGCAATACAGCTACAGATATATTTACTTGGAACCTGATTATGCGTTTATCATAATATTATTAGAAGTATTATAATATTGAACATGGATGATAAGTTAATTATAATAATAAATTATTTATATTTTGGTTGGGGGTGCTTTTTGAATATATTGAAGTGGGTTCGGTAGGGTCATTAAAATAGATGAGTTGAGAGCGTAGAAATTTCTTATCACTTGATAAACATTCATCTTTTTTAATATTCCAAAATACCATACACTCAGTGTGAGGTGTATCAAAGTGCACGACTTTAATAGGTTTTGTGATGTAACTGTTAATTTTATTGGAAGGTTCGCCATTAAACAACAGTGCCTTCATAATTAGTTTTAATGTATCCACACAATCAAGATCTTTGCTCCAGAAAATTTCTTTGAGCTTTTCGTTGCTCAGGTATGAGAAGCGTATACAGTGGCTAAGCTTATTGTTCAACACCTGTCTCCTTTCTTCTTGATTAGGATAATGTTGAGTTGTCCATTGATAATAAAATCGTAGATGGCATCTTCTGATGTAACTTCCAGATCATTACTTGACAAAACTTCCTGCAGTACTGTTACAGGTATATTTCCTTGGACCCTGATTATGAGTTGACCTTAATATTATTAGAGGTATTATAATATTGAACATTAATGATAAGTTAATTATAATAATGTATTATTTATTTTTTGATTAAGGGTGCTTTTTGAATTTATTGAAGGGGTTAGGATAAGCCTAAATCTTGAACAAATTTAGTAGAAAAAATACTTCTATTTTTTTGAATCTTATTAAAATATAACATCTCTTTTAAGATATTTTTTAAGAAAAAAATAAAAAAACTAAAATAATAGACATAATAATTAGATGAAAAAAATATATAATAATATAGATTGTCAATAAAAATGATTTGATATTTATTTAATAAGTAATTTTAAATTTTATTTAATTATTATATTAATGTAAAAGAAGTTAGAAGGTAAATGTTGACATTTTTTTCCTTATTAATAAATGTTTATCATATTTGTATTTTTAAGTAAGTTTTTTATCAAATAATTAGCGTCAAAAATATATGAAAAAATATGATATTTTTTATGGAGAAGATCCTAATTCTAAATGAATAATTTTATATTTAAGCATATAAAATATATATATGTGGGTGAATGAATTTTAAAAATAATTGGATGAATTTAAGTAAAAAATAACCCTAAAACCATTACCTAATTGGATAATTCGAAGAAAAAGTGATGAAAAAATTAATCAAATAACTTTAAATTCTATTTAATTATTATGTTAATACAAAAGAAATTGATTGGTAAATGTTGATTAAATTCAATATTCTTTTTCATATTAACAAATACTTATCATGTTTGTATCTTAAGTAAGTTATCATATAAATAATGTCAAATATAAAAAATTAAAATATTTTTGAAGGAGAAGTTGATATATATATATATTAATGGGAATGAGTTACAATCTATAAATATTTCCATTTTAGGTTTGGATTTCTATTCCGGTAATGAAACAATTATTTTTAGTATGCTTCGTCTTATTAGGCTCTCGTCACATCTAAGGTTTTGATTCGAGTTTACATCTACTATAACCTACACTCATTTCGATAAAGTCTAATCAGAGTGAGTGAGACCTCCATAGGTATAGGTTTCAAACCGCTGACTTTAAACTGCGAAGTACTTAGCCACATGACCTTGAAACTTGATTATTACTTGACTATAATAACATTAAAAGTATTATAACATTAAACATTGGTGACAAGTTAACTACAATGATAGACATGGTAATTAGATGGGTAGAAAAATTTAGTAGTGTGGGTTGTTAATAAAAATGATTAATTTTAGATTTGACATTTATTTAATTATTATAAACTAATTTTAAATTTTATTTAACTATTATGTTAACGCTAAATAAGTTAAAAGGTTAATGTTGATTAAATTAATGTTCTTTTTCTTACTAATAAATATTTATCATACTTATGTTTTATGTTTTAAGTAAGTCTTATCATATGATTGGTATCAAAAATATATAAAGAATTATTTAATTATTATAAATTAATTTTAAATTTTATTTAATTATATAATAAATGAATAAATTTTAAAAATATTATTATTAAATATATATAAATTTAACAATTTTATAAATATTTTATTTTAAAAATTACAAGTATATTTTCAAAAATCTATTATTCATTAAATTTAAAAAGAATATCCAAAAATCATCAATTTACCCCCCCAAAAAAAAAAAAAATCACCCCTGAAACTACTGCCTCACTAAATAATTTGAAAAGAAATTAATTAAATAATATATCAATGTGGAAAGCAGAACCCTTCAATAAAACAAACTATGTGAAAAGTCTTAAATAATATTTATATTTTCTATATTAAAAAGTTTATATTTCAATTAATTTTTATTTTTATAAATAAAATATTTAATATAATTTAAAATGGAAAGTCTTTTTCTATTTATTTTTAATGCTCAGGACTATTATACACAAAGAAGAAAAACCAAGAAGCCTACACAGCGGTCGAATTGAATGACAAACGGAAAATCCTTTTAAAAAAAAAAAAAAAAACTAACTCTTCAATCTCACTAAAACGTTTGTTAAGAAATCCTTTTGCAGCGTTTATTAATGGCTGCACTGCATCGACCATCCGGACACTGGCAGGCAGGCCTAAAAGAAGTAATGCAGAGTCTACTGTAATGTACGCACTCAAATTATCTATGCAGAAATCTATACAATATGGAACCTCGAACTCGTTAGTAATCACAAGCACGTCCAACAATGCAGTTGTCGTATCAGCTTTGAGTGTTCCGCGATGTTAAATTATAATCTCTCCTGTCTCTAACCGTTTGTGGTCTGTTAGTTAAGTAGGATTTTACATTGATGACACTAGTTTAGTTGAGTACGTGTCCTGATTTTTAGTAATTTCAGTTTCACAGTTAATACTGAATTGTGTATTGTAATCTATTTATGTTTTTGGTTAATGATGAGAAGTAAGCGTTTTTGCCCTGTTTTTGTTTCATGCTCCTGTTTTTTTATATCCGTTTCTGCTCCATAAATTTTGTCATGGTATCAGAGCAGGTTTAAGCCTCTTTGCAGAGTGGAGAGGAGATCAATCTAAAAGCTGGCGTCAAGACTCTTTAGAGATCTGAGTGAAAGGAGAATAAAAGGAGAATACTCTGCCTATAGACCAACGTTGAATGTTCATTTGGAAAGGGGTGACCAAAAGGGCTTGGAGTTTAAATGGCATCCACCAACAATTTATGGCAAATGCAAGGGCCCATGTTAATAAGCAAAAACTATGAATTTTGGTCTATCAGAATGAAGACATTTCTACAAGTTCAGGAATGTTGGGAAACAGTAGAGAGTGGCTTCAAAGACTCTGATCAAGCTACTCTAACAACTATGAATAATACTTAGAAGAATGCTCTCGAAGCACGAAGGAAAAAGGAGACACATTCAAAATTCTTGATCCAGAGTTCAGTGGAAGATGCAATATTTCCAAAAATCATAGGGGCATCTAGTGCAAAAGAGGCTTGGGATACTCTGGATTTGGCATACCAAGGTAATGAAAAAATCAAAGCAGTTCGACTTTAGACTCTTAGGAGAGAGTTTGACAACTTGAAGATGAAAGAAACTGATAATATTGATCAGTTTATGACCGAGGCGCTTGGAATTTTGAATCAACTCAAGATTCATGTTGAGGATATAACAGATCAAAATATTGTTGAGAAAGTATTGCGATGCTTAACCAACAAATTTACCATGATTGTTATAGCCATAGAAGAGTCAAAAGATCTATCCAAAATGACTGTTGATGAACTAATGGGTTCTCTTCTATCTCATGAATCAAGGCTCATCATGGAGGAAGAGTCCTTGGAAAATGCCACTCAGTTTTCCTTCAGTAGAGGCCGAGGTAGAAGAGGTAGAGGCAGAGGCCGAAGAGGACAAGGTTTTCATCACACTGAAGAGAGTTCAGCTCTTGAACAGTCAGGGCAATCAAACCAACAAGGACATTCTCATAGTCAGAGAGGGAGAGGAAGAAAATGGATAGACAAGTCCAATGTTCAATGCTTCTATTGCAAGAAGTATGGACCTTATGAAAGTGAATGTAGGAAAAAGCAATCAGATCATAACAAAGGCAGAGCCAATGTCTCCAACACTGAAGAAGGGACACCTGAGGTAATGTTCCTCTCATGCCAGATTATTGAAGAAGATCACAACAAGGATCTTTGGTTGTTGGACAGTGGCTGCAACAATCATATGACAGGGAACAAATATTTGTTTTTCAGCATAGACAGTTCATCCACATCAAAAATAAAGCTAGGAAATGACTCTCAAGTTCAAGCCCAGGGTAAAGTTATTGTGCCTATCCTAACTAAACAAAATGAATTGAAATTAATTCATGATGTTTTATATGTTCCACATCTTAAGCATAATCTGATCAATGTAGGATAGTTAAGTGAAAATGGATATGATGTCAAATTCAAGGGCTCTACTTACATCATTTTAGATAAGCCACCTAGTGGGAGACTCGTAGCTAAGGTGGAAATGACCAAAAATAGAATGTTCCCTTTGAATATGAGAAGTTTCAATCAGTCACAATCATATGCACACCACATCTCAAGCACAGATGAAACTTGTTTGTGGCATTGTAGGTACGGTCATTTACCCTTTAAGAGTCTTAGTCTTTTACAAAAGCAGTCAATGGTCAAGGGATTGCCAATGATGAATGAATAGTCTAATCCATGTGAAAATTGTATTCTAGGAACGCATCACAGGGACAGCTTTTCGATTGCCTCCTATAAAGCAAAAGAGAATCTAGAACTAGTCCATACAGACCTCTGTGGTCCCATGCAAACCCAGTCCATTGGTGGAAGTTTTTACTTTCTAACTTTTATTGATGATTTTAGTAGGAAAGTCTAGGTCTATTTTCTCAAGAACAAATCTGAAATATTCTCAAAGTTCAGAGAATTCAAAGCTCTGGCTGAAAAGCAGAGTGGAAAATACATCAAGGTGCTCAGGTCAAGTGGAGGGAGTGAATATGATTCACATGAATTTATTAGTTTTTGTAATGAACAAGGGATCAAGAGGCAGTTCACAACTAGGTACATTCCACAACAGAATGGAGTAGTCGAAAGGAAAAATAGGACGATCATGAATATGGCTAGAAACATGTTTAAAGCTAAGAGTCTGCCTAATGATTATTGCGCTGAAGCAGTTGCATGTTTAGTCTACATACTAAACAGATCTCCTACAATGAGTGTGAAGGACAAGGTTCCTCAAGAAGCATGTTTAATTTTACTACCAAGATTATAGGTGTAGAGACAAGAAGAACTACCAGCAAATAGTTCTTCTAGCAGTTAGACAAATTCTTCTCCAAGAAATCAGAGAACAAAGAGTTTAAGGGATATCTATGAAGTAAATAGTGACATGGATCAGCAAGTTCACTTTGCCTTCTTGTCTTGTCAACCTACATATTTTGAAGAAGCAGTGAAAGAAAAGCATTGGGTGCAGGCCATGAATGAATAAATTGATGCAATTCAGAGAAATAAGACTTGGGATCTTGTTGAACTTCCTGTAGATAAAATCAGCATTGGTGTCAAGTGGGTTTACAAGACAAAGTTGAATGAGAAAGGACAAGTAGAGAAGCATAAGACAAGGCTTATTGCCAAAGGTTTTTCTCAGCAGCCTGGTGTTGACTATGGTGAAAGCTTTGCTCCAGTAGAAAGATTAGATACCATTCGAGCTATTTTAGCCATTGCAGCCCAGAACAAATGGCCACTGTTTCTAATGGATGTATAGTCAACCTTTCTCAATGGCATATTAGAGGAAGAAGTTTATGTCAATCAGCTGCCAGGTTTTGAAATTAAAGGCCAAAGGTCCAAAGTCTATAGATTGAAGAAGGCCTGGTATGGTCTGAAGCAAGCTCCTCGAGCTTGGTATAGTAGAATTGACTCTTACTTGATCAACAATGGGTTCAACAGGAGTAGCAATGAGCCCACTCTCTACACAAAAATAGATTAACAAGGTAACATACTTATTGTTTGTCTTTATGTTGATGACATGATCTATACTAGAAATCTCATATTAGATGAATTTAAAACAGTCATGAAAAAAGAATTTGAGATGACTGATCGTGGTCTCATGAAGTATTTTTTAGGAATAGAAGTTGAGCAATCAGCTCAAGGAATTTTTATATGTCAACATAAGTATGCTACAAACATCTTGAAGAGGTTTAGGATGGACAAATATAAACCAGCAGAAACACTTATTGCTATGAGAACAAAATTGAGCAAACAGGATGATGGATCAGAAGTTGATTCAACACTATATAAGAGACTTGAAGGTAGTCTCACGTACCTTATTACAACAAGACCTGATTTAATGTATGTAGTCAGTTTTATTTCCATATTTATGGAGTCTCCCAAGGACTCTCACTGGAAAGTTGGAAAATGAATTTCGAGATATGTTACAGGTACAATTGATTATGGATTGTGGTACATACATTCTAAAGACAACACACTTACAAGATATACAGATAGTGATTTTGCAGGCAACCTTGATGACAGGAAAAGCACTTCTGGATATGTTTTTCACTTAGGGACAAATCTGATTTCATGGGCTTCCAAGAAGCAGCCCATTGTCAGCATTTCATTTGCAGAAGCCGATTATGTAGCAGCAACTATAGCAACATGCCATGCAGTTTGGCTATGAAGACTTTTGATGGATCTTGCATATGTGGAAAAGGAGCCAACTACTATCTACTATGACAATAACTCAGCAATAGCATTGTCTAAAAACCATGTATTTCATAGGAAGATCAAACATATTGACACTCACTATCATTTCATTCGCGAGCTTGTCAACAATGGTGAAATCACACTTTAGTTTTGTGGATCTAAGGATCAACTAGCAGATATCTTCACCAAACCATTGGGAAGAGTTGTGTTTGAATTTCAGAGATAACACTTCGACAGCATTAGTGCTGAAGAATGTAATAGTTGAGATTAAGAGGGAGTGTTAAATTATAATCTCTCCTGTCTCTAATCATTTGTGATCTATCAGTTAAGTAGGATGATGACACCAGTTAGCTATTAGGAGTCTCTAGTTTTGCTGAGTATATGCCTTGATTTTTAGTAATTTCAGTTTCATAGTTAATACTGAACTATGTATTGTAATCTATTTATGTTTTTGGTTATTGATGAGAAGTAAGCGTTGTTGCCCTGTTTTTGTCTCATGCACCTGTTTTTCATATCTGTTTCTGCTCCATAAATTTTGTCACGCGATATATGAAATTCAATAAATCCATGAATGCCACTTCCTCTTCTATAAGCCAATATTTTAATATATTAAAGAAAAAACTTGATAAAGCTTTGTTTAGTTCCAGAATAAAAATTCAACAAAGGAAACACACCTGAACTACTTATATGAAGAGTGACATCTCTTTGCTCACAGTTAAAAAGCTTAATTTGACAAACCATAAAATATGAATAAAAAATAATAGAGTCAAAATTGTATCTAAAAAGATAATAGATAAAAACAATGTCATTTTATAGCTGAGTTGCTCTTACTTTGTAGAGAAAGGGGCTTCTTGAGGCCAACAGTATTGAGCTAACATGTATGGTTCTTACTCTCTCAGCTGGAGAGCTATCTATTAAATTTGCATCCTGGTTATTATCTGTAATCATATAAATAAAATTAGTTTAATTCTGTGAATAAACTTCTTTTTAATTCTAATTTTACAAGACGAACTTTTATAACTATCTAATCAACTATGTAAATACATTTATAACTAATCACCCGATACCTGAAAGATTAAACCATGGATAAAACGTTGGTTTCCATAATTAAATAATCTGTAACTTTCTTTATAAATAATTTTGAAGAGGACTTACCGAACAAAGAATTTTGAAGAGGATATGCCAAAGGGAAAATAGCAGCTGAAGTTGAAGTGTGTGAAGAAGATTCTCTCTCATATTTAGCTTCTTCTGTGGAAGATTCTCTATCATTCTTCACTTCGTTGGAGTCGGACACGATATTTAATCGCAATAGTCGGTCAGAAAAGTTCGTATTATCGAAGGCAAATGAAAAGTCTTCGCCACAACTTGCTGACTGTCGTTGTTAGCCGCCATTTTCTAAACGGTAGTGAGACGTTTGCGGACGTCAGAACAGGGTTTCTGTAACGTTCTGCAACTGTAATTGGCTTTCGGACTTTATTTATACACTAGTAGCTTAGATTATGGTGTATTTATGGACTAGAAGCTGCAAATTTACGAGTCAAGGGACGCGTCGATAGGTGATGGGATATATTAAAAATAATATTACAAATATTGTTATAATGAAAAACGGTTTCGGAGATCATAAATTTTCGAGTCAAAGAACGCATCGATAGGTGATTGTATATCTGGCCACAAAACCGAGCTGGTGAAGAAGTCATCGCCTATTTGCAACTGGCTATTGGCGATGGGCGTATGACATATGATAACAGGTATCAGGTAATCACTCTCTCTATATATGTGGGTGTGTTATTTGGCATTGCCCTGAGTAAGATTTTTATATCTTCTATTTTAATTAGAGGAGATAGTTAATAATCTGTGAATGTATATATGTTGCCCACTGTCGAAGGGCAGTTGTATTTTTTCCATTACGGGTTATTTAAATACACAGAGACCCGTGGTAGATCGGGAAGATATGTACTATGATTCTGTATTGATACAGAGACTTGTAACTGTAAGTTTTATTACCTCTATCCCTGGAGGGATGTAGACAATTGCAGGGGTTATTATTGGAGTTACAGATCTGAAACTGTTATTGGCTTTCGGACTTTATTTATAAACTACGAACTTAGAGAATGGAAGCTGCAAATTTTCGGGTCAAAGGACGCGTCGATAGGTAATGGGATATATTAAAACTAATATTACAAATATTGTTACAATTAAAAGCGGTCTTGTAGATCACACATGATATAGTCTATAAAGTATCATACAATTTCATTAGATTTTCATACATATATATTATAGAGATAAAGTATATATATGGTTTATTATAAAAATGTGGTTGATTGATATTTACGGTATAAAAATTATAAAATATATTTATAATATTAAAATAATAAAATTTTATAAAATTAAATTAAGTATAAATAGTAACATAAAAAAATAGAGATGCAGATTATTTTGAGGAGGGACAATAGTTAAGATAGTGCATTCCTTGATAAGTTAATTTGGAGCCACCCACCATCTATGATGATCTTCATGAACAGTTAAAGACACAAGCATTTCACATAATTGTAGGGGGAATGATCACACTCACATTGACAACATCATATATCAATGATGCTTGCTGAAAAGGCTCAATAATGATCTTAGCATCAACATTTAGACTCCAACCCCTTGCTGAGGAGGGGTAGAAAAGTACCTATTGTGATATGGATTAGAGATTCAATTTGGATCAATGACCAATTGCGAAGAACTAGTGTGTAATAATTGTAATACTTTTCACCACAAATTAATCTATTATTGTTGATCTCCCCAAGCGCTAAGTAGGGAACACATTGTTGAGTTCCTTATGCATATGTTCTATGTGCATATCTTGTTTGGCCATCGAGGGTCAGATATTTAGGTGTCTTGTTTGGATAAAAGTCTAACCCACGGTGATTTTAGCATTCTCGAATCGTAAACTGAGATTGTGGAGTATCTCAAGGGATATCATTTGTTTCCAATCTTCTAGGTTTGGTGGTGAACTTTTCCCTTCATAAATTATTGATAACGGTTATCTATTCAGCTATGTATTCTATTACTGATTTAAATCTTTGGTCACAAAATTTTTATTCATTACTAATTGTAAAAGCTCTTTGAAATATTAGTCACATAATATTTATTCATTACTAGTTGTAAAAATATCTTTTAATACATTAGTAGTTTGTCGATTTCAAGTATCGAATGCAAGTTTTTCAATCCCTACTTGAATTGTATTGAATTACTCTTTAATATTATTTTATTATTCTTCAATTCCTTCAATCATTTTTGACCTCTTATAGACACTAATATCTTAATCAAATTTATTAAATTAGATGGAACTGTGATTTTAAGAGGTGGTTTGTCCACTCTATAAAGGAGGAGACTTTTATCATTATCAAGGATAAATCACAAGGAAGTACGATTTTCGGAGATGGGGGATTCATAGAATATTTTAGAAGGTGGAGGCTTGAGGTGAGGGGGGGGGGATTTTATTTTACCCAAGTTGCAATGAGGATGGGGGGTACTTGATAATATGAGGGGCGAAACTTTGTAGGATGGGAACTAACACAGGTCGTCTCATGGATGGCTAGTGCTATGTTCAATCTAGTCAAAAGGACTTTTTATGGTAGTCTTATATTAATTTGTGAGTGTTTGTTAAGTTTAAGTTTTATGAGTAAGTTTATCCAACACTCACAAACTCATTGATTTTAGTTGGACAACAAATCACAACTTTTTTTTATAAGTACTTTTTGGTATAAATTTATGATTCATGGAGAATATAGACCCCATCAATTTGTGAGTGTTAGTTAAACTCAGATTCTACAATAAATGTTGGTTAAGTTCAGGTCCTATAATTGTAAAAAATCATGTTGCAACTGAGTCTGCACTGCAAGTTGCTTATTTAACTCCCATTGAACCTCTGGATATCCTTGTAAAAAGACCACCAGAAAAGAAGTTTGAATGGAGATTTATCTTTGGGGGCTTCCTTGAGAAAAAAAATAATGGAGAGAAGGGGATTTTTTCCTAATTTATATGAGGCTTATGGGTGACACATACAGCTGTGAAAGAGACAGATATCTACACTACCATTATCTACAAATACTCCCCTGTCATCATCTGCACTCAAAAAACCTCAAGATTCGGTAAGATGAATTGTACCACGCATTACCAGGTGCACACCAAGATATATTGGAGAACATTGCCAACACAATGGGGCTCCGTCAAATAGGTTTTTGCTTTCATCAGGCAAAGTGCATCGAAAAAGACAGTGAGCGTGCTTGTCCTCCTCATTGGAAAGTAAGTGATGATTGCGCTTTACCAACTAGAATCAGTAAGTGTTTTCTTTTATCAATGACCATTTAAAACTTTTAACAATAGATTAGACAGGGTGAGAAAAACTCTATTTCAAAATCAATAAGTCTTTTCCTTTTAAGGATGGTTTTGGTAGTTTATTTCAAAGTTCATATATGTTATTTTAATTTAGAATATCTGCTCAATACCTTATGCATCAAATGCAGCCCTCGTCTATGAATCATTATAAAATTTAATCCTTAGCTGTGAGAGAGAATATTGGGCTCGATCTCCAAGTATTGTCACCAAAAATTGAACATGATACCCCAGATAGCTTGGACTTATTTTATCGGTTGTTATCTCTAGAAAGATTTTTGATGGGGTATCAAATGAGGGAGGAAAATATTCTTATCTTTCTACAATCATGCTTCGTTGAATTTCCCTTATCGTAGTTCTAATTTCTTTGGGTCATTTCTAAGCAGTATTCAGGTTTGAGATTCAGTAGGAATTTCATTGATATACTCTAAATGCGGTATCCAATCGTATCATTGAAAGTTGAACTTAAAGGTATAGTCATAGATTCTCCATTTTCAAGAGGTAGTAGTCATGTCCGTAAACCTGCGCATTTCTCATTGGACAAGATGTCTCATCGTTTGGAATTCAATACGTATTTTTAAGTTGGGAGACGGTGGTTAAAATGTGTTGTTTTATGATCTGGAAATGGAGATCGATATAAATATCATTAAGCTTACGGAAATTCTAAACAAATTAGATGTCATCTGTTGAGCAATTTATGCGAATGAAGAAAGATATAGGTAAGAGAATAGTTATATATATATTATTTAATAATTTGTAAATGATGGAAGGTATCATTAGTTATAATGTTTTTATTATATATATAGCGAGGTAGTTAATTGTAAGATTGTGATAGAAAAGTGGATTACATATGAGCCCTGTTGAGGTATGTGTCTTTGTTGTTAATTGGTGTTTTGAAGAAGTGTAAATCATTGTTTTTTGTGTACTTTGTAATTATGTCTATTTTGGGATGATATTTGATTGTTTTGTGTAGTTTTAAATAAATAATTTGTTGATTTTATTTTTAACAGTAAATACTAAATTTGTTACTAAATTTTTTTTATGTTAAGAAGTTTTTAGAGTAATGATTTATATAGTATTATTAATATAAAATAGAGGATGAAGTTGCTTTTAAATATAATTTATATAAATTGTTTGTAGTAGGTAAAAAAGTTTACAGAACAATTTTTTTTTCAAGTTTTGATGGTAGTTATTGTTTATCACTAATAACAATAGTATGATTGTCAAAATGACACGCACTAGTAAATAATGAATGTAAATTTTAATTGAAGTTGATGATTTAATGGTTAACAATAACTGGATGAAAGTATGCTAAGGTTCAATATTGACTTTATTTTTTATATGCATTTTTAATTATGAAATAACAATTGCAACCAAAAATATAGTCACTTATTGTTACAGCAGTTGGATTTACATATCCTACACTTATTGTAAAGAGGTCTACAACTTGAAGTGTGGAGACATATTTGATTGGTCATTTTCGATTGTCAATGTTGAACAGGAACATCATGAGAGTTGTTTTAATTACGATAAGGCTCTACATTAATTTTTTAACCCAAATTAGTGTTACAATGTTGTTAATATTGGGTAAGACATTGAAGTTTTGATCTGATAGCTTACATTAGTCGATGTTTTGAATATATAAACACAGAAAAATTACATCAGAGTTAACAACATACGAAGACGACATGTTTAAAGCCTAGAAAGAAATTGCAAGGTCATACAGAACTTACAAATAGTGAAAGATTCTAAGATGAATTGGGTAGAGAAAATGAAAATTAATAATAAGATATTTCAAATATTATCGTTGTTGTTGTTGTTGTTGTTGTTGTTGTTGTAATATATAATAATATACTACATAGAAACTATAAAATATAATAATGGTATAATAATATAATATATTAATATACAAGTAATGTAATTATTATATTAATATAGTAATATAATATATTAGAAAACTATATTTATTAAGTATTATAATATTATATTATAATTAATATTAATATATATTAGAATATTTTATACGTAATAAATATCTTAATATATATATCTATATATTGTAATTATAATATATACAATTTATATTATTGTAATTGTAATTATATATTGATATATTATTGTAATTAATTTTATATTCTATATTATTATAAGTATGATATACATATAATTTTATCATTTGAAAATTTTGTAATTAGAAAACATTTGAAAATGATTATCTTCCTATTTTATTTTAATAATTCGTCAACTTAAAAAAATTTGAATTATTTTTAAAAAATTATAATTTGAAAACAATTAAATATAATTATTTTTCCTTTTTATTTTTTATAATTCATCAACTTAAATTATTTCGAAAATTTTACAATTCAAAAACATTCGAAAATGATTATCTTCCCTTTTTATTTCTAATAATTCGTCGACCTTTATCTATTTTAAATTATTTTTCAATATTGAAATAATGTTTAATAAGACTGATGTTGCACCTATCATCAGGGGGAAAATGAGTTAGACTTTCGGACCCGCACTTAGTGATTCTTGTTTATTTGGAACAAGAATCACCAGATGTTTTCAAAATCCAAATTTGTCAACATTTGTGGCCAAAATCTAAATAACAATAGGTAGGGCTATATAGAATTTGGCGGCTGTATGCAGCCAAAAACTGTAACCATGACAATCGTGAAGAATTAAAGTAAGCAAAATCTTTTCGTTGGATAGGACCAAAAATTTAGTAATGGCAAAATAATAAAATATTTAAATATTCGAGTTTGATATTAGGAAATTGATAAATTTTTGGATAAAACTCAATTTTATTGGTTGAAAATGATTTGAGAAACAAAATAATCAGTTTAAATAAAAATAATAAAACATTCAAAGCCATGAGTTAGACATTATAAAATTGATAAATTTTTGGGTAAATGCTTATTTCCGTTGGTTAGAAACAGATTCCAAGACTAAATAATCGTTTTGGGTGAAAACTATAGTACATATGTTTATATGAGGTACTAATAAAAAGTATTTTTGATGTTGATAAGTGTGATGTTATTATGGTTTTGTGAGACTTAGATCAATAATTTGTAAGTCTGTTACCAAATATTTTGTTTTGATCCTTTTGTGTGAATTTACATTTATAAGTTAATTAATACGAGATCAAATTTCATATTGGACACATGGTATGTTCAATATCAAACAAGCTAAACACTTTCATTTATGAAAAAAGAAATATTGAATCAAAATTGAATAAAATAAATTATATATCAAAAAATCGTATTGTAAATATTATTAATTAATTTATGAAAAATTATACCAAATTAAATTGAATACTTTAACTTCAATTCTTAAATTTATATAAACATATTAATTTAAGAAAGCTATTCAATATAATATAATAAGAAAACTATTATTCTTTAAAAAAAATCTATTTTAATGCAAACCTACTCTTAACTTAATCATTCTATAATGCCTTGCACGATCTTAAATATGATTCTTAATTTAAAATGTTTCAAACTTAAATAGTAGGTGACATGTATGTTAGAAAATGAATATAGGTTGAGGAAAAACAAATAGTTCAATTGTAGGTCTAATTGATCTATTGTTAGATTTAAAGGAGGAATATTTGAAATGCAAATTAGGACTTCTAATAAATAATTGAGATTAATATTTTATGTTAATTTTTTTAAACAAGTATTATGTATTTTTGGATTGGTGGAAAGTTAAGTTATGATATAAATGTATTTAACAACTATTATTCTTTAAAAAAATCTATTTTGATGCAAACCTACCTTTAACTTAATCATTTTATAATGCTTTGCACGACCTTAAATATGATTCTTAATTTAAAATGTTTCAAACCTAAATAGTAGGTGACATGTATGTTAAAAAATGAATATAGGTTGAGAAAAAACAAATAGTTCAATTGTAGGTCTAATTGATCTTTTGTTAGATTTAATGCTTTGCACGACCTTAAATATGATTCTTAATTTAAAATGTTTCAAACCTAAATAGTAGGTGACATGTATGTTAGAAAATGAATATAGGTTGAGAAAAAACAAATAGTTCAATTGTAGGTCTAATTGATCTTTTGTTAGATTTAATGGAGGAATATTTCAAATGCAAATTAGGACTTCTAATAAATAATTGAGATTAATATTTTATGTTAATTTTTTAAAACAAATATTATGTATTTTTGGATTGGTGGAAAGTTAAGTTATGATATAAATGTATTTTTGTTAAATTTGTACATTATAGAAGAAGAGATCTACATGGTTAATGGTGGTTATAATATGGGTAATAATTTATATTCAGATCATGAGGAGTTTTAACCTTGTGGTTATGATTAAATTAATTCATAAAATTATTTAATGTTATGATTAATTATGTTTTATTTATTTAGTTTTCAATTTAGAATGTAATTTGTTATGATTAGTAGATATATCAATTACTTTGTGAATTTTATTTTAATAAGTTTTATGTACTAGTTTGTATGGTATAAATGTTTTAATGGTTAGAATAAGTGAAACTTAACTTATATGAGATCTTAATTAAATAAATTATTGATGTTCGAATACTAACTTACATCAGGGTGAACAATAGTTGACCTTGATTTTGCATATGTAGGGGAGTATTGTAGATATGTATGGCAGTTTAGAGAGTGAGTACAGGCATAAAGATGAACCTTTAGCATGCTTATTTAGTATCATGTCAATAAATAACTCATTGTTTTCACAAAACAATGTCATGACAACTAAACCCTAAAGCACTTATCTTAATGTAGATTCTTAATATGTTTTCCTTATGGATGGTAACTTTCTAAATAGTAACTTTGTGGTATGCTTAGTTGTATAGTGGTCGATACCATAGTTGGATGTTGGGTTGAGATTCGTATTTCACTCCTAGTAAGAAATTTTTGTTCTTATATCTTAACTATGGTGGTCAATGTACCTATGTTCAGGAGATGAAACTGCTATAAGTAGTGTTGAGTGGAGTGCTATGATTTTTTATTCTGGTTGGATTGTGGGAACATGGGTTCCTTTATTGTATCTTTTGACCCTCACTTGTGCATAAAACATATATTTATGAGACTTTGTCTTGATGAATCAATGGAACATTAGATCCTTGTCATGTTGGATTCTTTATGTATTATTACATATTAATGCTTGGTAAGCACACATACTTGAGTCATTTAGATAGTTCATGTTGAGTGAACATGTTGAGATTGTGGTATCATTTTTTATTGGTTGCCTAGAGGTTGGAAGCTAGATTGAGTGATGTATTAGATCCCTTTTTGGGTTAAAGTGATAACCCTGTTTGGGTGATGACGTCTCGTGGAAGATACCATCACAAGTGAAGGGAGAACTATATCAAACCTTGATTCTATAGAGTGGATATGTAGGTTTCCCATGTTATGGTGGGGGCATCAAGTATAGGTTCTTAGGCTATATTAGGAGTGGCATGGTCATGTATAGTGACCAAGTGACTGTTGATATTACTCTTGTTGGTTGCATACGAATTGTATTTATGATTTGTAGGTAACATGTGATGAAATTGACTTGGCAGTTTAGTTGTAATAGTGTAAGAATCATTTATGCCTTGGTAACTTTTATATTGAGTGGGTGCCATGTACCCCTGTTAGAAGTGATTGGACATCACTTTTGACTAGTGTGATTAATTTTACTATTCTCAAGTATTTAAAACAACCTTGGATCCCTTTTATCAGTGTACCTAGTGCAGTGACACTATAAATAGTTGGTCATGACCGTTACAATAATATCATGTGTGAGATTTTGTTTCATAGCTTAGATCGTTATATTTAGTGTTTTGCATGTGAAAATCTATTGAGTGTTTGTGTTGCAAATATTTATTCGAAATACAAGTTAGTAGTATCACTGTCTTTCTAAAAAATGTATGTTTTTGATATGTTTCGGTCATGAAAATTTTGGGCATGACAATAATTAAGCTAAAGTCCTTTATATTGAATTGACATAGATTTACGAAAATAATAAACAATTCTTAATTTTAAAATAAAAAAATAGTTTCTAAAAAAAAATGTATGTAGAAAAAATATTAACTGTCCACTACGAATTATAGTAGGGAAAATAGTTAAATTTACATTTTCTACATTATTTCATTTTTTTTTTACCTTCTAAAAATAAATTTTATATTTTATATTCTCTTTATTAAATTAGATATATTTTTACTGTACAAACCTAAAGATGTTTTAAAATATATTAATAAATAAAATTTAATAAATGAATGTCTAGCAACAATTCATACTTTAATACTGTATTAAATAGTAATATTATTCTACGTATACGTATACATATTATTTTTGTCTTCTAATAAAATATGAAATCATCTTAAAGATAAACTGAATAATAGTTATATTAAATTTTATATTTATATGTATTCTTGAATTTTATTTAATGAATGAATTCAATTTTGGTTTGTACCAATTTCATTTCTAATTATTGCAATCAATTTCTGGCCTGCTTAGTATCAAAGAATGGCTATTTTCAAATTTTTCTTACCCTCCATTCTTCTCCCTCCGTTGGAAATTATTATCTCCCATGTTGAAAAATGCTAGGTTTAAGAGTTCAATACAATACGAAAACACTTGAACTGTGTTTGAAATCCAAAGTATATCACTTCAGAATCAACTAAGTAGATGTGGCAGTAAAACCTAATACGACACTGTCACATTGCAAAGGAACCAATACGATGGTGTTTTATGAGGAAGAAAGTGCAGTAGGCATACTTTCGAACTTGTAGTGTGGCACTGCTATGTTGCATTACTCATAAATCTAGCTATTAAAAATCCCATTGAAATTGATTGTCATTTGAGAGTTGGAAGAGTTTGAAGCATTAGAAGTGTCAAATAGTGGTCTGCCATCAGCTAAGATATCTTCTAATTTTTCCACCAATCGTACACATTTTCAGAAAATGTTCGAACTATCGAAAGCTTCATGGGTGATAGAGTCGTGTTCTAATCCTCTATCTACCCAGACACACCAAGTAAAACCCTATATGGATGGCTATAGAGAGGCATTTTAATCCCAGACATTAGAACTATTGAGAGCCACGTGGGATATGGAAAAACAAACATCCAAAATGAAAATCTAAGTTCTTTTTAGTTTTTAAAAAAATTAAAAAAAAAAAAAAAAAAAAAAGATTTTTTAAAATAAAATCTTATATATTTAATTTGAATGGTTTTGACATATTTAATATTAAATAATAAGTTATTTTAGTATCACATTTTTATTAAAATCATTAAAAAAAAGAGGTGATGTTCAATATATATAGTGTTTTTGGTTTACATTTATGAGTAAATCCATTATATTTGATTTAATGCATTTAATGTCTAACATAGTTGTCATAATTATGTTTGAGGCTTTAGCCTTATAAATTGTTAAGGAGAAATAACAATAAAATTTTCATTTTCTCATTTCTTTTTATTACATATTCATTTCTATCGTTAGACATAAGTTTTGATAATAAGAAATTTTAAGTATATAGAGAAGTTATGGTTAAGTACATAGATTTATTTTTACATAGATGTCATTGATATGATGAGTCATTTTCATGTTATACTTAGATTTTATGTATCACTCTACTATCACGTGTTTTAGAATCTCTTTTATATACTCTATGGTATATTGATAGGATGTAAATCTTACACATACCAACAGTTATATAAGAAGGATAAATTTATCGATAGGTTTGGTATATCAGTTTGGTGGCACAAGGAAATGGAACCCTATCAGAGTGATAAGGAATCAATCCATATATGCTTGATATGAAAATGCACTCAATCAAAAAAATAGTTGGCACAACAATAACTTGGAAGGACAATTGGCTAGAATGGCCCATACAATATGAGAATACTACCATCTTTAATGAATTATGTTTTGACATTTATGATTGAGATACATAGCTAGTTGAACCAAAAACAAAATTAAAATCAAAAATTTGGAAGCATAAATATTATGAGGCATTGGCCTTGATAAGGGTTTCAGTTGATTGAGAAGTTTTCCATCATATATAAGGGTGCAACACACTATGGGAAGCAATAAAAAGGTTAAAATAGTTTTATGATTTTTATGTAGAATTGGAATACATATACTTAATTGAAATTGTTTAGATTTGAGTTGAAAAATGATGATATAATGAGTCGCATTTCATAAATCATGTAATTAAGTATGATGTTAAAATTGTTAGTGTAAAAATTGATGTATATATGACTACATAAAATATCTTCTTCCCATATATTCAACCTATTTAAAATTTTTACACTAAATAAATCAATTGTAGAATCTCACTGTTGATCAATTGGTTGAAAAAAAAGAATGAAAGAGAAAATGCCTTTGACATAGAGACTAAAAAAATACGTGAAAATATTTTTTAAGTTCATAAAATTGAAAATTCTTTAAATAATGAAGGAAACATGATAGGCAAATAAATAAATAAGGGATAATAAAGCCAAACTATAGAAAATAATGGTTAGCACCATGAAAATTCAAATGATATAAAAACTTGTTTTTAAAATGTTGGGATAGAAAAGGAAGTCATGATGTTCATTCATGCAAAACAACATGGGAGAAGATTGAGGCCTATGGAAAATATAAAATAATGAAAAAAATAAATCTTAGAAATAGAATCAGAAAAAATTACATTAAATATGTGTTATCCATTTCAAATGAAGTCAATAATGCCTCAATAAATTTAACTTGGATTGACACTTGGGTCTTAGGTACTAGTGCCATGAAAAAAATGACTTTTCAAACAGACTTCTTTGAGGATTTTCATGAAGAAAGAAGTGGTCTAGTATATTTGGAAAGTACAAAAAGTATGCAACCTAAATGAAAAGCAAAAAATTGTCTCAAGTCACCAGGGCTTGAATATTTCAATCTCCAAAATGTCTTGTACCTTTTACAAATAAAATAAAACTTTTTATCCATGGTGCTAATTTGACAAGAAAGCCAATCAATTTTTATGGATGATGGATAAGTAAACATCAAATTAAAATGTGATAGTGTAGTTGTCTTGACTCTATTTGAGGAACATAAATTTCCAAAACTTAGAGATGAGCCTTCAATTTCAAGAAAATTTTCTCATATCATTGAAGGATGAATGCCAACAAGTCTTTTGTGGCATGTTAAATTTGGTCATACCAACAATGATACATTCAAAAAATGAAAAATAATGGTGTTTTAAGTTTTCCAACTGTACCCAAGAAGATTGAAAAATGCAAAGCATGCACCTTGGCTAAACGTGAAAGAGAACCATTTAAAAAATTATTGTAAAACTTAAAATAAATTGTTGTTCATTCTCTTTGTTTTGCATACTCTAGAAATTATTTTTGCTAGTGGTCATAAGTACTTCATGTTGTTCAATGATCACTATAATAGAATGACCTAGATCTATTTTTTAAATTAAAAAACATAAGATTTCCGAACTTTTTAAAAGTTTTGAATTGTTGGTATAAATTTATGTCTCTTTCATATTTCTCAATTTTATTAATTACCCAATGAGAATCAACAATTGGAGAAATCACCGATGAGATGGTGATTTCCCTCTGTATTTGATAGGGGAAGCTCCCTTGTAGGATGTTTAATTTTGGGTTTTTTTGTACTTTTAACTATAAAACACAAAAATAAACAAAATTGGGAAATGTGCAAGAGGAGAAAAATGGAGGAGGAGATAAATCCATAGTAGAATAAATACAAAGAATTGTTAGAATAACTTAGAATTAAATGAAAAGGATAAAAATTAATCATCTCACATAGACATGGACATATCTTAACAAATGTAATGGGAATGAAAGGCTTGCCTGGAATCACAAAGTCTCCTTAAAACTTGTATTGGGTACAATTGGTACAAAGCCCATAGATGGAGTTTATAAAACAAAGTATGGGGATGCCATGAGTTGCAAAAAACCAAAAAAAGTATAGTATTTTAATGGATTCTCTATTTATGAGTAGAAACACAAAATCCATAAATAAACAACATCAAAACCCACAAAGATAAAGATTGATATCACCCTCTTACTTCCATTCCATTTTTCAAATCTATAAAAATATAAATTCAATGCACAAAGTTGTAACTAGCTCTTCTCTAAGAGATTGAAAGAAATAAGAAACCCCCTTTACAGTTTCCATTTTAGTTAATTACAGAGGATGGAATGGGCCAACCCTTTGCATACTATTTTGACCTTGCTTATTCTATTCCAATATTTACATTCAACATTTTTTTTAATATTTTTAGAGATTTGTTCGTGTATTCAAAGATTTCAAGTCCATTAAGAATAACCACCATTTTAGGAACCTCTCAATTGGTAGAATAAACATTTACAGGTGTGTCGGGAGCTTTAAAAATTCTTAGAATAGGTCGAGAAGCCAATTGTGTTCCAATTGGAATGTTGGTGGTCAAATGTGTTCTAATTGGCACATTGAGGGATGACGATGTTTCAATTAGATCATTAATGGATGACAATGTTCCAATGGGAACATCAACGACTGATGGTATTCTAAGTGGAATGTCCATGGTCGATAGTTTCCAAGTGGAATGTCAATGGTCGACATCCTTAGAGGAAAACTTCATCAGTGTTGATAACAACACAAAGAACTCACTATTGAGACATAAGATGAAGTTTTCAAACTAAGAGTTTATAATGAAAATTCATCGATTCAAATTTGTCTACACAATGGAAAATAATTAGGATGAATTGGATACTTTAAATTTTGGTGATAATAGTTGGTATTACCTTGTCCATTAGGCTATGGAGTCTTATAAAACATCATAGAAAGTAGGACAATAAATAAAATGATGAAGAAGTGAATCAAATGGGTAATGTAATTTGGATGGCCAAATTTTACTACAATATGAACAACAGGTGAAAATGAAGCATAATCCCATATTGTAATGTTGAGTACTAATAATGGTGGTGTTTGAAACCTATCACAATAAAAATGGGATCCAAAATCATCTCAAATTCCCTTACACTCCCTAACAAAATAGATTAGTTGAGAGGATGAACAAAACTATGATGAACATGGTTTTGTAAATGTTATATTTCAAAGGATTAAATTTTTATTTCTATGTATAAACATCTCAAATAGTATTATATTCCAAAATTAGGTCACCATCAACTTCTATTCAAATAAATAATCCATTTGAAGTTTGGTATGGCCATCTCTCTTAAGTGTGACATCTTCAGGGATTCCGATCCACATGTTACACATTGATTCTAAAGATGAAAAAGATAAAATTAGACCATACGAGTAAAAAAAAATCCTTTTTGAATTTTCAGAATCCTCAGAGACATAATTTTTTATCAAAAAATTAAGAAGTTTCTCATTACAAGAGATGTTTTTAGTGAAACCACAAAGGACACAACCAATATTTATTAAAAATTAAGTCAAAATGATAAATTTGTAATATTTTATGTTTTTAAGGAGAATGATATATATATATATATATATATATATATAGTAAAGATTGAAGGGTGACATGTAATTAGGAATTAGTTGAATCAACATTATCTCCATCATTGAAAATAAAAAAAATTGAAACTTTTCTAGAAGATGAACGCATGTTAGAAAATAAAAGAGCTTCACACCAAGAAAATGAGGCACCAGTAATTCTAAAAATAACTTATAAAATGATGCCAAAATGGACCACAGATACATTGAAAGGTGTTAGACCTATTGATGTTGGGAAAATAGGTACTCAAACTACACACATAGCCACACAACAAATAAACAAGTTCCTAGAAGAGATTCAAGATAAGACTAAAAAAATAGCATTGAAGACCCGATAGAATAAAATATCAATATTTATTTTGATTCAAAAATATAATACTAAAATCTTATTATAGGTTAAGTACACAAATTTGGGGGACAAAAATTGGCCTATCTGTGGACATGATTTTCCTGAAATTTCAGAAATTTGAACTTCTATAGATAATTTGAGATGTCTACACTCCAAATTTTAAGATGGTGTAGGAACATGAAATGTAGAATTTTGAGTCTTGTCTCCAAAACACTAAAAAAAATTAAAATGGTTAAGTATAACTAGATCAAACATCTAAAATTTGAAGAGGAACTCCTATTTTTTAAAGAAAACATAGTAGATAGATGCCCATGTGGTGCACCATTTTTTTAGTAGTGTTTAATATTATTTGAAACCCTTTGGCGAAAATTTAGATAAGATATTCTAGTTTGTGACCTATATTTTTTTTATTTTTTAATAAATGATTTTTTATTAATTTTTCAAGTACATAGATCCTAAAAACTGACAAAAAACAGATAGTTGTCTGTGTGATGCACCTAACTACCTCATAAAAATTGAAAAACATTTTTTTTTTAATGTGTATAAAATTAGTCCTAGTTTGTGACCATATAACTTGTTTTTAACTTGGGTCAACAAAATATAAATTACATGAACATGTATAGACATGTATGTTTACGGCATGTAGTGGCACAAAAAAGGTATAATTAGAAATCTACATAGTTTGAAACCTTAAATTAGTCCAAAAATTATAAAAATCATATTTCTGGAAAGAGGAGTGCATTCTAATCATGATGGTATTAAGTTTTTGAATTTTTACTTTGAAATTATTAGTGTATTTGGTTATCAAAATTGAATTTTGTTATTTTTTATCATAACTCTCAGACTCGGTTGGAAATTGATAGGTCCAAGCCTTAGGCTCAAGAATCCAAGCCACCAAAAGGCATGGGATTTGAATTTAAATAGCATGATTTCATTAATAATGCAATTATGATATTAATTTGATCACGTTATTAACTGATTTATTAATGTAACCGTGTTACTTAATAATGTGATCGTGTTATATATTCATAACACCCAAAAACTTGAATTTGCTCTTTACCTCAAATTTTCTATATGACTTTATATGTTCTTGAGCTCCCTAATAGTGGTGTTATTTCATATGATATGGGAAATTTCCCTAACCTTGGATAGTGAGTTAAGGTGTTGTGGTATCATGTTAGACTTAAAAACATTTTTAAGCATTTTAATTTGTTGACTTGACCACTTACAATTACTTGGTTTTAAGGTGTAACTCATTATACATTTTATGAAATAACTTATTCTATCACAAGATGTTATAAAATGCATTTTTTAAACCTATGGCCAAAACTTAGCCTTTGGAGTACCAATCTAGATGTGTATCTAAAGTAAATTGGGGCTATTTTGAGCCGCTTCAACCTAATTGCATGAATATAAAATGTGATTTGGGGGTTGATCAGCTCCAATTTCATTATCTCGATTGAAGAAAAGAAACTAATTTATTTATATGAAAGTGTTACATGTATGGAATGTGGGTTTGAGCTCAATAAACTTGATGTCATCAACTAATGAATGTAAATGTCGATTAGTTCAATTTTGGAGGTAATTAGGGGAAAAATGAGCCACGTGAACATATTTTAAATTATATATTTGATGTTATTTGGATTGAAATTAACCCTAATATATTGTCATATATAATTAACCAAAGAGTTGATTCATTTAATCCAGGAGGTATTTGAGGCCAATTTGAACCCCTTAAAGAGCAAGATATGATTTGGGTCAAAATTAAAAGTTCAATTCTATCATGAATTGATCCAATTAGTCAAATTGTGTAATTACGGACTTGATTTGTGTAATATTGAGCCCCTAAACCAAATTTATGGCTCAATAAGTTATATAACATGTATGCAACATGTATGGATTAACTGACCTTACTTTTATCAAAAATACAAACATGTTTAGGTAATTGTCACAAATATGTGAACAAGTAACTCAAATTTTCTTCAATTATCCTAGTGATTGGACTCTATATCTGATATCTTAAACCCTAAACCTTGTACCATATAGCTTTTACCATTTACCTTAAACCCTAATCCACAAGCCCTAAACTCCAAACCCTTTAAATTGTAGACCCTAAACTGATAAATTTAGACCCAATTAACACCATTTATATATAGTAAGAATTAGGTTCACAGGGATGAACTTAATAAAAATCACATCACATATTACCACAATTGACTTAATTGACTCAATATGTGATGATGTGGGGCTAATTGAGCCTAAAATCACATTCTTTACTCATAAATCAAGGTTCAAGGAGCTCAAATTTTCCCCAATTGCCATCATAATTGACCTTATATACACTAAAACCTATACCCTAAGCCCTAATCCCTAAACTCTAAACCATAAATATAAACTCTTTAAACCTTGAACCAATCATTTTAGCCCAAATTAACATCATTTAGACTAAGAATTAATTTTAAAGGGCTTAGTTTGGCCTAAATTACATGACTGATTGCCCTATTTGACTAATTCACTCAAGTTGCACGATGACATGGGGTATAATGGCAACCCAAAAACACATTCTATAGTCACAAATGGGTCGAAGCGATTCAAATTATCCTCGATTATCTTTATGATTGCCCTAGTGTACCCTAAACCATATATACATTAAAACCTAAGCCCTAAACCATAAACCCTAAACATTATACCCTAAATTTTAAACCATAGACTTTCCCTAGTTACTAGTTGATTTAGTCCTAATTAACATCCTTTGTAGTAAGAATTAGGTTCACATAGCATAGAGAAATTACACATTATATATAGGTCCTTAAACTTAAACCCTATGTCCTAATCCCTAAAACATAAATTGTAATCCCTATTCCCTAAGGCCCACTACATGTCACAAACATACATACCTTATAATATAATGAATTTTATCATGATATTTCATAAAATGCATTTTTTAAACCTATGGCCAAAACTTATCCTTTGGACTACCAATCTCATTGTGCATCTGAAGTAAATTGTGGTTATTTCAAGTACCGTCAACATAATTACATGACTATAAAATGTGATTGGGGGGTTGATCAGCTCCAATTTCATTAGCTCAATTGAAGAAAAGAAACATTATTTACTTATATGAAAGTTATACATGTATAGAATGTGGTTTTGAGCCCAATAAGCTTGAATTCATCAGATAATGAATGTAATTGTTGATTAGTTAAATTATGGAGGTAATTAGGGTTAAAATGAGCCACATGAACCTATATTAAATTTTATATGATGTGATTTTAGAATGAAATTAAACCTAATGTCATGTCATATATAATTAACCAATGGGTTGATTCATTTAATCGAGGAGGCATTTGAGGCCAATTTGAACCCCTTTAAGAGTAAGATATGATTTGGGGAAAACTTAAATGATCAACTCTATCATGAATTGATCCAATTAGTCAATTTGTGCAATTAGGGGCATGATCTAATTAAAATTGATCCCCTAAACCAAATTTATGGCTCAATCGATTGTATAACATGTATGCAATATGTACATGGCTTAACTAGCCCTACTTTTATTATAAATGCAAACATGAAGGTAATTATCATAAATAGGTTAACAAGAATCTCAAATGGTCTTCAATTACCTTAGTGATTGGACCCTATATCTGATATCTTAAACCCTAAACCTATACCATTTAACTTTGACCATAAACCCTATACCATTCACCTTAAACCCTAAGCCATAATCCCTAAACCCCAAACCCTTTAAATTGTAGACCCTAAACCCTAAACCAATAAATTTATCCCTAATTAACATCATTTATATATAGTATGAATTAGGTTCACAAGGATGAAATTGGTCAAACTCACATCACTCATTAAACCACATTTGACTTAATTGACTCAATTTGTGATGATGTGGGGGATAATTAAACTTAAAATCAGATTATTTACTCACAGATATAGGTTTAAGGAGCTCAAATTTTCCCCAATTGACTTCAAAATTGTACCTTATATACCCTAAAACCTATAACCTAAGCCCTAATCCTTAAATTTCCTAATCCCTAAACTCTAAACCATAAATATAAAATCTTTAAACCTTGAACCAGTCATTTTAGATCAAATTATCGTTTAGACTAATAATTAAGTTTACAAGGCTTAGTTTAGCCTAAATCACATGACTGATTACCCCATTTGACTAATTTACTCAATCTGCATGATGACATGGGGTATAATGACAACCCAAAAACACATTCTATAGTCACAAATGGGTCCAAGTGATTCAAATTGTCCTTAATTATCTTTTTGATTGACCCTATTTACACTAAACCATAAACCCTAAACACTATACCCTAAATTTTAAACCATCAACTTTCCCTATTTACCTATCGATTTAGTCCCAATTAACATCCTTTGTAGTAAGAATTAGGTTCACATGACATAGAACAATTATACATTATATACAAGTCCTTAAACCTAAACCATATGCCCTAATCCTTAATCCCTAAAACATAAATTATAATCCCTGTGTCCTAATGCCCACTATATGTTGTAAAAATGCATGCCTTATGATATAACTGATTTTATCACAAGATGTCATAAAATGCATTTTTTAAACCTATGGCCAAAACTTAGCCTTTAGAGTACCAATCTAGATATGCATCTAAAGTAAATTGGGGCTATGTCAATCCCCTTCAACCTAATTGCATGACTATAAAATCTGATTTAGGGGTTGATCAACTCCAATTTTCCCTAATCACCTTCATAATTGTACCTTATATACCCTAAAAACTATACCCCAAGCTCTAATCCTTAAAGTTCTTAATCCCTAAACTCTAAACCATAAATATAAACTCTTTAAACCTTGAACCAATCATTTTATCCCAAATTAACATCATTTAGACTAAGAATTATCTTTACGATTGACCCTATGTACCGTTAACCTAAGCCCTAAACACTATACCCTAAATTTTAAACCAAAAACTTTCCCTGTTTACTAATTAATTTAGTCCCAATTAACATCTTTTGTATTAAAAAATAGGTTCACACATGGCATAGATTTATTAGACCTTATATACACCCTTAAACTTAAACGCTACATGCCCTAATCCCTAAACCCTATACACTAATGCCTTAATCCTTAATCCTTAATCCATTATCCTTAATCTATATTAAGTATAATGAGATCATGCTATTTAACAACATGATCACATTATTCTTAATATAGATGACACTCGGTTCTCAATGTCAATGTTTAACCCCAACCAAGTATTAAGAGCAACATGATCACATTATTACATAATGAGGTCACATTATTCTTAATATACGCTCCTCAATATGTATGTTGAAGCAGAACCTAGTATAACAAATAATACAATCACATTATTATTATTATTATTATTATCATTATTATTATTATTATAGACTAAGCTCACTTTTCAATGTCTATTTTTAACTTAAATTGAGAATTCTATCCCCACAAACATTATTTGCATACTTCTGTGGGACCTACAATACCTATGTACTTTTGACCCCACCTTTGAAAAGCTATCAATTGTCCTTGATGGGTGATGGATCACGTTCAGGGAAGAGGAAGATATTGAATAACAAAACACCAAAGGAATTAGAAGATTTGAAGGAGAAAAACAATATATAAATGCAAAAACTACATGGTAGATAGGGTATAAACCCTAATCCTGATGAACCAAATGTCATAGATAATGAGCCAATTGATAATAATGAATTAATCAATGATGAAATTGACCATACTGAGTTGAATAATGATGAAATTGACCATAATGAATTGAATAATGATGAAATTGACCATAATGAAATAAATAATACTGAATTAGATAATGTTGGAAGTTTACATTCAATGTTCCAAGTTTATGATTTTTTGGATGAGTCTATGTATGATGATTCACCCCCCATGAATTAAGAAAATTTGATGAAAACAAATAATGATTAAATTAACCATCAAGAAAATTTCATGGAAACATATAATGAAGAAATAAACAATGAAGAAAATGTCATCCCACCTCTAAACAATGAAAGTAGTAATGATTTTGAAACACCCTCTCAACAAATTCCACCATTAACAACACCACCAAGAATTATGCATAGAAAAGACAAGTACTTAATTGAAGTCGATGAAAATATTTTAGAACCAATGCATAACAAAATGTCTGATCACCATTTAAGAAGATTGGCTCAACAAATTTGGGATACTTTATTTCATAAGTTGGATTATGATAGTCAAAGATGTCAATTCTCTATTTTATTGATAAATTTGATTAACATGAGACCTATAATGTACACATTAGGATTAAGAACATCTAACATGGATGATGAAAATAATGAAATCATTGAAAATATACATAATGCATATCATACTGTAGGCCCAAAATCATGCACCCAAGATTGTAGTGTTGCTCGACGTATACTTACAAATTGTGCAGTAAGTGACCAAATAGGGTGAAAACAAATTGTTTCAAAAACAAGTCAAATACTTAATATAAATAGAAAAAAATTAATGAAAGAAATTGAAAGATTCGAAAGACTTAATGAACCTAATACCAATGAGCTTTGGGCATTCTCTAGTAGACATCCATGAAATGACAAGGCTATAACCGATAATCTCAAAGAGTTTCTTGCTCAATTTTGGAAAGACAATACAAGAGTTTCACCCAATGTAAGAGATATAGTGAAAAGAAGAGTTGGTTCTTGTAACTATGAACTACATCTAAAATATTTATTGGATATGACTCAAACACAATTGTTCTCTAAATTTTTGAAAAAATATCCACAAATTTCTATTTGTCAAAGATATTTTGAGATGGCCAAACATTTTTACGTAAAAATAAATCACACACGCACCACTTATTTTTTTATTCAACATGTTGAATTTTCAATACACTATGATGTTTTTCACCATATTTGTTGTACTTTTCATACTAACAACATTTTACAAGAGTGTTGCATTGAATTTCCACCAAAATTAGCTAAGAAATTTATTCTAACTATCTTTTGCAAAAGATCATATGGACAATTATATTACAAAAAATCATGGTTAAATGAAAATTGCAACATTTGTGGTGGATTGTCAAAATTAAAAAAATATACCCATGAAGAAATTACAAGTGCAATTAAATAGGAATTAGTTGGCTGAAGCAAATATAAATTAGTGACTTATCAAGTAAAAGATGGAAAAGAATCTAAAAGGTGTGAGCTTGTTACAAAAAAGATACATGTTTCCAAATTTTTGGTCAAATTTAGGGAGAAGAATGTTTATGAGTATGCAAGGCACACTCATAAAGCTAGATGGTTGGATGAACATTTCAAAGATAAGCAAGGATACATTCCCAATTGATTTGATTATTTTAGTAGTTGACTTTGTTGAAAATTACACATTCAAACCCCAAATAGAATTTTAATCATAGTATTACAACTCATCATAGGCTACCATACTCATGTATATAGCATTAATGCATGTACCTAATAGTAGGTAGCAACAACAAAAAATATTAAGGGAGTACCATTTCTATATCAGTAATGACCGATCACATTATTCAGAGTATGTGCAAGGTTGTTTTCAAAAGTTTTATGAATAGATTAGTTAGAGGAACATTACTTTCAATCAACATTACATTTGATTAGACAATTACACATTATAATTTAAAAATATAGAAATGTTTAATTGATTAAGTAGGATGCATGTTACCACTGGTGTAAAACACATTTGGAGTTTTACAGAGGCTATCCATGGAAAAGGGGAATATGACGGTGTTGGAGCATGTGTAAAAAGAGTTATATCAAGGGAGGAGTTGGAATTTGAAGAGGTGTTCATTTGAAAAATGAAAAAACCATGGTTGATTGGTGTAATGAGAACATATGTCATGGTGCTCAACCAAATTATACTATTCTTAGAAATTTATAGTTAATAAAGGAAGAACACTTGGAAAATTATGGGGATTATATGACTTTAACAAGTTCAAGTGACCTCCATTCATTTCGTAGCTCAAATTCAAGTTCTTAGACTATTCATACAAAACACTTGGCATGTTTATGTTCTGGATACATAGACTCTATTTGGAATGAGTGTGAGTCACAAGAGTGGGTGGATTAATGGAGTTTAAAATCTCTAATTCCAATCAACACATATTAGGTTTCAAAATCATTGCAACTTATAAATATGACATCATTAGATAACTTGGACCATGTATCTGATCTAGTGTAGCTAGATAGAATATTTTTCATTATGTAGAATTTATTCCCATTATATATCTTCATATTATCACTAAAAATAGTTTTTTGTGATACAGGGCATGTTTTTGTAGTTATTTTAGATGAAGGTATTGAAGAGGGCATTGATTACTAATTGTGTCATTGTGTAGAGAGAAAGAAAAACTTGACTTCCCCAGTTATAGATGGAAAAAATATTGACTATCCCACTGGGTCAATGGTAGTCACTGAAACTTGGTTTTTATGATATCCTATAAAATATTTATATCAATGGTTTTTTAAAGAGTTTGAAATGTACACAAAGATATTACACTATTTAATTTTTATTCTTGCAATGAATATTCAATTACAAAAATATCATGAGAGGCCATTAAACAAGAAACTATGAAAAGTTCATGAGTCAAACCATGAAGCTATTCTTGATACTATCAAGGTTACAGAAGATCCTAGTGGTTCATTGGATTGAAATATGTAGGTATGTTGACTTTTCAAATGTATATGTAATCAATTTTACTAAGTGTTTTTTATTTTCTAGGTAGTACATATGAATTTCATGTTTAATTACTTACTAACATTTTTTGTAGGTTAGTAGTGCTAGATAAGCTTCCACCTCCACATGGTTGGAACTATCGTTAGAGGATTATATATTTTTGAATATAAGATAAGATCTGATTGGACATGATCAAATCTCATTAAATGACTTACATGTTTCATTTTATGTGTGTTTAATCTTAGGCTAAAAAATTGCATTTTTCTTGTATTGGAAAAGGCATTCTTGATGCTAGAATGGGTGGTGAGTTTGTCGATCAAGCCTAATAGGATGTAAAAAACCCAGTGTTAGATATTATCCACCCTTGAAGATGTGTTGATAGTGTCATTTTTCCATTAGAAATTATCAAAATCATAGTTATGCAACCATAACTTAAACTTTGACAACATTTGTTTTCAGTGTTTTCACACTCTGGAACAATAGTGAAAATGCACTTCTAGGTGGATTTGAAATTTGTGGTCTTGTGATAACATGTAATTTTCTTATATGGACATGATAAAATTGATAGATTCCTAGATGGAGGTCCCAGAGGTAGAAATGGTAGTTGGATCTCAAGAATTTGCTTGTTCAATGCCAAAAAGTTGCATTTTTAGACCCCTCACTACAACTTATCCAACATATTTCTCTCAAAGGTTCGACCTAAGTGATATGCAATGAGACTAGAGGGATTAAATAGGTAGGGTAGGGATATGATGGTTCATGTAAATGACTTATAGATTTTATTTTATGTGTGTTTGAACTTGGGTTAAAACTTGTATTTTCTTGTATTGGGTAGGGCATTTTTGAGGCTAGAATGGGTGGTGGTTTTATCGATCAGGCTTGGTGGGAGGTCAAGAACATATTCCTAGACAGTATCCTCCCCCTTGGATGTGTTAGTAGTGTCATTTTTCAATCAAAAATCATTTAAACCATAGTTCTATAACCACAACTTAAAATTTGACACATTTGTTGTTAGTTTTTCTACACTCCAAAATAGTAGTGAATATGCATTTCCAGGTAGATTTGAATCTTGTGTAAATGTGATAACATATAATGTGCCTATATATACATGATCAAAGTGATATATTCCCAGGTGGAGGTCTCAAAGGTATAAATGGTAGTTGGATCTCAAGAAGTTGCTTGTTCAATGCCAAAAATTTACATTTTTAGACTTATCACTGCAACTTATCCAATGGATTATTCTTGAAGGTTCCAGATAAGTTCTCTAACATGAAATTAGAGGGAATAAATATGAAGGGTAGGGATCTAATGGCTCATGGAAATGACTTACAAATTTTTTTATGCATGTTTGAACTTAGGCTTAAAAATTACATTTTTCTTGTATTAGGAAGGGCATTCTTGAGGTCGGAATGGGTGGTGGGTTTCTCAATCAGGGTTGATGGGAGGAAAATAACCTAGTACTATACATTATAATCCCCCTTGAATGTGTTGGTGGTGTCATTTTTTGGTCAGGAAGCATCAAAATAACATTTCTACTAAACTCTCAGCCTGCAAAACATGTTAAAACTTGGGTAAGATGAGTTTTTGGTTGATTTGAGTTCTATAAACTTGGGTAAGAGTTAAAAAATGTTAAAATTGATAAAATATTACTATAAATATAATTTTGAAGAGATAAAAGTTCTATTTTGATAAATTGACCTATTGGAGCAATAGCTAGGTCTAAAGACCTGGAAATTTAAAAAGATAGAATTTGATAATGAGAGCTAAATATCTTAGAGACCTATAGTTGGTTTATTTATTATAATTTTTGACACCTACATAAATCCTTGAGTTTTCATAAGACCTATCCAAATTTTCTTAAAGAATATTGTTCAAAATAAGGAGAGTAAATTTGAAAGATTGGTGACTAGTTAAGAGTAGACCTAATGAGTAATTGACTAGTTTAAAAAAGGATTGTTTGAGAGTGGATTTTGAATTGAGTTGAGAATAAGAGTGGATAAGTGAGGTTGGAATTATTCATAATCTTATAGCATATGAATATGAATTTCATATCCTTATTAAACATAGAAGATCAAACTATGCATTATGTGGTATTAGGGGATGATAAAGGGTTTTGGCCAAAGTTGGATCATTGTCTCATGAGTGAATATTCTATTTCAACTCAGTAAGATTGCCTTTTATCAAACTAAAGACATTATGTTCAAGGGCAGTTTGAATTTCATCTTGCAAGTTTATCAAATATAAAGATACAAAGATGAAGAAGTAGACCATGTACATGGCCACCAAGAGGAGTTGAATGCAGAAGAGGTATTGATAGAGATTACTCGAGAGGTGAGGGAAAATATAAAGGAACAAGAATCATAGAAGGCATACAATAAGTAGGCCTAGTTTCAAGAAAATATAGTCAAAAAGGAATTAGAGCCAGGTGAAGGTGAAATATCAAGTAACTTACAGGTATAGTTATTCGAGTGAAAAATTTGCAGGGATTTATGAATGATTTTATGTCTTTGCATTATACAAGTTTGAACATGATTGGGTATGGGTTTTAAGTGTAATAAAATTGTGTTAATGATCAACTAAAAATTTATAAGTGGGTGATGATAAATGCAAAATAGATAAGAGTATCATTAGTCATTTCCACTACACACAATGAAATAAAAACTTTAATTTAAAAAAATATGAGAGATCCAAGATTTATAGAATTGAAAAGAACAATTTTTTAATCCTCATTTGTGTACAACATTAAATATGCGATAGATAATAGTTTTGAAGATTAAAAAAAACACTATAAAATAACACATAATGAAATAAAATTGAATATAAATTAGATAGATTTCCATGATAAGCATACAATATAGACACATGTGTACAATGTCAATAATACATAGATTGTCGTGATAGGCATACAAAAAATTACATCTACCAACATAGTATCTAATGTTGGGTGAATGTCATATACATATATAAAATGACAAAAATACGTAAATTACCATATAGGCATATAAAAAATCACATCTCATGTAAGACATTGTATTCGTCAAATAGACTCCCTCTCTTTGTCTTCCTTGAAGAAGACTCTCCCTAGGATGCCCTAATAGTAGATGGAGACCCCTCTAATGCCTTGGATTGCTCCAAGCTCTGATTGTGTGTCCTATGCTCATAGCTCGCTTGCAGCTAAACCTATTCAAATACAAGTATTATTATAAAATTAACATAAAATACATTCAACCAATTGTTAATAAATTAATTTTAAACTACAATTAAAAATAATTTAAACATGAAATTATTGAAAGCTTATATTCCTACTCAAGCTATTTTTGATGCTCAAAAAAGTCAATGACAATCTCAGTTGTTTGAATAGGCATATAAAATATGGGAGAAACATGAGAAGTTGCTCTACTAATCATCTGACTGAGACTATCATATGGCATGGGATAATCCTGCATATACAATACTTTCACATAATTTATACTTGACCCAATTATATAGTAAAATTATTAAAACAAGTCTATTTTTACAATTCAAAATTACAAGTTAATATATACCTTTGTCAGTGCCTATGCAGATGACATTGCATCAATAATGCCTATGTATGTCTTGACTCACAAACAAGGAGTTTCTACTTGAGCCATCAATTGTTCATGTAAACAAGGTCTCACTTAATTTTATATAAAGTATCAAAGATATATATATATATATATATATATATATATATATATATATATATATATATAACACACACACACACACACATATATATATATATATGTATATGTATGTGTGTGTGTGTGTGTGTGCGCCCGCACACACATATATGTATATGTATATGTATGTATATGTGTGTGTGTGTGTTTATATAACACACACACACACACACACACACACACACACACACACACACATGTATATGTATATGTATATGTATGTATATGTGTGTGTGTGTTTATGTGTGTGTGTGTGTGTGTGTGTGTGTGTGTGTTTATATGGTATATATATATGTATATATACATATATACATATATATATACATATACATATACATGTACATGTACATGTATATGTATGTATATGTATATGTATATGTATATATGTATATGTATATGTGTATATGTGTGTGTGTGTATATGTATATGTATGTATATATATGTGTGTTTGTGTGTGTTTGTGTGTGTGTGTGTGTGTATATGTATGTGTATGTGTATATATGTATATATGTGTATATGTATGTGTATATATGTATATGTATGTACATATACATGTGTGTGTGTGTGTGTGTGTGTGTGTGTGTGGAAATTTTTTCTCAATGTAAACCAAGATATATATGGAAATGTATTTCAACATATATATCATGAAAAAATAATGTATACCAAGAATCATGGAAGTGTAACTGCCATGTAATGTACAATGGCCAATAATAGAAATTAGTTTTCATGTTAGAGGTAATACAAAAATTATAATACATGTATGAAGTGTGAGTGGAAGAGTAGGAGGTGGAAATAATTTTAGGACTTTGAGAAGGTAGAGTTAGGGAGAGAGAAGGAATAAGAAGCATATCAAGAACTTTGTCCTTACTTGTAAAGCTTCTTTGGATAGAGTAAAATGTAATTAAGTGTCTAGCAATTTATGATTAATATTGTGGTGTTCATATCTCTAGTCAAATAAGATTCAATTAAGTAGTCTACAGGTTCAAAGTGGTTAAACCCAAGTTTCAATACTTTGGCTTTAGGCATAGTCAGAAAGAGGATAACATAGTCAGTTTAAAGTGTCATTCTAAATGATTGAAAGATGAGTAAGGGATAGAGGAGATATATGAAATGAATGTAAAAAAAATTTAATTTATCAATACTATTTAGAAAATTCAAAATACTTGGGAAGACTATATACAACCCAATTAGTAACAATTCTGAGTTTGCATAGTCATAAAGAAAGACCATATAGAATTCTTAGAAATAGAGTTGAGGATTTAAGGTATTGTGAATGTTGTGGGATATTATTTTTATATGTATGTTATTCTTTGAATTTATCTCAAATTATGTTAAAGGGTCTTAAGGGTTTATTCTATCCTATTTTTTGACATAGTCATGTTGGAGGGGTACATAAATTCTGTAAAACTACATGTTGGGAGTGATTTAGTATTGAGAAAGGAAAAATAATTATTTGAGAAGATGCATTGGGTAAGGGCAGATCCATTTCAAGCCTTATAAGCTTTGATAAGGGTAAAAAGGTCATTTTATCTCATTTATTACCCTATCAAGTAGTTGTAGGATTGAGACAACATAAGTTAGGGTTTGAAACTGTAAAATGAGATAACAAGTGATTTAACTAATGAAAATCCATTAAAATTTGTGGACATGTGTATTTATATAGGAGGAAGATAATTTTGAAGGTTTAAAGTTGATTTGAGTCTATATGATATAGTTTCATAGTTAGTAGCCTTGAATTAGGTGTAGGAGACCTAATTAGTCCTGAAGGGTGTTGAGTTAGGTGTTATCCAAAGAAAGTTAAATTATGAAAGTCCCTAAATGAGATATGTGATGTAAAAGGGTATTTAAATGTGGGTTTGGTTTGGTTTTGAGATTTTTAGTTTACTCAGAACAAGGAGGTTTGCCTCAAAAAAGGACTAGTAGAAGAAAGGTGTCAAAGAGGAAAGAAGACTTAAGTGAAGAGTTGAAGCTTGGGGGTTGTGTGGAATGGTTGGATGCATGAAATGAGATGTAATTGATTAGGTAGATGTTTTTATGATTATTTTGGAAGGAAAAAATCAAATTAGCATGCAGACCTATGAAAACACATAAGAAGATTGTAAAGAACAGAGCAAGGATAAAGAGAGAGAGAGAGAGAACATGAAAATAGAGTATGAACTAAGGAGGTTGATATTAAAAGGAAATATTGTAGAGGTAGTTTATTAGTAAAATGACTTCAAGCATAGAAAGAGGATTAAGTGAATACAAGGAGGCTTAAGATCAATTGAGTAGGTAAGAGTGAACAAGAAAGACCTAGTAAATACAAAGTGATCAAAGAGCTAAAGAAGTTGAAGATAGAAGACAAATAAGGATAAGAAAATATCAAAGTTGGGTATTTGGAAAAAGGCAAGTGTGTGTTTCTTGTGATCTAAGAATTTGACTCAAGAGAGGATGTTTAGTATGGTGTGTTGAGTTGTGGAGCTAAAAGCTTCACCAAATGAGCAAATGCAAGGTTACTGTATTTACACAGTCACCGACGTCGGTCAGGGATCGACTAGAGGCTTTCAACGTCGATTATGGATCGGTCGACGTCGGTCATGTGCAGGCAGACAGGGACCGACATCGGTCACCTGTGCATTTCAAAAGTCTATTTTCATGGATGAACAGATTGTTTGCATGATAAGTTTAACTGTTAATATTGAGTCCGCGTTTCTATTTTTGGCAAGATTGATTTGAACCTTTGATTAAGAAGTGTATCTAACGGTGGATAATGCATAGCTCATGATCCCTAATTCTATATAATAGGGATAGATCTTCATAGCTTGTGTATGAGAAAAAGGGTGAATCAATTCAAGTAGTTGAATTGTGTTTGTAATTGTGAGAGAGAATTCTGGAGGGAAAGAGATCTATACATCTGAGAGGTGTGGAAGAAAGAGAGATTTCTTCAATTGTATTTCCTTCTAGAAGAGTTTAATACAAGTTTTCATTGTTTCTTGTATCTCTTATTCTTTTTTGATTGTGATTTCTAGTTACTTATTATTCTGGTTTAATTTCGTGTTTAGTTGCTTACACAAAAGTAATCAATTGTATCTGTAAGATCCTAACAAGTGGTATCAGAGCTTGGTTCACTAACAGCTGGTATAGAGCGGGTTAGTGTGTGTTGATTACAGGTTCACTCACAAGGGTTTCTAATTGAGTGGGAGTAAAGCAATGGCAAAAAAAAGTAAACTAAGAATGGAGAAGTTTAATGGCAAGAATTATCAATTATTGAGGATGCAGATAAAAGATTATCTGTATCAGAAAGATCTGTACTTACCATTGGGTGGGGTTGAAAGCAAGCCCACAGATATGCAAGATGAAGAATAGAATGTTCTTGATAGAAAGGCTCTTGGATCTATAAGGTTGAGCCTGGCATCTTCTGTGATTTCTAACTTATCACAGACAAAGACAATGGTAGAGTTAATGGATACTTTGGCAAATTTATATGAAAAGCCCTCAACTTCAAATAAGGTATATCTTATGAAGCAATTATTTAATTTGCAAATGCAGGAAGGTGGATCTGTATCTAGTCATCTTAATGATTTCCATGCAATAGTAAATCAGTTAAATTCAGTCAAAATAGTTTTTGATGATGAAATTAAGGCTCTCTTAATTTTATGCTCTTTACCTGAAAGTTGGCATAGTTTGGTAATGGCAGTTAGTAATACTGCATCTGCTTCAAATATCTTGAAAGTTGATGATGTTTTTAGTGTAATCTTGAATGAAGAAACTCACAGGAAAATCACATTGGAATCATCAGGTAATGCTTTAAGTGTTGAAAGCAGGGGAAGGTAAAAAAAGAAGGGCAAGCAAGGGAGATCAAGGTCAAAGTCAAATATGAGAAGTAGATCTAAATCCAAAAATGGAAGAAATATAATCTGTTGGAATTGTGGAAAGAAAGGGCATGCAAAGAAAGATTGATGGTTGAAAGTTAAAGAAAAAAATCAGCATGAAGGTAAAGAAGAAGCAAAAGTTGCAGGTATTGTTGCACAAGATGCTCTTATTTTTTCTTTGGATAATAAAATAGAATCTTGGGTTTTAGATTCTGGTGCCTCTTTCCATGCAACCCCAAATAGAGAATTTTTCAATGATTATGTCCATGGAGATTTTGGAATAGTCTATTTAGGGGATGATGAGCCTTGTAAAATTGTTGGCAAAGGAAAAGTGCAGCTGAAATTACAGAATGGCAACACATTGGTGTTGAAGGACGTCATGCATGTACCCATCCTGAAGAGGAATCTGATTTCTGCAGGAAAGTTGGGGGATGAGGGTTGCACAGTAACTCTCACAGCTGAATCTTGGAAGGTTTCCAAGGGTGCACTTGTATTAGCCAGAGGTAAGAGAGTAGGTACTCTCTATTTATGTAATTGTATTACTAATTATTCTCCTTCTATTTTATCTACTTCAAATGTAGATGCAAAGTTGTGGCACTGTAGGCTTGGCCACATGAGTGAGAAGGGAATGACTATTCTTAAGTCAAAAGGTAAGCTTTCAGATTTGAAAAGCATAGATCTAGATTTTTGTGAGCATTATATTTTTGGGAAACAGAAGAGAGTGAGATTTCTCAAGACTGGGTCAACAAAGAAGAAGCACAAGTTGGAGCTTGTTCACACAGACGTGTGGGGACCAGCTTAGGTAGCTTCTATTGGAGGATCACAGTATTATGTTTCTTTCATTGATGATGCTACAAGAAAGGTATGGGTTTATTGCATAAGGAAGAAATCTGATGGTTTTGATACATTTAAGAAATGGAAAGCTTTGGTTGAGAATGAAATAGGTTTGAGATTGAAGTGCCTTAGATCTGACAATGGTGGTGAGTACTACAGCAATAAATTTAAAAGTTACTATTCTATGAGTGGAATACGTAGGGAAAAGATGGTTCCAAGGACATCTCAGCAAAATAGAGTTACTGAAAGGATGAATAGAACAATATTGGAGTGTGCACGGAGTATGAGGTTGCATGCTGGTTTGCCCTTACAATTTTGGGCAAAAGTTGTAGATACTGTGGTTTTAACAGAGGACCCTCTACTGATCTAGATGGTGGAATTTCAGAAGAGGCTTGGACAGGTAAAAAGGTAGATCTTTCATTTCTCAGAGTTTTTGGTTCTAAAGATTTTGTGCACGTTGATAAACAAAATAGAAAGAAGCTAGATGCTAAATCTATATGGTGCACTTTTATTGGTTATGGCTATGGAGATTTCGGATTTCGATTGTGGAATCTAGGAACTAACAAAATAATTAGAAGCTATGATGTTGTTTTCAATTAAAAGGTGATGTACAGTGATCAGCTCAAGAGGCTAAATAATTCTGAGCAGGGCAATGGTGATTTGGATGAGGTTATGATCCAAAATGAGCTCGCGAGAAAGAATTTTCACACACAAGAAAACACAGACACCGACATCGGTCAGGAAGGAACCGACGTCGGTCAGACAGGAACTGATGTTGGTTAGACAGTAACCGACATCGGTCAGGAAGGAATCGACGTCGATCAGGAACAGACCAAGAGATGACTGGGATCGATCACTGATAGAGAATTTGGGTGGATAGCAAGCAGTGAATGAGTCTCAAACACCCATAAGGAGGTCAGAAAGGGTAAGTAAACCTCCAATTCATTATTCCCCTTCATTATTCTACTTTTTGCTCACTGATGGTGGAGAACCAGAAAGTTTTAATGAGGCAATGCAGGTAGAATCTCAAAAATAGTGGGAGCTTGGCATGAATGAGGAAATTGATTCCTTGAAAGAGAACTAAACATGGGATTTGGTTGAGTTGCCAGCCAAAAATAAAGCACTGAAAAATAGATGGGTTTACAGGTTAAAGGAAGGTGAGAATGGACAAATGAGACATAAGGTTAGGTTGGTAGTAAATGGATTTGCACAGAAACCAGGTATTGATTTTGGTGAAATTTTTTCTCTTGTAGTAAAAATGACTTCTATTTAGACTGTATTATCTTTAGTTGCTATTAAGGATTTGTATCTTGAGCAGCTTGATGTTAAGACAATGTTTCTTCATGGAGATTTGGATGAAGAACTATATATGGAACAGCCGAAAGGTTTTGAGGTCAAAGGTAAGGAGAAGCTTGTGTGCAGGTTAAAGAAAAGCTTATATGGTCTTAAGCAAGCTCCAAGACAATGGTATTTGAGGTTTGACAGGTTTATGACAGAGCATGGCTTTAGCAGATGTCAATCTGACCATTGTGTTTATTTTAAGAGATTAGATAATGGTAGATATATTATCATGTTATTGTATGTAGATGATATGCTTGTTGCAGGTTCACACATGTAGGATATTAATGAGCTTAAGGTAAAATTAGCTCACACATTTTCCATGAAAGATTTAGGAGTAGCAAAGAAAATCTTTGGCATGAGTATTATGTTGGAATATTGTCATTGATGTCAAATGAACTATGGCCGTAAGTGAACGGAATTGTTGACGGAAGTGAACGGAATTGTTGCCGGAATTGAACAAAAATGTTGACGGAAGTGAACGGAATTGTTGCCGGAATTGAACGAAAATGTCGACGGAAGTGAACGGAATTGTTGACGGAAATGTCGACGAAAGTGAACGGAATTGTCGACGGAAATGTTGACGGAATTGTCAACCTTGGCCGACCTATTGGGAGGAGGTGTGACCGTTCGAAAGGACCTTTTCACTTGAAGAGTCACGACCTTAATTTGTGGCTTTCCGTGGGTTATAAATAAGTCCATAACGAATGGCAAAAGAGTAGATTCGAAAGTAGAAGATATATAAAAGAAGAGCAGAATTTTTAAAGGCAAATTTTTGTGAGAATATTGAAAAGAAAAAATCAGCAAGTATAAGAAAGAGTATAGCAGCGAAAACACTAAAGCGTAGATCGAATCTAAAGGAGATAAAGCAAGTGTTCTATCATTTGTTGTTTTGACAACAAATTTGAGATAGAAGAGTGATTTTTTTTGAGAAGGTTGGTGCCTTCGTTTTGAAGAGATTGGTGTCTCTTGCTGAGTTGGTGCTCAGTGAAAGGGGTTGGTGCTCCTGTAGGTTGGTGCCTACAAAATTGTTTTTGGGGTTGGTGCTCCAGTAGGTTGGTGCCTACAAATATTTATATTAAGAGAATTTCTCTGTGGTTTTCTCCCGAAAGGGTTTCCACGCAAATCTGTGTTTATTTGCATTGTGTGGTTTTGCATTTGATTGCTTTGAATATATTAATTGCGGAGTAATTTGAGGTTTTGAATTTAAGATTAATAGCCGAAAGTTAAAAATATCTTATACTGATTCACCCCCCCTCTCAGTATAAGCTTGTGCTTAACAATTGGTATCAGAGCCGGTTCCTTCGGTGTTAGCACAACTGCTAGAAGGTAGATATTGGAAAGCACATATGGCAGGATCTCAAGCACTAGATGGTTTCTCCACCAACAAGGCTCCTTTGTTCGATGGAACGAATTACGCATTTTGGAGCATAAGAATGAAGACTTACTTGATGGCCCTAGGTTTTGATATCTGGCAAGCAGTGGTAATAGGATACACAACGCCACAAATTGCACCAACGGATGCCACCAGGAAAAAGGCCAGTGAGAACAATGCGAAAGCTATGAATGCAATCTTATGCGGGCTTTCAGAAAATGAGTTTGTTAAGGTTATGCATTGTGAATCTGCAAAAGAGATTTGGGATAAACTCAACACTATTTATGAAGGTGATAGTAAGGTTAGAAAAGCAAAACTCCAAACCCATCGGAGGCAGTTTGAAAGTTTAAAAATGAATAATGATGAAAACATTGCTGGATATCTTCTTCGTGTCGATGAAATTGTTAATGTCATTCGAGGACTCAGAGAGAAAATTGAAGAATCTGTGATCGTTCAGAAAGTCCTGAGATCCCTACCATTGAGATTTGATGCGAAGGTCTCCGCCATTGAAGAAATGAAGGATTTAGACATGATGAAAATGGACGAGCTCCATGGAATTCTTATAGCCTACAAAATGAGAACCGAATCTGAGAGACAGTCGAAGAAGGAAGCATCATTCAAGGTCTTGAAAAAAGAGAAGATCAAAGAACCAGAATCAAGTGAAAATTCAAGTAGTGAAGAAGATGAAAATGAAGCTCTATTCATTCGGAAGTTAAAGAAAGGATCGGGCAAATATAAAGGAAAGTTACCATTTAAATGCTTTAATTGTGGTAAAATTGGTCATTTTGCAGCCAAATGTCCAAATAAAGGAAATAGCGATGATGAGAGAAACAAATCAAAGTACAGAAGGGATTCACGCCGAGCAAAGACAAGCAAAGATTTGAGAAACAAAAGAAAAGCCTATACTCGAAGAGGTATAGCAGCTCATCCGAAGAAAACAAAGAAAGTGATGTTGAGAGTGATAATGAAGAGATTCTGTTCATGGCTACAGAGGAAAATGCCACCACCAGCAAAGATAATTTGGAGGAAGACGAAGACATGGAAGAAGAAGGTGAAGTGAACCTTGAAGAAGAACTTCTTTGCGCGTTGGAAGAAATAAAAGCATTTAAGAAGAAGAATCAGAAACTAAAGTTACAACTCCGAAAATATGAAGAAGAGAATCGAGACTTCAAAATGAAGACATCACAAGTCTTTGAGGAATCAAACAAGGTAATTGCTGATCTAAAAGTCCAAATCGAAGAAGCAAAGAAAATTGAAGAAGATCTAACAGATCAGCTAAAGAAGAAAGGAGAAGACTATGAAAGGTATGAATTTGAAATAGGTGTTTTAAAAAAGGACCTAGAAAAGGCGAATTCTAAAATAACAAGTGAATTGAAATCTGAAAAAAGCACTCAAGTTTTGAATAAGATTCTAGAGAGTCAAAGATCACCATCTAACAAGTCAGGTATTGGGTATGAGAAAGAAAAAGAGAAAGCTAAGAGCTACGTTGAAACTCTTAAAGAACCAATGAAAAAGGAGACCAAGAAGGAAGAAGCCAAGAATACAAAAACCAACTCTATCAACAAAGAAAGCAAAGGAGAACAAAACTTCAGAAGACCATTTGCTCCAAGATATACAAATAAAACTAGGTTTAGTAATTATTTTAATGGATATTGTTATTATTGCAATCATTTTGGTCATAAGAAATTAGATTGTAGAAAGAGAGCCAAGGATATTGAAGTTAGGAGTAGAAACAAAGGAACCTATGGAGCTTCGAACAGAAACTACAATTCATTTGCTCCCTTATCAAACTTTAATGAAGCTATAGTTTGTTACAAGTGCAACAACTATGGACATATAGCACGCTATTGTAGAAGTGTTTTTGAATCTGTAAGACAAGATCAAAAGTTCAAAGCTCCAGTGATAAAGAAAAGAGAACCATCAAAGATCTGGAAGAAGAAGCAAGAAGAATCCATGATTGTTCAAACAGCATTCCATGCTAGAGATGAAGGACAACAATGGTTCATTGATAGTGGATGTTCGAGACACATGACTGGAGATAAAAGCAAATTCATCTCATTAAAAAAGGTCAATGAAGGCACGGTGAAGTTTGGAGACAACACTACAGCCAGAATAACAGGAAAAGGTACACTTAGTCTCGATAATGGAAAAACCAAAACAGAAAATGTGTTATATGTGGAAGGGTTAAAGCATAATCTTCTAAGTGTTATCCAAATGTGTGATCAAGGACACACGCTCAAGTTCTTTTCTGAAGGTTGTGAGATCAGGAAAAGAGACACAGGAGAACTAATTGCAGATGCTCATAGAACTACAAACAACCTATACATGCTTGGAGAAATGAGAGGAGAGAAATGTTGTCTGAGTCAAGTTGAAGAAAGTTGGCTATGGCATAGAAGGTTAGGGCACATAAATTTTGATAATCTTGTGAAAATCAGCAACAAATAGGCTGTGCGAGATATGCCAAAGATAACAAAACCTTCAAGCACTCTATGCAAGCAATGCCAACACGGGAAGCAAACCAGAACAAGGTTCAGAACGAAGGAATATTCGACCACCAAACCACTAGAGCTGATTCATACGGATCTTTGTGGTCCTACCAGAACTGAAAGCAAGCAAGGTGAGAGCTACTTTATGTTGCTCATTGATGATTATACTAGAATGACATGGGTAGCCTTTCTAAAAGAAAAATCAGAAGCATTTGAAAAGTTTAAAGCTTTCAAGGCATTAGTAGAAAATGAAAAAGAGCTGAAAATAAAATGTCTAAGGTCAGATCGAGGAGGTGAGTTTATTTCAAATGAATTCATTGAGTTTTGCGAAGATCATGGAATTAAGAGACAATACTCAGCTGCAAGGACTCCACAACAAAATGGAGTGGTGGAAAGGAAAAATCGAACCGTTCAAGAGATGGCTAGAACTATGTTGAATGAATCTAAGCTATCAGATAGATTCTAGAGAGAAGCAGTTAATACAGCAGTATATATCTTGAATAGAGGGCAAATCAGAGTTAATAATGACAAAACTCCTTACGAATTGTGGAAAGGAAGACCAGCTTCGGTCAAACATTTCAAAGTGTTTGGAAGTAAATGTTTTATCAACAGGAATGAAGAAAACTTGGGCAAATTTGATTCAAGAGCTGATGAAGGAATTTTTCTTGGTTACTCCATCAAAAGCAAAGCCTATAGATGTTATAACAAAAGGCTACAAACTATCATAGAAAGTGCTAGTGTTAGAATAGATGAGATCATGAATCAAAAGGCAAAAGAACCTTCAGAAGAGCCTCTAGAAATACCCAATCTTGTAGAAGAAGGGGAGGAAGAAAATGTAGAAAAATTGAGTGAATCTGAAAGGCAAGACACCAAAGCACCATCTCGCTTTGTTCAGAAGAATCATGCTGAAAGTCAGATCATTGGCAACATTGATGCTAGGGTGCAAACCAGAAGAAGAATTGTAAGTATCCCTGAGCATGTAAATTTTTCTTTGTTATCCAAGCTAGAGCCTAAGAATTTTTCTGAAGCTAGTCATGATAAACATTGGGTAAAAGCAATGGAAGAAGAATTAGATCAAATTGAGAAGAATGAGACTTGGGAACTTGTGCCGAGGCCAATGGATCATAATGTAATTGGCACTAAATGGGTTTTTCGAAACAAATTGAATGAAAATGGCCAAGTCACTCGAAACAAAGCAAGGTTGGTATGTAAGGGGTATGCTCAAGTAGAAGGTGTAGATTTTGAAGAGACTTTTGCCCCTGTTGCTAGATTAGAAGCAATTCGAATATTTCTTGCATTTTCAGTATTCAAAAATTTCAAAGTTTATCAAATGGATGTTAAATCAGCATTTCTAAATGGCAATCTAGAAGAGGAAGTTTACATAGAACAGCCAGAAGGATTTCTCTTATCAGAAAACAAGGATTATGTGTGTAAGTTGAAGAAGGCTTTATACGGATTGAAACAAGCTCCTAGAGCATGGTATGATAGGCTTGATAAATACCTACAAGACCAAGGATTCAAGAGAAGATATGCTGATAGTAATCTTTACATCAAAACTGAAGGAGATCACCAGTTAATTGTTGTGGTGTATGTAGATGATATAATCTTTGGAGGAGACAATAAAGAAATGTCTAAGATATTTGTCAAAGATATGCAAAAGGAATTTGAGATGTCCATGTTAGGTGAGTTGTCATTTTTCCTTGGTTTACAAATCTCTCAATCTAACAAAGGAATATTCATATCCCAAAGCAAGTATGTGAAGGAGATGTTGAAGAAATTCCATATGGAGGAGTGTGCCCCTGTTAGCACACCTATGGCTACAGGTACGAAGTTGAGCAAAGATGATGAATCTCTGAATACTAATCAAACACTTTATAGATCAATGATTGGGAGTTTACTATATGTGACGGCATCTAGGCCAGATATCATGCAAGCAGTAGGTATGGTTGCACGATTTCAAGCAGCTCCAAAAGAAACACATGTGCAAGCTGTGAAACGTATATTTAGATATTTAAAAAGAACCTTGGATTATGGGTTGTGGTACCCAGGAGGTAAAGACTTCACATTGGTAGCGTACACGGATTCAGATTGGGCAGGTTGTGCAGATGATAGAAAAAGTACAAGTGGAGGAACATTCTTTCTTGGAGATAGCCTAGTATCTTGGTTGAGTAAGAAGCAAAATTTTGTATCTCTATCCACAGCGGAAGCAGAGTACATAGCGACAGTGCTATGTTGTACACAAGTTCTATGGATGAAACAAACCTTGAAAGATATCAAAGTAGAGTATAATCATCCAATCTCTATATTCTGCGATAATACTAGTGCGATAAGTATTTCAAAGAATCCAGTTATGCATTCCAGAACTAAGCATATCCCTATACAGTATCATTACTTGAGAGAACAGGTGGCAGAACAACAAGTAAAATTGGAATATGTTTCCACATCCGAACAGATGGCAGATATCTTCACTAAGCCACTTCCAAAGGAAACATTTGAGTACCTACGACAGAAGTTGGGAGTAATTTCTTTTGCATCTTGCCACTAAAGGGAAGCATCAGCTAAGGGGGAGCTAAGTACTAGCTCTTGGATAGACCCTTTGCCATTGATGTCAAAGGGGGAGAAGTACATAAAGAAGATGTCACAGAAAGGGGGAGCTACAACAAAAAAAAAAAAAAAGGATTCAAACAGAAGAGACAGTGCAGCAAAGGGGAGCAGTTTCAGTATGTGGTTGCCATCAATGACAAAGGGGGAGATTGTTGGAATATTGTCATTGATGTCAAATGAACTATGGCCGTAAGTGAACGGAATTGTTGACGGAAGTGAACGGAATTGTTGCCGAAATTGAACGAAAATGTTGACGGAAGTGAACGGAATTGTTGCCGGAATTGAACGAAAATGTCGACGGAAGTGAACGGAATTGTTGACGGAAATGTCGACGGAAGTGAACGGAATTGTCGACGGAAATGTTGAGGGAATTGTCAACCTTGGCCGACCTATTGGGAAGAGGTGTGACCGTTCGAAAGGACCTTTTCACTTGAAGAGTCACGACCTTAATTTATGGCTTTCCGTGGGTTATAAATAAGTCCATAACGAATGGCAAAAGAGTAGATTCGAAAGTAGAAGATATATAAAAGAAGAGCAGAATTTTTAAAGGCAAATTTTTGTGAGAATATTGAAAAGAAAAAATCAGCAAGTATAAGAAAGAGTATAGCAGCGAAAACACTAAAGCGTAGATCGAATCTAAAGGAGATAAAGCAAGTGTTCTATCATCTGTTGTTTTGACAACAAATTTGAGATAGAAGAGTGATTTTTTCTGAGAAGGTTGGTGCCTTCGTTTTGAAGAGATTGGTGTCTCTTGCTGAGTTGGTGCTCAGTGAAAGGGGTTGGTGCTCCTGTAGGTTGGTGCCTACAAAATTGTTTTTGGGGTTGGTGCTCCAGTAGGTTGGTGCCTACGAATATTTATATTAAGAGAATTTCTCTGTGGTTTTCTCCCGAAAGGGTTTCCACGCAAATCTGTGTTTATTTGCATTGTGTGGTTTTGCATTTGATTGCTTTGAATATATTAATTGCGGAGTAATTTGAGGTTTTGAATTTAAGATTAATAGCCGAAAGTTAAAAATATCTTATACTGATTCACCCCCCCTCTCAGTATAAGCTTGTGCTTAACATATTAAAAGAGACAAAAAAAATCACAGTTTGATTTTGTCTCAAGAGGATTATGTGAACAAGGTGTTGGAAAGGTTTAATATGCAGGATGCAAAACTGGTAAGCACACCTATGGCTAGACACTTCAAGTTGAGCAAAGAATAGTGTCCTTAATCACATGATGAGGTGGAGTACATGAGTAGAGTTCCATATACTTCTGTAGTTGAGAGCTATATGTATCCAATGGTATGTACTCGACCTGATATTGCCCAAGCAGTGGGAATTGTCAGCAAGTTTATTGCCAATCCAGGAAAAGAATACTGGAAAGCAATTCAGTGGATTCTCAGATATCTAAGAGGGACCAGCAGTAGGCATTTATGCTATGGAGGGTCAAACACTTCTCTACATGGGTATGTAGATGCGGATATGGCAGGTGACTTGGATGGCAAGAGAAGCACCACAAGATATGTGTTCACTATTGGTGGAATGGCGGTTAGCTAGATTTCAAAGTTGCAGAAGGTTGTTGCCTTGTCTACTACAGAGGCAGAATACATTGCAGTCACAGAGGCTAGCAAGGAGATGATATGGATGACTCGGTTCATGGAAGATTTGGGAAAGGAGCAAGAGAGTTGCAGATTGTACAGTGATAGTCAAAGTGCAATTCATTTGCCAAAGAATTCAGCCTTTCATTCAAGAACTAAACATATACAGCTTAGGTACCACTTCATTAGACAGGTATTGGAGGATGGTGAGTTGAAGCTAGAAAAGATCCATACAGATAAGAACCCTGCTGATATGTTAACAAAGCCGGTAACAAAGGAGAAGTTGAATCTTCATTCAACTTTTGTTGGTCTTCAAGATTGAGCTTGAAGATGGAGAAAATCTAGAAGATGTTGTTGTATAGGTACAGGTGCAGCTATTTATCTCCAAGTGGGAGATTGTTGAGTTGTGGAGCTAAAAGCTTCACCAAATGAGCAAATGCAAGGTTACTGTATTTACACAGTTGCCGACGTCGGTCAGGGATCGACTAGAGGCTACCGATGTTGATTATGGATCGATCGACATCGGTCATGTGCAGGTAGACAGGGACCAACATCGATCACCTATGCATTTCAAAAGTCTATTTTCATGGATGAACAGATTGTTTGCATGATAAGTTTAACTGTTAATATTGAGTCCGCATTTTTATTTTTGGCAAGACTGATTTGAACCTTTGATTAAGAGGTGTATCTAACGGTGGAGAATGCATAGCTCATGATCCCTAATTCTATATAATAGGGATAGATCTTCATAGCTTGTGTATGAGAAAAAGGGTGAATCAATTCAAGTAGTTGAATTGTGTTTGTAATTGTGAGAGAGAACTCTGGAGGGAAAGAGATCTGTACATCTGAGAGGTGTGGAAGAAAGAGAGATTTCTTCAATTGTATTTCCTTCTAGAAGATTTTATTACAAGTTTTCATTGTTTCTTGTATCTCTTATTCTTTTCTGATTGTGATTTCTAGTTATTATTCTGGTTTAATTCCATGTTTAGTTGCTTACACAAAAGTAATCAATTGTATCTGTAAGATCCTAACACGGTGTTAGTTCTAAAATGAAAAAAAAATGAAATAAACACACTAATAGCATAACATCTCTAAGCCTAGACACTAGGGAGAGCTTAGTTAAAAATAATGAATGAAACACACAACTAAAATGCAAAATAAAATTTTCTTTTACCTCTGTTGGATGCTCCAAAATGCTTGTTATAGTCACTTACTCAACTTGTGCTCATGAAGTCTTCATCAAAGTAGGCTTAGCTATCTCTTCTTCTCCTTGGCACCTTTGGCTTGTGGCTTGGCTTGGCTTGGAATCAATTGGTAATGGTAACACTAGTTGCTTGAAGCTTTTGGAACCATTTGTGCATTATAACTTTGCATTATCAAGTCTTATAAATGATGTTATGAGGCCTTCTATTTATATATATTTGGATTTGATCAGAATCAACTGAATCATCCATCTCAAAATTGAGATGTGTGGTTGAGGATGATTTCAATCTTTGGAATTAAGTTTGTCCTTATCCTCATCATGAAATTAGAAGAAGGGGAAATTAAGAGGCATGGAGGGCATCATGGAAGGAATTGATGAGGCATGGACAGTATGAATCTTGATATTTGTGGCATTTATGGCCTAAGGATGTCTTTCCAAGAAATGAGGTCACTTGATAATGTAGATATTCAATATTCATTTCCAAAAACAAGTATTAAACAAGTTTCCATGGAATTATTAATTAGGCATTGATTTGGGTTAATTAGATCTTAAGCATGATTAAGCACTTTGTGTACAAATTACTCAAATTGATTAGAATGTCTTGTTATTGGTCTAAAATTTGATTGGATTAGCATTGGAAGGCAATGTCAAATGCATTGGAACTGTATTCCCATTTAGGATGTTTCTAACAACAAATAACAAAGTCACACATCTTATGTGTAATGTCCCTTCAGATACCAAAACAAAAGCTCTGAATTACTTATCTGTATTTCTGCAAAATATCTTCAAATAGATAAATAAATAACAGTATAATCTCTTATTTATTTGCTCATATGCTTACAATAGAGGACCTCTATCAGGTATAAAATGAATATTGAAAATACGGCCTTAATAGCTTGAGTATTCCACAAATCTGGGAAATAAATCTAAATCTGGTATGTCTTGGTCTGCTGTGTCAAACACACAGTCATCGGCGTCAGTCAATATACTGTCGACGTCGGTCTCTGTCGGTCCTTCTCTGTCGACGTCGATCTTTAGTCGGCCGATGTTGGTCACTGGGGATCTCTGTCTGCCGAGGTTGGTATTTGTGTGGATTTGTATGGATCTGTACGGACTTCGTATGGCCACCAATAAAGCACAACCTGTCTATTTTCAACCCCTGATCTAAAGATATATGGCTCTAATACAGAAGATCTCTATCTGTATAATTTATTGAATCAAAAACCTAATAAAATAAATACCTGGAAAGCTCTGTGACAACTTCTTATGAAGTTACCTCTCAAATCTGTAAACTTCTGTGATAACTTCTGTATGAAGCTATCTCTCAATTTGGCAATAGATCAATTGATATTTCATAGCCTCTGAATCGCACACACTGAAGAGTGGAAGTTCTCCAATGCAGATGGAATCTTGGAACCCTTGGCTCAGTCTTCACAGAAGAATTCTTCAATATCAAAAATTAATAATCAATGCATAATCAATAATGGCCTCCATGAGAAACCCTTATACCCTCAAAAAGATATGCTTGCCCTAATTAGGGTTTTCTTAAATTAGAATTAGGGTTTCTAATTAAAAATAGGCTAAATAATTAATATTTGATTAAATCAATCAAATATTAATATCTCCCTCAATACATGTCGGATCTTTGAACCGTTCAAAGCTGGTGAACCAGGGAGTGATTCCACACATGACCATACCAAAATAAAGGCGCTCTGCTGCATGTCAAATATCCCTAAATAATAGGAGCTCAGGCCAAATGTGTCTAAAATAACCTGAATGAAAGTCAACTATAGGAATTCTGCAAATTGAAGCCAAGCCAATCTCCATCATGACCCTCTATCCATCCTATTAGCCTACGAAGGTCGCATAATAGGCTAATCATCAAGTCTGTCAATGTCCACAAAAAAGGGGACATGACAATCTGCCCCTCTAGAAATTGCTTGTCCCCAAGCAATCTCGAAACAATGAACCACTCGATCCACCTGGATCCCAAATGTAGTTATGCTCTACACAGTTGTAAATCAATGCAAGTACCTACAACATCATCAGAAGTAGAACAAAGAGGGACCCATAATCAAACTGGCGAATGCAACTCAACCAAACTCTAAAAGCACAACTGCCATAGTCAAGAACGCATGAAAAATAAACTCTAAAAGTATGATAACCCAAGTAGAATGGACAACTCCAACTGCCAATTCCATCTACAAAAGATGGTGCCAATCCATCCCATAACTGATCCCTCTATAAAGGTGGCACAACGAACGGTACCACACTATCATATGTGTGAGAAGAATCAATCTGGAGACTCGACTCCACTGGTATCTCAAACTCATCAGAATCAGGTACTCCCAAATCTTGAACATGTGTGTCAGCATCAACAACATGCTCCTCAGCAACAACTATAGGAATGTACTCACCACCAACCACCTCAATATATAAATGAACTGGGTCTGGGGCTGGTGAAGACCGCAAACGCTCTAACTCTATGGTCATCTCAGCCAAATGAAATTATGACTCCTCATAATCCAACTATGTACTCTCAAGAATCTCAAAAGTCACCTCGAGCTGCTGAGTAAGATCACTCACCTTATCTTCCTTGACCAATAATGCATCATATGATATGCTGCCCCACTCCATAAGATAATCTCTGTCAGCTACCAACTGCATATAATCCTGTCTCAGAATCTGGATAGCCTCCCATAAAGAGTGGATCTCTGTCAAGGAAAAATAACTGCCTCCTTGCTCAATGGTAGTAGGAGAACCCCATCCATAAATTGCTAACAACTGACGAGGAGCATTGAAATGCTTGCAAGTGGTAGCAATGTCTTGCTCACTAACTCTCAGCTGACTAGACACATGGTGGCACTAGCTAGATTGTCTCCTACAATCCTCCTCTGATGCATGGTCCAAAAGAGTAGACTCAAAATCACTGATCTCTAGAGTACTACCATCCATACTCTGTGAATCAACTCCAAAGCTCATATCAACATACGGAGTATCAACAACTGTAGCATCACTGTCTAACTCTTCCATATCGAAAGAAACTGCCGGTGAAACTAAGTCCTCAAAACTGTCCACTGCATTCTCCTAGGTGTCATCTACAATAATCGAATCCTGGGACTCTTCTACAATCTCTACCATAGCTGAGAGATCATCAACCCTCAGTGCACTAACATCTAAGCACACCTCTACACTCTGAGTGCAAGCATCAGACTCATCCTCATCTTCACTATCTCCTATCTCATAATAATCATAATAATCATGGGACATGTTGTTCTCTTGTCTAAGTGATCTATAGTGTTCTCTCCTCAGCGTAATAAAGTGATCAAAATACAACCTCCCCTGAACTTGTGGAGTTAATAACTCCCACTCATCCTTTACTGTCATATACCATGTGGATTTGTCTTTGGATGTAGGATATGAAAGAGATTCATTTAACCTCTTCAAACTTAGTTTCAACTTCTTCATATCATAGTCCCACTGTCTCTGAGTACTTGAAGACATCATGGATACTTCGCTGATTCAATCTACCCAAACTACCCAACAAGTTGGCAGGACATTGGCTCTGATTTGCCCAACAGGATGGCAAGAATTTGGCTCTGATACCAGTGTAATGTCCCTTCGGATACCAAAACAAAAGCTCTAAATTGCTTATCTATATTTCTATAAAATATCTTTAAATATATAAATAAATCACAGTATAATCTCTTATTTATTTGCTCATATGCTTACAATAGAGGACCTATGTCAGGTATACAATGAATATTGAAAATATGGCCTTAATAGCCTGAGTATTTCGCAAATCTAGGAAATAAATCTAGATCTGGTACATCTCGGCCTACTATGTTAAACACACAATCACCGGCGTCGGTCGATATACTGCCAACATCGGTCTCTGTTGGTCCTTCTCTACCGACGTCAGTCTTCAGTCAGCCGATGTCGATCACTGGGGATCTCTGTCTGCCGAGGTCAGTATCTGCATGGATCTATACAGACCTATACGAACTTTGTACGGCCACCAATAAAGCACAACCTATCTATTTTCAACCCCTGATCTGAAGATATATGGCTCTAATACAGAAGATCTCTATCTGTATAATTTATTGAATCAAAAACCTAATAAAATAAATACTTGGAAAGCTCTGTGACAACTTCTGTATGAAGTTACCTCTCAAATCTGTAAACCTCTATGATAACTTATGTATGAAGCTATCTCTCAATTTGGCAATAGATCAGCTGATATTTCACAGCCTCTAAATCACACACACTGAAGAGTGGACGTTCTCCAATGCAGATGGAATCCTAGAACCCTTGGCTCAGTCTTCACAGAAGAATTCTTCAATATCAAAAATCAATAATCAATGCATAATCAATAATGGCCTCCATGAGAAACCCTTATACCCTCAAAAAGATATGCTTGCCCTAATTAGGGTTTTCTTAAATTAGAATTAGGGTTTCTAATTAAAAATAGGCTAAATATTTAATATTTGATTAAATCAATCAAATATTAATATCTCCCTCAATACATGTCAGATCCTCGAACCGTTCAAAGCTGGTGAACCAGGGAGTGATTCCGCACATGACCATACCAAAATAAAGGCGCTCTGTTGCATGTCAAATATCCCTAAATAATAGGAGCTCAGGCTAAATGTGTTTGAAATAACCTGAATGAAAGCCAACTATAGGAATTCTGCAAATCAAAGCCAAGCCAATCTCCATCATGACCCTCTATCCATCCTATTAGCCTACGAAGGTCGCATAATAGGCTAATCATCAAGTCTGTCAATGTCCACGAAAAAGGGGACATGACATTATGCAATAGATTTGATAAGAAAGAGCAATCCAAAACATCTAGGAGCAAATTTGGCATTTTGACTCGAAATGAACTAATCAAAGTTAGTTGGCCCATAAATTGCATTGCCCCATTTAGGGATACATTGGCCAAAATCAGCACTTGAATATGTTAATTTCACATCATTTAACATGTTTAGTTCTTTTAGGCCAAATTGTGCATTTTAGGTGGAAATTGGCCAAAAGCCTAATTGAAGGTTATCAGTGGTCAGATTTAGTTGTCTATAGTTTTCCCTTGTTTGGGAAGGCATTGCAAGCTATAATCATAGTAACATCTTCTCAAATAATGAAAAGGCCCTATATGCCTAAAATTGCAATGATGATAAATTAACTATATGATGCCCCCTCGAGGGAACGGTTAGCACAAGTAGGTTGGTAAATGATCCCTTGAAAAGAAAGAAGTGAAATGAGGGGACCAAAGAAAGGAAAGATGATGGGGTGAAAACACAATGATATTGAAAAAGTAGTAAAAATCATTGAAAATGCAAGTGGAACGGTGCACAATGGTTTGCCTAAAGGCAGTTATAAGCATTGTACCCTGATAGTGGTAACATGGTATGATAACATAATGATTTTTCCAAAGGAAGTTATAATCATTGAGATGATTGATCTTCCCCAGTTATGACAGATAAATAAGATAATAATATGCCTTTGTATAGGTAGAAAAAGTAAAGTGGTGACAACACAATGATTTGCCCAGAGGCGATTATAATCATTGAGAAATGCAGGTGGGATGGTGTGTAATGATTTACCCATAGGCGATTATAATCATTGGACTCTAATTATGGAAAACATGATAAACTTGGTTGAGGATGATGATAACTTAACATAGAGGGTAATGATGAATTGGAACAACCTACTAGTAGGGAGATGCTCATCTGAATTAATAAAGGTTGAAATTCTTTCGTGCTTAATTACTCTATTTGGGATATGATTAGGATGGAATCGAGATGTCAATGCCAAAGATATGTCATCATTTCTGAATAGAATTCTTGAAGCTGAGGTTTGTTATAGCATGTAATGGTAGGCTTCATGATATAATACCATAAAGTCTTGGCCAAAATATGCATGAGGACTGACTCCCGTAATCCAATACTCAATAGAAAACAATGCACCAATGATAGAAACCACAATGAAAATATAAACATATGAATACGAATGGATTCAAGTGTAAGTGTGGAAAAGGAATCACCCAATGAACACACATAAAATGAATCAAGTTAATAGTGTTGAAAGTAAACAAACATACAAACAAAACAAGTAAAAACAAACAAATAAACAATGAAATAGAAACCTTACAAACATTTCCCATAGAAAATAGGTGAAAACTTAACAAACAAATAAAATGGGGGAATAGAAGGAAAGGAAGCAGGGTGGCTGAGTTGTCTCCATATGCACTAGGAAAGTGGATGTTGCCTACATAGTTTCATGGATGTAATATCCAATAAAAAACTTCAGGCCAAATGTAGTTCTCCCAAGGAATGGGAAGAATGTGATAACGAAGGAAAATAAATAGAATGGATGTGATATAAAAATAGGAATGGTCTTAAAAAATGGTAAGTGCATGAGATAAAAAGGCCAAAAAAGATGGAGAAACTAAATGACAAGTGATTTTCTTGTAACTTAGTAAGGGTTCCCAAAATCCTTAAGGCAAAGAAGTGGTCAATGTTTTTATTCTTTTCTAATGATTTTTCAAATTTTTTTGGATTTTTTTTGGAGTGTCTCAACTCAATCAAGAATGATGAGGCACTAAATGGTTCAAGCTCAAAAAAATAGCAAGAGCGTTTAAACTAAGGTTGCTCACACAATGGTGAGAGCATGGCTTAGGTTGCTCACAAAATGGTGAGAGCATTTAAATGAAAGTTGCTCATAAAATGGAAAGTGCATGGCTTAGGGTGACTGAGCTAACATCAACAAATATTGAGTGTTGCCTACATAGTCTCAGAGTAGGACCTCAAGTCACTATAGTTCCACCTCTTACAATAGAGAAATTTGACTAGTGCAGCAGTCAATTCAAACAAAATAGGCAAAGTTGGTAAAAAGGCATAATGACATAAAAAGTGGTGAGTCAGTACGTCAAGGCTTAATGTTGCCCCTAGTTTTCCCATAGGTGGTTATAACTAGGACACAATGACATAGATCAAAGGTACTAATTTACCCAAAGGTGGTGTAACAAGATCGGTGGTAAGAAATAATATCAAATGAAGGATGCAATTGCAAAAACTTTTGTCACATTGTCTCAAAATACAAACTCTATCTAAAGTACTTGAAACAAATAATGAAATTGATTAGATACCTTGATGCTAAATATCTATAATGAATAAAAAAAATAAGGTCAAATGGGCTAGGCTTTAGAACACACTGGGTTGGTAAGTCAGAAATGGAAAGTGGATACGGCGAAGAGGATGGATAAGGATGGTATTTGTACAAAGAAGAATAGTGATAAAATAGCATAACTAAAATGGTCCTTATAGATAATACACCTTAGCACTTAAGCATATTACCATTTGAGATGAATAATATTCATCAGTTCTGAAAGTTCATTTCCATCTAGTGTGGCAAGCCTATATGCCCCTGATCCATAATTTGCAATGATGATGAAAGGCCCTATCTAGTTTGGTTTGAATCTTCCTTTATGCTTTTTCTCAGTCATGGTATTCTTTTGGTTATCTTTAATAACAAGATCACCAAGTTTAAATTTTATATACTTGACATGTTAATTATAGTGGCCTTTGAGTCAATTCTGATATGCTTGAAGTTTGTTGAGTGCGATTGTGCATTTCTCATCAAGTAGGTTTACCTCTTGCAGGCGAGCTACTCGATAGTCATGATCATCCAGGACATGCTTGAAAGAGATGCGTAGTGAAGGCAATTTGACCTCAATGAGAAGGATGGATTCAATGCCATAAACAAGTGAATATGGAGTGGCTCTAGTGGGGGTATGATGATTGGTATGGTATGCCCAAATGGTAGGGAATATCTAGAGATGTCAATCACAACCGACATCATTAACAATATTTTTAAGGATATTGACAATGGTTTTATTGGATGCCTTAGCTTAGCCATTACCTTGAGGGTAATATGTTATAGAAAAATGTTGTGTGATGTTATATTCAGTACACATCTAATCTACATCCTTATTCTTGAATGATCCTCCATTATCAGTTATAATGTCAGAGGAAATACTGTAGTGGTAGATGAGATGGTTGAAGATGAATTTGTAAAAAAAATTTCCAATCACGTGAGGGGTATATCTTCAACCCACTTAGTGAAATATTTGGTGGAGGTAAGGATATGTTTATGGCCATCAGATGAAGTGGGGTTAATCTTCCCAATGAGGTCAAGTCCTCATGTAAAAAATGGCCATGGTGTCAACATTAGTTTCAGATTTTTTGCTAGGGCCTGAATCAAATTAGCATGTTGTTGACATTTGTCACACTTTTTTACATATGCAGTGGCATTTGCATCCATTATGGGCCAATGATAACTAGTATGCAAGATATTTTTAGATAGGACTTCCCAACTAGAATGGGCTCCACATACTCCTTCGTGAACTTCTCTTAATGCTAATGTAGACTCTGCTAAAGTTAAACAACGAAGCAGAGTTCCATCAAAACTATGATGGTAAAGGGTGGATCCAAGTAGAGTATAATGAGTGAAATGATGAATGAAGGCTTTGGTTTATTTTCAAGATAGGTTAGATGGAAAAACTTGGTCATGAAGGTAGTTGTAAAGGTTTAAGTACCAGATAAAATTAGGACCAATAATATCACAAATCATGGTAATGGTTGAAGGTTCATGAACTGATGTTGATAAATTTTTGATGAGGAATTGATACTCTCTAGCTTTGATTATTTGTCAAATCAGAGAGATAATAGTAGCCATGGTATCTAAAATTGTGTTACTAGCCTTTGGTATGTGCTCAAACTGAATGTTTGTAATTTATTGTTTAAGAGTGTCAACCATGGCTTTATATGGAACCAGCTTATCATCTTTGGTCCGAAAATGATCTATAGCATGATTGATGATTAATTGAGAATCACCATAAACTTAGAGATGAGATATATTCCAATGCACTACTTGTCAAATTCTTGCAATAAGTGCCTCATACTCAGCCATGCTATTTGTATAAGAAAAGCTGATTCTAAATGATTTAGGGATTAGATCCCCCTGTGGTATAATAAATAATAGGCATACGCCCAATCCATGTTTAGTGAATGAAACATCAAAATGTAGTTTCTATGGTTGGTCCTCAAGGGGTGTCTCAATGAAGGTCATGATAGATTCATCAATAAATTGAAATGTGAGTGATTGTGTGTCTATGAGAGGTGCTTCATCAAGTTGATCTGCAAGAACTTGTCCCTTGATTGCCTTCTGATTGGCATACTCTATGTTAAATTCACTGAGAAGCATGATCCATTTAGCCATTCTACCTTGTAAAGATATTTTAGATAATAGATACTTGAGTGGATCTACTTTTGAAATGACCATGGTTTTATTATTTAACATGTAATGGCATAGTTTCTGAGTTATGAAAACCATGGCTAGACAAGCTTGTTTAACAAGTGCATAGTTATGTTCATATGTGACCAAGGTATAGCTTAGGTAGTGCATAGTTTTCTCTTTTCCATCATCATCATGTTGAGCCAAGAGTGCCCCCAGAGCATGGTCGGTAACTGATAGGTATAACAAGATTGGATTTCCTGGCATAGGAGGTAATAAGATAGGTGAATTAATAAGATAGTCTTTGAGTTATTAAAAAGTTGTTTGGTAGTGATCATCCCAATGAAATGTAACTCTTTTCTTCAAAATATGTGTAAATAAATGGCACTTGTCTACTAATTAAGAGATGAAGCATCGGATTGACTAGATATTACCCTACAAACTATGGAGTTGCTTTAAATTAGTTGGTGGTATCATCTCAGTTATATCTTGGACTTTAGCCAGATCAACTTCAATACTTCTACGAGACATGATCAAGCTAATAAATTTACCTAAAGTTACACCAAACACATATTTCTTTGGATTGATTGTAACTTTTTACTCTCATAATCTTTAAAATATCTTACGCAGCATTGTTGGATGGTCAACGCTGGTTTTGGATTTTCCTACTATTTCATCGACATAGTCTTCAATAATGTCATGCATCATATCATGGAATATGATAGTCATTGCCCTTTGATATGTATCTTCAGCATTCTTGAGGCCAAATGGCATCACCTGATAACAAAATGTTCCCCATGGAGTGGTGAATGTTGTTTTATGTTGATCTTCTGGCACAATTCTGATCTGATTGTATTCTAAAAAACCATCCATGAGTGAAATAATTTCATTAACCTACCATGGAATCGATGATCATGTTGATATTAGGCAATGGAAAATAATCTTTAAGCCAAGCTTTGTTGATGTCTTGAAAATTAGTACAAATCCTGATCCCTTAAGGCTTTTTACTAATAGGTACCACATTAGACATCCATTATGAATAGTTAATGGATCAAATACATCCTGGTTCTAATATTTTTTCCAACTCTTTTTTACCAATATAAAAGTGCAAGGATGCATTTTATGTAGCTTTTTTTACCAATTTAGTGTTTGAATTAACCACAAGGTGGTGCAGAACCAAGGTGGGTTCTAGACCTAGCATGTCAAAATAAGCCCATGCAAAGATATCTATATATTCTCTCAACATAGCTGTAAAGATGTCACATTCCTCCTCAGTGAGGGATGAACCTAATTTTATCCATTTTAGGTCTGATGGAGTCCTGATGTTTACCTTTGTTTTATCTTTAACTAGAAGGGTTAAACCATCTTCTAGGATAGTAGGCAATAACTTGACCTGTTGAATTATGTCTGGATCCTCTTGTTTCTCTACGTTTTTGCTATTACATTTAGAAGAAGAAGAAACTAAAGATTAAGGGTCAGGGGTTAGATGATACTCAAATTAAGTTGTGCACCGTATCCAAGTGATGTAGGAGCTCCTCTTTGGCTGTGGAGGAAGACACCTATAAATAAGAATAATACTTAAACACAAAAAATGTTAAATAAAGATATAGTGGACTGCCAAGCTATATGCTCAGTCCTGAAAGCATAAAAACTTCCTTAAGGGATGACAGTCCACTATTTATGAAAAAGAGTGTTGTATAAAATAAATGGTGAAAGACTAAGAAAGAGAAATAAAGATAACATGTACCTATTCTCTACAATCAGTCTGTCACAGTCACCAACGTCAGTAGTCCTATCGTGGTCAGTTGGTTAATGGTGCCGACGTTGGTCGTATTGCCGATGTCGATCAGGGTTGTGGTCGATGTCGGTCAGGGCAATGGGCCTTGGACGGGTTTGGAATATGTCTGTGGTCGACAAAAGGGTCCAAGAGTTTACAAGGTTGTGCAGGGTTGCAGGACATTGAGTAGGGTCTGAGAAGGGACAAAGGTAGAAGGTTAGTGTGTAAAGAGGATAAGGATATGGGGAAGGCTTTTCAGCCTCTCCAAGAAGAAGTCAGGTCTAGTTGATAGTATTTAGAAATAGTAAATAGAAACTAATTACTAAGTTATTCTAAATACTAAAATAAGATAGAAGAATACTTAGCTCTGGTTGTGGCTGATGTCGAAGATCTCGTGCAATGTTTCCAATCCAATGTCTAGAGTGATTCTGCAGAGTTTCTGTAGCCTGGAGAGTGAAATTCGAAGTCTGATGCTTGGTCTCAAAGTGTGCACATCGATATCCAAGAGTCTACAGGCTAGAGAGGAATAGAGAGAGAGAGTTAGGGTTCAAAGATTTTAGATTTTAGGAAAGAGTCTCGGGCCAACTCAAGGTTAGACGTCGAGCCTATGTAACCGATGTTGACGAACCCTCTGGCATCAGCCGACAGTTGACCGATGTCGGCGGTGGGAGAATGGGTAAGAGGGTTATTTGGCCCACTTCTCCATCCGCCAAGTGCTTCTACCATTTGGAGAATGGTCAAAAGATGGATTTATTAGGCACGAGAGTTAGTTAGAGAGTTGGAATAGGTCTTAGGTAGTTATGATGTGAAGGACTTAGTCATAGGGTGAGTCATAAGGTAGGAAATGGTCTAAGGGCGAGGTGTTTAAGGTGAGGTGTCCAAGGTGTGGTGTCTAGGGTGATGTCATTATTTTAAAATAAGTAATTTATTTTAAATTAATAAAGTGTGTAAGTGGTTAGAAGGGGACCAAAGGGGGGTCGACACAATGTTGGTGTCTACATTTGCCCCTTTTTGTCTTGTTGATTATTCTGACAAACTACAAGACAAAAATAGGAGTAAGTTACCCCAGGTATGGGATAAGGTGTAGGTTGCCCCAAGTATGGGATGAGGTATCCCCCCTCAAAGTGGGAGTCGAGGGAAGGTAACCTGATATCGGGTGCTTATTTGATAGGCAGTGGATGAGTATGGTGAAATTGGAGTGTGAACGCTGCAATAGTTGAGATTGCACGTATACCACTTCACGTGATAGGCAGGTCAAATTGTCATGGTGAAGGTCGAGGAGTGCTACAATCGAAGTAATCGGTCCCCAGCATTTAGTCGTAGCTGATTGGGTTAAACGATCAAAGCTGTAGCTCCAATGGTCATCGTGTTCCAAGTATCCCGAGCTCAAGAAGTGTTCTTGGAAAACACAAAAATGTCACAAATATTGGGGTTCAACTTGGGCGCAATCCGTCAATACGTGTGAGGTTCATAATGTGGGGTGCATATAATTTGCTAACTATTTGTGAGGTAGCATATATGCAATCAAAAACAACCAAGGCAAGGTTGTCTCAAAAGTGGTCGTGGTCTGAGGAGATAGTCATGATCTCCAATGTCATTGGTCAAGTCGGGTTGAGATATAAGTGATCTCAAGCATTGTTGGTTGTGGGTAAGGGAGATATATGTGATCTCCAGTGTGCCCCATGAGAAGTCTAAGATGACTCTTACAATGTCAGGGCTGGTTGTGATTTTGGACTGGTTTAGATAGTTGGTCCATTAGGTAAATGAGCCAATGAATGGCCGAGCTAACCTCAGAAGACACCATGTCAACTGAGTGCTGCCTACATAGCCCTTGGGAAGGGCCTCAGGCCAATGTAGTTCTCCCCGAAAGGGAAGAAGAGAGTAGGTTATAGATTGGTTTTGACTAGGTTAAGTCATGGTTAAAGGTTATATGGTTGGTCCATCAGGTAAATGAACGAATGAATGGCTGAGCTAACCTCAGAAGATGCTATGTCAACTGAGTGCTACCTACATAGCCCATGCAAGGGGCCTCAGGCCAATGTAGTTCTCCCCAAAAGGGGAGGAAGAGTCAAAGAGGTTGTTAGTTGTTTTGGTTATGTTTGAAATGATGAGGGTATGATGATGTTACAGCCTTTTCCATATTGTGTGATGGTGTATGCTATAACATAGGTTATGTGGTTTTTCATCCTTAGCAATTTTCCATATTTGTGATGGTGCATGCTAAAAATGAAATGAGTATATGATGATGTTACAACCTTTTCCATATTGTGTGATGGTGTATTTTATAACATTGGTTAAGTGGTTTTTCATTCCTAGCAATTTTCTATATTAGTGATGGTGTATGCTAAAAATGAAATGAGTTTATTTATACTTCAGCAAGTTTCCATATTGGTGATGGTATATGCTTGACATAAATTGTGTTGGATTCATGGTTTCCATGTGTATTGTTTTTCATAAAAACTAGTGTGAATGGGCTATGATAATTTATATAACACAAATTGGTATTTGCATTTAAATAAATCATGATGTTATGTTAGTGGTTTAGAAAATGTGTTGGTTTGGTTTGTGACAAAGGTGTATAAGAAGTGAAAGGCGCATTGTTCTTTCATTGACAAGGACCATAATGGTAGCATAGATAGGTTTTTTTCAAACAAAAGCCCCGTTCATGCATTACGTCGTTGACCATTGGTTTGTGTTAGAGAATTATTTGAATCACTTGACATTAAGTGAGCTCAAAATCCCTTGAGTATATTGGGGTAATAGGTGTGATTATGTGATATGTGAGGATAGCGTAACCCTTTTTAGCAAGGATAATTGTGCCCCTTTTATAGGTGACCCTAAAAATGACTATAGGCAAGTTCATGACTTAATAGTTTGGCAGTCAGGTTTTTTTTTTTTGGTAGACTGATCAATGCAGGAAGTCTACTTGGGGATGTTGTTTTGTTTTGTGGTCATGTGAAGTTGATCGATGTGGGCAGCTTTTGAGAGGGTGCTGTGTATGTATCAAAATTTGGGCATATCCATCCTTCAAGGGAGTGGTCTATATTGTGATTTGTTTATTTTGAATGTTTTGATAGTTGTCCTTTAAGGGAGCAGTCTAGTAATTACAGCAATTATGCAGTTGTCCTTCAAGGGAGCAGTCTACATTTATAGTTTATGACCTCTTGTTAGGCATCCCAGTTTATGTTTTTATTGACTGAAGTTGTAGTCATGGACTAGACTATAGATGTTTAGGGGTTTCCCTTTTATTAGGACAAAGCATTTACTGCTTTAAAAAAGGGTTAACTAATGTTTATAGGGAAAAAGGGTTAATAGGTATGAGGATGATGGGGGTTGCTCAAGGGACGAGCTCAAGTTAAACATCAAGTGAATGATTACTTGATTATTAGTAGAATGGTCATAGATGCAAGGCATTAAGGGGCTCATGTTCTGGTCAGCGTTCAAGGGAAGACAGACGATAAGTCCCTGATCCATATTTGTGAGTTATTATGTAAGGTCTGAGCCAATTAGGAGCAAACTTGCCCCGTTTGCTTCTTTCCATATTGGTCATGTGTTGGTTGTCTTTAAGGATGAGATCTCTGATTGTGAAATCTTGCTCTTTCAAATTTTTGTTGTAGGCATGTTTTGGTCTAAGTTGGATGTGAAGTTGGTTGGTATGTTGCTGGCATTTGACACAACGCCGAACATAGTCGTTGCAGTCTTGGTTAATAGTGGGCCAATAATAACCCAGGTGGAGGATGCGCTTGGCAACTGAGTTGCCACTAAAATGTCCCCCACAAATCCCATTATGGACTCGTTTAAGGATATGAGTTGTCTCAGTGGTGGTTAGGCATTGGAGAAGGAGGCCATCGAGACCTCACTTGTAGAGAAGTCCCCCTAGCATGGTGTATCGAGCATTTCTCTTGATAAAATCCCATCTTCCATTGCTAGAGAGGTTAGGAGGCATGATAGAATAAGTTAAGTAGTGAACAAGTCGTTTATACCAAATGTCATGTGGACAACAGAGGTTAGGAGGAATTTCCCCCAGAGATGATGGTTGAGATATGCCCAAAATAGAAATCTTGGGTTTTGGTGGTTGAGAGGACTTGATGGTGGCCAAATTAATGGTGTTGATTTCAAATACAGGAGGAGAAGATGGTAGAGGGACCATAGTCTTGTGTTGGGATCCCGATTTGGGTGAGGAGGTTTGGGAGGCATGGGATGGTGTTGGATGTTTGTCAAATGGGTGGTCAATGAGAAGGGTGTCTTTTTCCAAGTGTTGGCGAATGACAACCTTAAGGGCATAGTAGCGCTCGGTATCATGTCCAGGTGTGCGATGATACCAAAAAAATTTAGTGTCATTGATCCAAGACGGTTTTGATCCGAGAGGTTGGTATGGTTTAATGGGTGGGAGAATGATGCCAGACGACTGCAATAATCAGCATAACATCGAAGCATAGGAACCCACCAATGGTTTTGCACTCGTGGCTATAGTAGGGGTTGACAACTTCTATTTAGAAGTTGTAGGGGTTGACAACTTCTATTTAGGAGTTGTAGGGGGAGGTTTTCGTACCTCCTTTTTGGTTGGTGATGTGGCCACACGTGTAGATGACACTTTCTTAATAAGAGGTGTCAAATTTTTTGGAGGAAGTATATGTTTGATGGGTAGAGGGACTAATGGAGGCGATTTGTTTTTGTTAGGTTTTGGTATGGGGAGAACTCCTATTAATGTAGAAGGATGTGGATGCAGAATAGATGGCAATGGTGAAGGTGGGGGAGGAGTTCTCTGACATGGTTAAGCAGCCTTCTTTGGTATGGTGCGAGGACTATTATTGTGTAGGGAAAAGTTCAAATCTACCTTCACTTGTGGATGAATGAGGTTTGATATAGGATGAACACCAAGAGATTTAATCTGCTTCGGCATGGTGGACGCTTGTGAGGGTTTGGGTTCAGGTGATAAGAAGGATGAGGGCAAGGCTACCGGCATTGGTGCCATCAAATCATCCTCCAATATGGGAGAGATCAAAGTAGACTCTCCCACATGTGAAAGGGGTGTGGATGGAGGACTATCCTCCATGGATGGAGGACAAATAGGAGAGGAAGGGTCTTCTACCTGTGGTGGACAAATATGAGAAGAAGGGTCTTCTACCTGTGGTAGAAAAATAGGAGAAGAAGGCTCTTCTACCTATGGTGGAAAAATAGGAGAAGAAGGCTCTTCTACCTGTGGTGGAAAAATAGGTTAACTAACCTCTTCAAATTGTGGGAGAGGTTGGTTAGAAACCATGTCGACCGTGCATATATTGTGCTCTTGAAGGTCATCGGCTATGGTTTGAATGTTATTTTGACTAGGGAGATGGTTAGGAAATGGTTGTCTAAAGATATCTATGTTTTGGTTAGGCGGTGCATTTGGGTTATCCAAAACAAGATTTCCCTTATCTAGCATGTCTTGAACAACATTTTTGAAGGTTTTACAATTGTTCGTGTCATGACCATTGACACAGTGATATTTACAAAAGTCATTTTCCCTATACCATGCAGGAATGGCTTTTGAGGGGTCAAATTAGACAGGTCAAATTTGAGGGAGATTGAGGACCCCCTGCTTTACTAGTTTATCCAACATGAAAGCATACGATTCTCCTATTGGAGTGTATTGACACTGTACGTACCATTGTTGGAATTGTCTTGTGATGTATTTTGATGTAGAAGGCTCAGATTGTTTTGTTGTGGTAGAAGATGATGATCTAAGTACCACAGCATTCGCTAATCCCTTAGACTTGGAGTTGGAAGAAGAAGGTTTGGAAGAAGAAGGGTCATTGGATTTTGTATTAGTATTTTTACTACACAATTTGACTCTATCCTCTTCAACAGCGTGGAGTTCAAGCTTCTTGGCCATAGTGAAAGCTTCATCAAATGTGCGGAATGTTTGAACCCGCAAAGTAGATGAGATGTGCTTGGCACATGCTCTTGAAAATATCTCAATGAGATCAGGTTGAGGTAATGAAAAGGAGATTTGGTTAATCAAACCTCTCCAACGAGCGACGAAGTTAGCTATTGACTCATCGTCAAATTGTCTAATAGAATATAAGTCTATAATGGAGACATTTTTAGTGATGTTGATTGAGAAATGGTCAAGGAATAATTGAGTGAAAGTAAAGAGAGAATGACTGGTAATAGAACTATACCAATCAAGAGCGGCACTAGAAAGTGACATGGGAAATGTGTGAAGTAATAACGCATCATCGTGTGCTATAAGGTAACAAGCGTGTCTAAACGCTCGTAAATGTTGTTGTGGGTCCTCTTTACCCTGAAAATGAGTAAATTTTGAGAGTTCCCACTGGTTAGGATATGGTCGAATAGGCACTGAAGGGTGAATGGGTTCGTTGCAGATTTATTCATATGAAAGAACATTGCTTGAACCAAAAATGGATGTCTCAAGGTTAGACATCTTATCCATCAGCATCTTAATTAGATTGGCTGATGGATTGGCAAGTGGGGCACCCCCTAGGTTGTAGGGTACCTGGAAGGCATTATGAGGGGCGTATGACTACTTGGTTGCATTTGTGTAGCCGTAACATATTGGTAGTTCGTCTTAGGGATTGATGTTGAGGTCAAGGGAGGTTGTGCCATGAAGTTGGGAGGCATAACTTGACTAGGTGTTGCCAAAGGTGGTTGGATGGTGGCAACGCTTGTTAGAGGATAGGTAGTCACTCTTGTATGTATGGGTGCAAGAGTGGGTGGGATAGAAACAAGCAAGTTTTGAAAAGGTGTTGAACTTGTTTGAATTTTTTGTGGTTGAGGGGGTATAGAAACCCCGATGGAGGTAGGTCCAGAAATGGAAGGAGAGGCCAAATCTCAAACATTGGCCATGGTTGGGTTAATAGTTGAAGTAGTGGCTTGAATGGTCATAGGTTGGATAGCAGATGCAGTTGAAATCATTGCCGCTTCAACCGAGGAAGTCGGCATCCCATAAATTGGGTTGCCTGAAAGATCTCGCTTTTAGCTTCTTGCGAGATAGTGTTGGAGAGCTTTGACATTGAGGTCAAGGAATCTCTCAAAATTTTGATCCCCTTCAGGAACAATTGGAGGTTGATTGGGAGTTGGTTGGATAGGAGTACGCTCAGTGTCTGAAGTATACTCCATTAGGGGACTTGGTATGGAAGGCGAAAGTGGGATTGGTTGTTGCCTTGTGTGGTCAACAAGAGATTTAGCTTGACTACGTGTCAAAACCATCCAAGACGAAATGGGTTCAGGTTTCAAAAACTGTGTATTTTAGTTTCAAAAAAGTAGAATGTGTGTTTAACAGCAAAAAAGTCAAGTTTTAAGCTTGCTGTTTGGGATAAAAATTTGTTGGCAGTGACCGACATTGTTTGAAAAACTGATGTCGGTGATGATATGTTGCCGACGTCGGTAGAAAAATCGATGTCGGTGAAGATAAGTTGCTGAAGTCAGTGTAAAAACTGATGTCGGTGTCTGTGTTTTTCCAGAAACTCAAAAAATTGAAAGTTTTTGGAAGAAAGAGAAATTTTGAGTTGTTTTTGGTCCTCAAAATTATGCATCTTCACCAGCTCAAACAATCAGATAAGAACAGTAAAATAGATGAAGGCAAGCAACCTCTAAAACATTAAATTCCTAAGAATAAATTTTAGAGTCATGGTGGCTTATGCCTTAGAAGAATATGTTTGAGAATTGGGCTTTTAGAATGGGTCCTAAAGAGGAAGTCTATGGATGGTTTCAGGTTATGTTTTGGTGCTCAAAAATATGTGTTAGGTTCAGTACGTGCCCTGGTGCTAGGGGTTTGCCCCCCTCACTTCACAAACCCAGAGCTAAGCTGGGCCGCTTAGCCAATATATACTTTGCCTATAGTTTATACTCTGCCAGAGAAAAGAGTGGGTCCTCCTCTTGGTGGTGAAATCCAAGTAGGATTGCCAAGAAGGGTAAGGTATCTGCTAGGTGATGAAATCCTAGACGGGCCTTGTCTCAAGTATGTTTAAATGTTTAATTGTGAATGTGGTCTGGTTTTGTAACATATGTGCACTATGATTTATTCATAATGCATTTTAATTGCTAAGTGAGCTAAATATGCATTCAAGCAGGAATGAAATGCAATAGTGTTTTTAACCCAAATTGAAATGTTTTGTTCAGATGCAAACAAGTGGGGAAAAGGTTAAGAGTATGAATTTTCACTACTCTAAGATATAGGCAAGAAATGACAAGAAGAAAAAGAAAGATGTTCTTTTTAACTTGTTATAATGGTTTCTTTTCAAAATAAAGAGATAGAAGAAGGATGCAAGAAGAGAATCTAATGCATCTATATGAAAGTTTGCTTTTTAGAAGAATGAACCCAAGAAAAACTCTAGGGTCCCACCGAGCATGCCAGAATGTTTCTCTATGTTTTTGCTATTACATTCAGAAGAAAAAGAAACTAAAGATTAAGGGTCTGGGGTTAGATGATACCCGGATTAAGTTGCGCACCGTATCCAAGCAATGTAGGAGCTCCTCTTTGGCTGTGGAAGAAGACACCTGTAGATAAGAATAAGACTTAAACACAAAAAATGTTAGATAAATATATAGTGGACTGCCAAGCTATATGCTCGATCCCGGAAGTGTAAAAACTTCCTTAAGGGATGACAGTCCACTATTTATGAAAAAGAGTGTTGTATAAAAGAAATGGTGAAAGACTAAGAAAGAGAAATAAAGATAACATGTACCTGTTCTCAGTAATCAGTCTGTCACAGTCACCGACGTCGGTAGTCCTGCTGTGGTCAGTTGGTTAATGGTGCCGATGTTGGTCGTATTGCCAATGTCGGTCAGGGTTGTGGTCGATGTCGGTCAGGGCAATGGGCCTTGGACAGGTTTGGAATATGTCTGTGGTCGACAAAAGGGTCTAGGAGTTTATAGGGTTGTGCAGGGTTGGAGGACAATGAGTAGGGTCTGAGAAGGGATAAAGGTAGAAGGTCAGTGTGTAAAGAGGATAAGGATATGGGGAAGGATTTTTAGCCTCTCCAAGAAGAAGTCGGGTCTAGTTGATAGTAAATAGAAACTAATTACTAAGTTATTCTAAATATCGAAATAAGACAGAAGAATACTTAGCTCTAGTTGTGGCTGATGTCGAAGATCTCGTGCAATGTTTCCAATCCAATGTCTGGAGTGAATGTGTAGAGTTTATGTAGCCTAGAGAGTGAAAGTCAAAGTCTGATGCTTGGTCCTAGAGTGTGCACGTCGATATCCAAGAGTCTGCGGGCCAGAGAGGAAGAGAGAGAGAGAGTTAAGCTTTGAAGATTTTAGATTCTGGGAAAGAGTCTCAGGCCAACTCAAGGTTAGACGTCGAGCCTATGTAACTGATGTCGACGAACCCACCGATGTCTGTCGATAGTTGACCGATGTCGGTGGTGGGAGAATGGGTAAGAGGGCTATTTGGCTCGTTTCTCCATTCGCCAAGTGCTTCTACCATTTGGAGAATGGTCAAAAGATGGGTTTATTAGGCACGAGAGTTAGTTAGAGAGTTGGAATAGGTCTTAGGTAGTTATGATGTGAAGGACTTAGTCATAGGGTGAGTCATAAGGTAGGAAATGGTCTAAGGGCGAGGTGTCCAAGGTGAGGTGTCAAAGGTGAGGTGTCTAGGGTGATGTCATTAATTTAAAATAAGTAATTTATTTTAAATTAATAAAGTGTGTAAGTGGTTAGAAGGGGACCAAGGAGGGGTCGACACAATGTTGGTGTCTACACCTCTGTTGGGACTTGCTCTTCAACTTCTCCTAGGCATTTTTGGGATCTTACAGATACAATTGATTACTTTTATGTAAGCAACTAAACATGGAATTAAACCAGAATAATAAGTAACTAGAAATCAGAATCAACAAAGAATAAGAGATACAAGAAACAATGAAAAACTTGTATTAAACTCTTCTAGAAGGAAATACAATTAAAGAAATCTCTCTTTCTTCCACACCTCTCAGATGTACAGATCTCTTTCCCTCAAGAGTTCTCTCTCACAATTAGAGACACAATTCAGCTACTTGAAATGATTCACCCTTTTTCTCATACATTGTCTACAAGCTATGAAGATCTATCCCTATTATATAGAATTAGGGATCATGAGCTATGCATTCTCCACCATTAGATACACCTCCTAATCAAAGGTTCAAATTAGTCCTGCCAAAAATAGAAACGCAGACTCAACACTAACAGTTAAACTTATCATGCAAACAATCTGTTCATCCATGAAAATAGACTTCTGGGATGCACAGGTGACCGACGTCGGTCCCTGTCTGCCTGCATATGACCGATGTCGGCCGATCCATAACCAACGTCGGCAGCCTCTGGTCGATCCCTAACCGATGTTGGTGATTGTGTAAATATAGCAACCTTGCATTTGCTCATTTGTTGAAGCTTTTAGCTCCACACCTCAACAATCTCCCACTTGGAGATAAACAGCTGCACCTGTACCTGTACAGCAACATCTTCTAGCTTTTCATCTTCAAGCTCAATCTTGAAGACCAAAAAAAGTTAAATGAAGATTCAACTTCTCCTTTGTTACCGGCTTTGTTAACATATCAGCAGGGTTCTTATCTATATGGATCTTTTCCAGCTTCAACTCACCATCCTCCAATACCTGTCTAATGAAGTGGTACCTAAGCTGTATATGTTTAGTTCTTGAATGAAAGGCTGAATTCTTTGCCAAATGAATTGCACTTTGACTATCACTGTATAATCTACAATTTTCTTGCTCCTTTCCCAACTCTTCCATGAACCGAGTCATCCATATCATCTCCTTGCTAGCCTCTGTGACTGCAATGTATTCTGCCTCTGTAGTAGACAAGGCAACAACCTTCTTGATGCAGGAGCATCAATAAGCTTGGAATTTATTTATTTTTTTCTGCTATTTCCTTATTTTTCAAAGTTTTCAAAGTTGTCTATTTTCAAATAAAACAAGTCTAATATCTTGCCTCCGCGGATCTTAAGTTTGTTGAGTGAGATAGCTGGCAAACTGATTCTTCTTATATTAGGAGAACTATTTTTTTTATTCTAGGAGGTGGTTGTGTGGTGCCTAGAATAGGAATTAGGTATCTAAGTTGAGAAATACGGTTAGATATAGGGGATGTGTGTATAAAAATAGGGGATGGTATGAAACTTAAAAAAGAGGAGCACAATGGAGGGAGGATCTGCAATTCGCAGTTAAGCATAGATGTATATCTTCCTGTCATATTAATTAAATGATGGTTCCTTTGAGTAAAATTGTTTTTTGAGATCATTGGCTGCCCGTTGTTGTTGATACGCCTATATTGAATGAACTATTGTTGAGCCACAATGAAACCGTGATATGTATGCCAAGATTTGAACAAACTTGTTGCTGATTATTTTGATCCGTGATCAATCGATATACCTACTACTGGGCCGTAGACCCTATTGGTCGCATATTACTGTTGATTGTAGTTTCTAGCTGGTCACATATTACTGCTAGGCGTAGTATTCTGTTGGCTGCATATTCTGGCCAAGCCATTCAAATGTTCAAATCATAACTAAAACAGGGGATGGTGCTGATCAAGGAGGACCAACCAGCTATTAAACCCAATTATTTGACCTCCCTCAAGAGTAATTTGACAGGAATAGAAAAGAAGACCAAATCACGTAAAGACTACAAAGATTCTATGGACTCTGCAGGCATGAATCTACGAACTCTGCAGGCATGAATCTATGAACTTTGCAGGCATGAATCTACAGACTGTGCAGTTCAGTAAAGTCATTAGGTTTTGCAACTCCTGAATGAGTTAATATCAATAATGATATAAGTTTTTAAGTGTATTCTTGCTAATTCTTTGATCCATATGATTGAATCCATTTGTGTCCTTCAACATTGTGACTGAAAATGATTTGTCATGACCTGTGTTTAAATCCTATTGTGTGTTTCAATGGCATTGTAAGTGAGTAGTTTTCTGGTTTCACAATTTGAGTCCCTAAGTTAGTTTAGAGCTGCGCATCATTTGGTATCAGAGCACAAGGGATTGTGCACAATCTAAAGATCCAAGAGAAGAAGAGCGTGACTTGTGAAGAAGAGGCAATATGGCTATGAGAGTTAGGAACAGAGGTGGAGCTAGAGGAAGGAGACCTGGAGGACAAGTTGCACTGGCGGATGAGATTAGGAACCTGAAAGCTAGGCTACAAGACCTAGAGATGGCTCAAAGAAGAGGCACTGACATGGGTGAAGTCAGTGGTGGAGAAGAGGAGCCACTAGAAGATGAATTGGTGGTGGAAGAAGACACAGCTAAAGATAGGTTGATTCGAGCCATTATGAAGGTGAACACAAAGCCAAAAATGGAGGTTCCAATGTATGAAGGTAATTTGAATGTGGAATAATTAATTGATTGGATTAATGCATTAGACAAATACTTTGAGTATGAAGGAATTGAAGAAGATGATAAGAAAGTCAAGTATGCCATGACAAGGCTAAATAAACATGCATCCCTATGGTGGGATGGAGTGCAAGAAGAAAGAAGAAGGAAAGGGAAACCAAAGATCAGAAGCTGGGACAGAATGGTAGCGAAAATGAAAGGTAAGTTTATGCCTAAAGATTATCAAGTCAATCTCTTTAAGCAATTACAAAATTTGAAGCAAAAAGAAATGTTTGTGAAAGAATACACTGAAGAGTTTTACAGGTTGACTATAAGATCAGGTCATATTGAGGATGACACAGAGAAGGTAGCCAGATACACCAATGGTTTAGAATTTTCTATTCAAGATGAAATTAGTCTTCTCATTCCTAAGACAGTTGAGGAGGCATATCAATTTGCCTTGAAAGCTGAAGAGAAAATTGCAAGAAAACAAACATCCTTCGCAAGAGGAAGGGGCAGATCCAACAAAGGTAGAGAATTTCAAGGAGGTAGAAGACAGCTGCAAACATCTCAAGAAGAGGCCAGCAGTTCACAAAGTTCAAGAGGCAGCTATACACCAAGAGGAAGAAGGCCATACCAAGGATATCAAAGAGGAAGAGGAAGATTCATGGGCCAATGCTTTAAGTGCAACAAGTATGCAGGACACAGGGCATATGAGTGTCCAAAGAACCCTTCTACCAGCCATGAGAGGGGTGTACATGTTACCCAAGGTGAAGAAGAAAATGAAGAAGTTGCAGGAGCTTATGAAGATACCCCAGAAGAAGGTGAGTCTCTTTTAATGAAAAGAATCTTGTTAAAGCCAAATAAAGAAGTTGTAGAACCACCTCAAAGGAAAACTTTATTTAGAACCACATGTAAAACTAAAGGGAAATGTTGTAAGGTCATCATAGACAGCGGAAGTACTGACAATCTTGTGTCAACTGAGATGGTGGAGAAACTAGGCTTGAAGAAGGAGGTACATCCTACACCTTATCAAGTCTCTTGGCTGCAAAAAGGACATAAACTCCTGGTAAGTGAACAATGCAAAGTAGATATTCAGATAGGAACATATAAGGATCAGATTTTATGTGATGTCATGCCCATGGATGTATGTCATATCTTGCATGGAAGGCCTTGGCAATTTGACAGGAAGGCCATACCTGATGGAAGGCTGAATACATACATGTTTGAAAAGGATGGGATCAAGCATACACTCACACCATTGAAAGAAGAGGTTGCTGTTGTTGTAGGACAAAATTCTAAGGTATTGAAAGTGAGTGGTAAAGAGTTTCTACATCAAATGAAGAAAGAAGAGGTAAACTTTGCTGTAATTGGTAAGCCAAGGAGTGTAGTCACTAGTACTAAGTTGATTGATTTGCCATTAGAGATTCAAGATATGTTGAATGAGTACATTGACACTGTGGTAGATGATTTACCTAATGAATTACCACCATTAAGAAGTATTAGCCATCACATAGACTTGATTCCAAGAGCAAATCTTCCAAACCAGGCTGCTTACAGGTTGACACCAAAGTTAGGAACAGTGATTGGTATAGATCTGGGGACTACTTATTCATGTGTCAGAGTTTACAGGAATGGTCATGTGGAAATTATAGCCAATGACCAGGGAAACCGTATCACCCCTTCGTGGGTAGCATTCATAAAAATTGAGAGACTGATTGGAGAGGCTGCCAAGAATCAGGCTGCTATCAATCTAGAGCAAACAATTTTTGATGTCAAGAGATTGATTGGTAGAAAGTTTAAGGACAAAGAGGTACAGAGGGATAGTAAATTGGTTCCGTACAAGATTGTGAACAAAGATGGAAAACCTTATATCCAGGTTGAGATTCAAGATGGAAAACAGAAGGTCTGCAGCCCCAAGGAAGTTAGTGCAATGATTTTGACTAAACTGAAGGAGACAACAGAGGCTTTTCTGGGCAAGAAGATAAAGGATGATGTTGTTACTGTACCTGCTTAATTTAATGATGCACAATGTCAAGTAACAAAGGATGCAAGTGTAATTTCCGGGTTGAATGTTGCTCGTATCATTGATGAGCCCATTGCTTATGGTTTGAAGGGTGGTGAGAAAAATATTATTGTGTTTGATCTTGGTGGTGGTACGTTTGATGTTAGTGTCTTGACAATTGATAATGGAGTTTTTGAGGTCTTGGCTACAAATGGGGATACCCATCTTGGAGGTGAGGACTTTAAATAGAGAATCATGGAGTATTTCATTAAATTGATTAAGAAGAAGCATGGAAAGGACATCAGCAAGGATAACAGAGCTTTGGGTAAATTTAGAAGGGAGAGTGAGCATACCAAAAGAGCATTGAATAACCAACATCAGGTCCGAGTTGAGATTGAATCTCTCTTTGCTGGTGTGGACTTTTCAGAGCCTTTTTCAAGGACCCGATTTGAGGAATTGAACAATGACCTCTTTAGGAAAACAATGGGCCCTGTTAAAAAGGCCATGGATGATGTTGGTCTAGAAAAGAGCCAAATTCATGAAATTGTTCTTGCTGGTGGTAGCACTTGCATTCCCAAAGTTTAGTAACTTATTAAAGACTTTTTTGATGACAAAGAGCCCAACAAGGGTGTAAATCCAGATGAGGTTGTTGCCTTTGGTACTGTTATTCAAGGCAGTATTCTTAGTGGAGAAGGGGGAGATGAAACTAAAGAGATCCTTTTGTTGGATGTGGCTCCCTTGACCCTTGGAATTGAGACTGTTGGAGGAGTGATGACAAAACTCATTCCAAAGAACACCGCAATTCCTACAAAGAAGTCTCAAGTCTTTACGACCTATCAGGATCAACAAACAACTGTTTTAATCCAGGTCTTTGAAGGTGAACGGAGTTTGACAAAGGATTGTAGAGAACTTGGGAGGTTTGAGCTGACTGGTATTCCTACAGCTCCAAGGGGAGTTCCTCAAATTGAGGTCACTTTTGAAGTGGATGCCAATGGTATCTTGAATGAGAAAATAGAAAGCAAGGATTTTGTTAGAGCAGCAATACAAATGAAATGAGCTAGTCGAGAACAAAGGTTAGAAAGGTTGAGGGTTGCAAGGCAAGAAGAGAGAGTAAATAGGAAAGCAATTAGGTTCAAATGATAGGAGATGGAACCTGTGCAGTTAATCATGATCAAAATAAAGACTACAAACTCAGTTGAGGAGTTCGATGAGAAGATATATCAGATGCAATACTGGATTGAGCATGAGAGTATGACTCTACGGGAAGAAAAACAACTGCTGCGTGAAATGAAACAGTTGGAGATTTCTCAGGATGAACTATGTGTAATTGCAGGGTCTCATTCTGAACTCCAAAAGGCATTTGATAATGTAGATACAATTAATGGACGTAATCAGCTTTTGGGTCAAGAAATGGATTCATTGAAAAGGCAGGCTTATCAAGCAGAAAAGAATACCCAGGCCATTGAGAAAGATTGTGAAGCATTGAATTATGCTCTGAGAGAGTTACAAGCTCAGTGGAGTGCTGATGCAGAAAAAAAATGAAGAATACTTCTTCTGCTCCTTGGAAGAATGATGCAGGAGCATCAATATGCTTGGAATTTATTTATTTTTTTCCGCTATTTCCTTATTTTTCAAAGTTTTCAAAGTAGTTTCTAGCTGGTCGCATATTACTGCTAGGAGTAGTATTCTGCTGGCTGCATATTCTTGCCGAGCCATTCAAATGTTTGAATCATAATTAAAACAGGGGATGGTGCTGATCAAGGAGGACCAACCAGCTATTAAACCCAGTTATTTGACCTCCCTCAAGAGTAATTTGACAGGAATAGAGAAGAAGACCAAATCACGTAAAGACTGCAAAGATTCTATGGACTCTGTAGGCATGAATCTACGAACTCTGCAGGCGTGAATCTACAGACTCTACAGGCATGAATCTATAGACTATGCAGTTCGGTAAAGTCATTAGGTTTTGCAACTCCTGAATGAGTTAATATCAATAATGATATAAGTTGTTAAGTGTATTCTTGCTAATTCTTTGATCCATATGATTGAATCCATTTGTGTCCTTCAACATTGTGACTGAAAATGATTTGTCATGACCTGTGTTTAAATCCTGTTGTGTGTTTCAATGGCATTGTAAGTGAGTAGTTTTCTGGTTTCACAATTTGAGTCCCTAAGTCAGTTCAGAGCTGTGCATCACTTTTGCAACTTTGAAATCCAACTAACTATCGTACCACTAATAGTGAAAACATAACCTGTGGTGCTTCTCCTGCCATCCAAGTCACCTGCCATATCCGCATCTACATATCCATGTAGAGAAGTGGTTGACCCTCCATAGCATAAATGCCTACTGTTGGTCCCTCTCAGATATCTGAGAATCCACTGAACTTCTTTCCAGTGTTCCTTCCCTAGATTGGCCATAAACTTACTGACAACTCCCACTGCTTGGGCAATATCAGGTCTAGAACATACCATTGCATACATTAAGCTCCCAACTGCGAAAGCATATGGAACTCTACTCATGTACTCTACCTCATCATGTGAATTAGGACACTGTTCTTTGCTCAACTTGAAGTGTCCAGCCATATGTGTGCTTATCGGTTTTGCATCCTACATATTGAACCTCTTCAACACCTTGTTCACATAATCCTCTTGAGACAAAATCAAACTATGATTTTTCCTGCCTCTCTTAATACTCATGCCAAGGATTTTCTTTGCTGCTCCCAAATCCTTCATGGCAAATGTGTGAGCTAATTTTACCTTAAGCTCAGAAAGATCCTGCATGTGTGATCCTGCAACAAGCATATCATCTACATACAGCAACAGGATAATATATCTACCATTATCCAATCTCTTAAAATAAACACAATGGTCAGATTGACATCTATTGAAACCATGCTCAGTCATAAACCTGTCAAATCTCAAGTACCATTGTCTTGGAGCTTGCTTAAGACCATATAATCTTTTCTTCAACCTGCAAACAAGCTTCTCCTTACCTTTGACCTCAAAACCTTCTGGCTGCTCCATATATATTTCTTCATCCAAATCTTCATGAAGAAACGTTGTCTTAACATCAAGCTGCTCAAGATGCAAATCCTCAATAGCAACTAAAGACAATACAGTCTGAATAGAAGTCATTTTTACTACAGGAGAAAAAATTTCACCAAAATCAATACCTGGTTTCTGTGCAAATCCCTTTACTACCAACCTGGCCTTATGTCTCATTTGTCCATTCTCACCTTCTTTTAACTTGTAAACCCATTTGTTTTTCAGTGCTCTCTTTTTAGCTGGCAACTCAACCAAATCCCATGTTTGGTTCTCTTTCAAGGAATCAATTTCCTCTTTCATGCCAAGCTCCCACTATTTCTGAGTTTTTACCTGCATTGCCTCATCAAAACTCTCTGGTTCTCTGCTATCAGTAAGCAATAAGTAAAATAATGAAGGGGAATAACGAATTGGAGGTTTACTTACCCTTTCTGACCTCCTTATGGGTGTTTGAGACTCATTCATAGCTTGTTGTCTGCCCAAATTCTTTGTCAGTGACCGATCTCGGTCATCTCCTGTTCAGTACCTGACTGACGTTGGTTCTCCCGACCGATGTCGATTCTTGTGTGACCAACATCAGTTACTGTCTGACCGACGTCGATGCCTGTATGACCGACGTCAGTTCCTGCCTGACCAATGTCGGTGTCTGTGTTTTCCTGTAAGTGATTATTCTTTCCCATGAGCTCATTTTGGATCATCACCTCATCCAAATCAACATTGCTCTACTCAGTATTATTTAGCTTCTTGAGCTGATCACTGTACATCACCTTCTCATTGAAAACAACATCATGGCTTCTAATAATTTTGTTAGTTCCTAGATTCCACAACCATAATCTGAAGTCTTTAGAGCCATAACTAATAAAAGTGCACCTCATAGATTTAGCATCCAGCTTCTTTCTAGTTTCTTTATCAATGTGCAAAAAAGCTTCAGAACCAAAAACTCTGAGAAATAAAAGATCTACCTTTTTACCTATCCAAGCCTCTTCTAGAATTCCACCATCCAGAGCAATAGAGGGTCCTCTATTAATCAGGTAAACTACAGTATCTGCAACTTCTGCCCAAAACTGTAAGGGCAAACCAGCATGTAACCTCATACTCCGTGCACGCTCCAATATTGTTCTATTCATCTTTTCAGCAACTCCATTTTGTTGAGGTGTCCTTGGAACTGTCCTTTCCCTACGTATTCCACTCATAAAATAGTAACTTTTAAATTTATTACTGCAGTACTCACCACCATTGTCAGATCTAAGGCACTTCAATCTCAAACCTGTTTCATTCTCAACCAAAGCTTTCCATTTCTTAAATGTGTCAAAAACATTAGATTTCTTCTTTATGCAATAAATCCATACCTTTCTTGTAGCATCATCAATGAAAGTAACATAATACTGTGATCCTCCAATAGAAGCTACCTGAGCTGGTCCCCACACGTCTGAGTGAACAAGCTCCAACTTGTGCTTCCTCTTTGTTGACCCAGTTTTGAGAAATTTCACTCTCTTCTATTTTCTAAAAATACAATGCTCACAGAAATCTAGATCTATGCTTTTCAAATCTAAAAGATTACCTTTTGACTTAAAAACATTCATTCCCTTCTCACTCATGTGGCCAAGCCTCTGGTGCCACAACTTTGCATCTACATCTGAAGTAGATAATACGGAAGGAGAATAATCAGTAATACAATTACATAAATAGAGAGTACCTACTCTCTTACCTCTGGCTAATGCAAGTGCACCCTTGGTAACCTTCCAAGATTCAGCTGTGAGAGTTACCTGTGCAACCCTCATCCCCCAACTTTCCTGCAGAAATTAGATTCCTCTTCACGATGGGTACATGCATGACATCCTTCAACACCCATGTGTTGCCATTCTGCAATTTTAGCTGCACTTTTCCTTTGCCAACAATTTTACAAGGCTCATCATCCCCTAAATAAACTATTCCAAAATCTCCCTGGACATAATCATTGAAAAATTCTCTATTTGGGGTTGCATGGAAAGAGGCACTAGAATCTACAACCCAAGATTCTATTTTATTATCCAAAGAAAAAATAAGAGCATCTTGTGCAACAATACCTGCAACTTTTGCTTCTTCATTACCTTCATGTTGATTTTCTTCTTTGACCTTCAACTAGCAATCTTTCTTTGCATGCCCTTTCTTTCCACAATTCCAGCAGGTTATTTTTCTTCCATTTCTGGATTTGGATCTACTTCTCATCTTTGACTTTGACCTTGATCTCTCTTGCTTGCCCTTCTCTCTTTGCCTTCCCCTGATTTCAACACTTAAAGCATTACCTAATGATTTCTCTGTACTTTTCTTGCGAGTTTCTTCATTCAAGATTACACTAACAATATCATCTACTTTCAAGATATTTGTGGCAGATGCAGTATTACTAACTGCCATTACCAAACTATGCCAACTTTCAGGCAAAGAGCATAATATTAAGAGAGCCTTAATTTCATCATCAAAAACTATTTTGACTGAATTTAACTGATTTACTATTACATGGAAATCATTAAGATGACTAGATACAGATCCACCTTCCTGCATTTGCAAATTAAATAATTGCTTCATAAGATATACCTTATTTGAAGCTGAGGGATTTTCATATAAATTTGCCAAAGTATCCATTAACTCTATCATTTTCTTTGCTTGTGATAAGTTAGAAATCACAGAAGATGCCAGGCTCAACCTTATAGATCCAAAGCCTTTCTATCAAGAACATTCCATTCTTCATCTTGCATATCTGTGGGCTTGCTATCAACCCCGCCCAATGGTAAGTACAGATCTTTTTGATACATATAATCTTCTATCTGCATCCTCCATAATTGATAATTCTTGCCGTTAAACTTCTCCATTCTTAGTTTACTTTCTTCTGCCATTGCTTTACTCCCACTCAATCGGAAACCCCTATGAGTGAACCTATAATCAACACACACTAAATAGATCTGAAACCACCTGTTAGTGAACCCAAGCTCTGATACCACTTGTTGGGATCTTACAAATATAATTGATTACTTTTGTGTAAGCAACTAAACACAGAATTAAACCAGAATAATAAGTAACTAGAAATCAGAATCAGCAAAGAACAAGAGATACAAGAAACAATGAAAAACTTGTATTAAACTCTTTCAAAAGGAAATACAATTGAAGAAATCTCTCTTTCTTCCACACCTCTCAGATGTACAGATCTCTTTCCCTCAAGAGTTCTCTCTCACAATTAGAGACACAATTCAGTTACTTGAATTGATTCACCCTTTTTCTCATACATTGTCTACAAGCTATGAAGATTTATCCCTATTATATAGAGTTAGGGATCATGAGCTATGCATTCTTCACCATTAGATACACCTCCTAATCAAAGGTTCAAATCAGTCCTACCAAAAATAGAAATGCGGACTCAACACTAATAGTTAAACTTATCATGCAAACAATCTGTTCATCCACGAAAATAGACTTTTGGAATGCACAGGTGACCGACGTCGATCCCTCTTTGCCTGCATATGACTGACGTCGACCGATCCATAACCGACGTCAACAGCCTCTAGTTGATTCCTGACTGACGTCAGTGACTGTGTAAATATAGTAACCTTGCATTTGCTCATTTGGTGAAGCTTTTAGCTCCACACCTCAATAGGCATGATGAATTTGAGTCCTCTAATGGGAGATCTATCCATGTGACAAAAAAAGTCAAAAATTATTGAAGAATTTGATCAAATACTTATTGCTCAAAATTGAACTCAGATCCGTAGGCGAGTTCATCATTGGTGGTCTCTTGACCTAAATTTGAAGAAGAATGAACACCCCCATCTAATGGTGCCTGAAATAGGTTTTCACCACTAGACTAACCTTTATCTTTAGTTTTTCCTTGGTTAGAAAAAACCTCAAAGAGGTTTTCACTTTGGGACCTCAATGTTTTACATATTTTTTTTGGCTAAGGGTGTTTAATTGCTCTCAAAAATAGGCTGTAGGATCCAATGTGATTGAGAATCTTGATTTGTGATCTCCCAACGAAACAATATCTCTAAGGCCTAAGAAATCACATAATGCCTCATCATTCTAGAACTCATTAATAGACAGACTAGATTTTTGTTAGTCCCAATCTATCAGTTGGGGATAATATAATGGTAAAGGGTTGTGATGAATGGCTAAGTTAAGGGTACAAATGGCATTGTTATCAAAAAGATTTAGCTAGGTCTACAAAGGTGAGGCTATGATTGGACTTTACTTCACTGTTAGCATTATCATCACTAGTTGTTGGTGATGGAGTTTGAGTAAGATATGTGGGGTCACCCCCAGGTGGTTTAAATCCAAGTCTATAAGGTCTTTCATTTTAGTCATGGAAATTGGCTCAATGGTTCCTTGTTGATTTAGTCCAAGGCCTCTTCCTTCATAATTGTGACATTCCATGATCCTATTGAGAATAGGATACTTTGCAATTTTATAATAATTAGCCTGGTTGCCATTGTATAACCATGATTCATCTCCTTCAAGAGGGTCAGGTTCTAGGCTAGATGTTGGTATAAATGTGACAGGTCCCATATCTTTGTTCTTTTATTGTCAATACCTATGTGGGATGACTTTAGGTCACCCAAAGGTTTTTGGATTCTAAGGAAGATTGGAAATATGAAATGTATCATGGGTTACATACTCTCCCAGTCCATTGTCTAAAATGGTGAAATGATTAGAAGCTTCAAGAGGTGGCATGTGGGAAAGAGAATCCAAGGTATTATGATCTATGCAATTATCTGGTGAAGGATCAATAAGTATATCCTTTCCTTTATCTTACTTGGAGCTTTGATTAATATCATACTAATAATTATAGCTTTGAAATTTGGCCTCAATATGCTTTCAATGTTCATATGGATGTAAATCTCCTAGAATATTCACTTTCATCCCTGAGTGGGAAAACTTGATACATTAGTGCAGCGTTAATGGGACTGCACGAATCTCATGTAACCAAGGTCTGTCTAGAAGTATATTATATCATAACTCTAGATCAAGCACATGGTAAATTGTATCATGGGTCAAAGGCCCAATGATAACTGGCAAACTAATGGTGCCTTGTGACTCTCTTTCCTGATTAGCATAGATTTTAATAGTTATTGTTTCTGGTTGAAGATCTACCATTATGTACCCAATAAGCTTGATAAGCTTTAGAGACACTATATTGAGGCTAGATCCATTGTTTATAAGGACATATTTCACTTTATTCCATCTTATATAAACTTCTATGTATAATGGATTATTATAGAGCGGGCCAAGGGAAGACATATCACTTTGGTTGAATGTAAATTCTTGGGCCAGAGCTAGGTGTCTAACTAAAGTTTGAAATTTATCAGGGGATATGTCACTAGCAACAATGGATTGGGTCAAAAACTCATTCAAGATGTTCTTTTAGATTATTTACATTCATAGCAAATCTAAGATAGAATTTTTTTCTCGTGTCTTCTACAATTATTCCATAATATCAAACTTCTTGTCTTGGTCAGTAGTGAATGGTTTATTCTGAGGCTAAATGATTGGTTGGATGACAGGTAAAGTGATAGATGGTTGTGAGCCTAGGATAGTAATCTTTGACCTCTGAGTTGTGATTGCATAATCGGTATTAAATACTAGACCATTATTGCTAAATACTATTGGAAATGTTGTGGGACTAGCTAGGACAAGTCTCAGTTGCCAGTGCACTTGCATGTGGTCACGTGGCAAGAATGAGTTGTCACTATAAGATCCAAAAGTGGAAGTCCTAGTTTGTTGGTTTGCCTATATGAAATCCTAGGTCAAAGAATGATTTTCCATATAATTTGGCTGAATGTTATTGTTTAGCAATGGTCTAGGCTGATTAATGTTGGGTCTAGGATTAATGGAGATTGTATTAATACTACCCCTTGTAATATGATCTACAACCCTATTGTAGTCATGTGCAACTGCATGGTAGGTGTGTTGGTTGTTACCATTATAACCTTGGTTTTCTCCATTATTTTGTCATTGTGGATTCTACTATTGATTTTGTTGATTCTGCTAGTTCATCCTTTGATTTTGATACTATTGATTTTACTGCTACACTAGCCATTATTGTTGTTGTTGCTAATTGTTATGTCAAGGAAAAGGGTTTTGATAAATCCCAAGAATTTGATTGGAAGTGGAAGCACCATTATCCAATGTTATTTCTCCATTCTCTAACATATTTTCAACTAGATGCTTAATTTGGACACATCTTCATAGATTATGCCCATTGACCCGATGATAGTCACAAAATTTAGTTTCACAGTACCAATCAGGATAAGGAATGCTTTATAGATAATGCTTTGGTATAGGCTAACTAATCATATTAGCGATAGTAAGCTTACAAAATATAGATTCAATAAGCTCTCCTAGCTAAAGATACGATGTGCAGGCATGGTTCTCTTGGGAGGAGGGGTTTGAAATGGTATAGGTTATTGTATTTTTTGTGTAGGTCTTAGTTTTTATGCTTACAACATTGGTTGGAGAGGTTACTGGGTAGGATTAAGCTAAAGACATGGTATGGATAAGGTTTTCATAGTTTGGACATGATGAGATTTGGTTACTCTATTTCCCACAACATTCCTTTTAGGGTTTGAATTGCTTTAATCTTTCTTAGTTATTGGCCTATGTTGGTTGCATTGCTTGTACGTGAATAGGATGTTTCTATTGGCCATTTCCATGATTGGTATAATTAATTTTGATGATTCCTTTATTTATGAACACCCACTCGATCAATAAACCTTTATCAATGATCTCTTTGAACGTATGTGCACATTATAGTTCCATATGGTAAGGTATCTAGCTATGAAAATTTTAGTAAACATAATAGCTAATTGTTTATCTGGTAAACTATGGGTGAAATGACTTTCAAGGTCTCTCCATCACTGTAAATAACTTGCAAAACTCTCCCCATCATTTTGATTTAATTGTGTCAGGTCCACTAATAAAATCTCATGTTTGAGATTATAAGAAAAGTGTTGCACAGATTTATCAGAAAGATCATCAAAGTCTGTTACTAAATTCTTGGGTAACTTTAAAAACCACTCCAAGTCTTGTCCAGCCAAGCTACTTGGAAACAATAGCAAAAGGTATATGTCGTTATATGCCACCAGTTGATATGCAACAAAGAATTCAATTAAATGGGCCTTAGTGTCACCTTTCACTTTATATTTTTCAAATTTGGGTGGTTCGTATCCTAGAGGAAATGGTATCTACAAATACTCTAAGTTAAATGGATAGGAACACACGTCATCCAATTTTAAATTTTTAGTCTACTTCCCTGCTTGAATGGAAACAATTGCATGCTTCATCTGTTTCAATTCTTGGGATAGGAAACTAGAAGGGATATTGGTTTGAGGGAGAATGTTGGTTTGGGTATATGGTTGGGAGGTCACAAGTGGGACACTATGACCAAGGTATGATGGAGATACTTGTTCAGGTACATTGGTTTGGTTGGGGAATAGACTAGGAATACGCATGCATGGATTAGGATGTACTAGAATTTTCACATTTGGTTGCATGATAGTCTAGTTTAGGTTGGTGATAAAGGTTTGACTTGGAATATTTTGTGGTTGGGATGGAGGATATAACTATATTGTGCATGTTGTGGTTAAAAAGGGACATGCTTTCAACTAATCAAACTTGCTATTGAGTGGGAACTTGTGGACCAAGACCCTATCTTTAAATTTATGGCACATTTTGAACCATCAGTTGTCTAATAGGTACTTGAGAAACATGGGGACCTCTTTATTGCATGAATCCCTATGGAGAAGTGAAAATATGTTACAGATTTAGCATATGTCACTGACCAATATATGTTATTGACTAGTCATCACTTGGTTTTGAATTAGTATATTAGTCTACAATTGAAAAGGTATGTTGGTCATTACCTAGCAAGGTGGTACATTAGTTTCCCCTTATTGAGGTGGCAATGTATTTATCCTCTATTGTGTTGATACACTAGACTGTGTCTACTATTGTGGAACACTACTCGTTACTTGTCGAGGAGTAAGACTCATCATATTCTATCGTTGAGGCATGACATTAGATGTTTTTTGATTATCTACCCCATATGTTTTACACTTGAGAAAGTAATTGGTTGAGGTTGGGGTATAAAAAACCCTATTCTTTAGTATGATGATCTGCTCATGGGATTAACTATAGGCACATGTTGTTGGCTAGTTGTTTGTGCATTAGTACCACTTTGATCAAGATTGGACACTGTTTGCATATTGTCTACTATATTTGGCTCACTATTTACTATAGAGGCCAAAGACACTTCCTCAATAACTAGCATATGCATCAAGTTATCTATCAAAGTGGTTTGTATGAATGGGTCAAAACTTAGATTCTCTTATCCAATTAACTCTATCAACACTCCTATTGAAGGAACTAGGTCGATAAGAGGTTTACTTACCATGTTCATCTGATTGAAACCATGTGCTAGATTTAGGTAGGTTTGATATGCTATTTGCATTTGTCTAAAGTGATCTTCCATGATGTTTTTGCCTTGATTGGATATATTAGGATCTTGATACATTATTTGGACTAGAGCCATAAGATTGCTAGAAGAACCCTGTTGATCTTAAATGATATTGTGGGGCACTTTTTCTAGACTTGATAAATTTTCATGGGGGAAGGCTATCAGAAACTTGGCCCCTACCTCTATGGCTCTAACCAAAATCTATTCTTTATTCTCTAACAAATGTCGTTCAAACAAAAATGGATCATACATGGAAGTCGTATTAGTAGAATATGACTATTGAAGAACTGGCTCATCCATTGTTGGTACTATAGGTAGATATTGCACAATTTGTTCTTAGTCCTACTCTGAATAAGGTGGTGTGTTAACCAGATAATTAGCTAATAGATCTTGGTTTTGTGCTCCTGATTGAGTATTATAAGAGGGATAATAATCCATGTCATAAGCAATATTAAATGTATAGGGGTCTTTCACCATTTCTTCTTATGTAACTACATTACTAATCTCTAGATTGTACATGAATCCACTACAAGTGTAGGAATACATGTTGGGATCCATAGTCAATGCTTTGCGATAAAAGGTCAAAGAATTCAACAAACTCTTGAAAGAATAGAATCTAAAACAAATGATGCCTTCAACTTGGTCTAGATTTTTCAAAAGGATTAAAAGGTTTATGAAAATATTTGTGAGGAAACAAGCTAGCATAAAATATCTAACATTTCACTATTCACATAAAGATAAGCAAGTAAATGGACCAAAAATAAAAATACCAAACTCTAAGGTCGAAGTGTTTCAAATCAGTCTAATCTAGGAATTTAAAAGTTGATAGGTCTTTTGGACAAACGTGGCATCAAAAGCTAGGCTCAAATAAGGCATGTGTTAGGACTCTTGGCCAAATGGCGTCAAAATCTAGACTTTAAAAATAGATGAAAGTTTTAATCTAACAAATTTGAAACACTTCTAACAAACAATAGGCATTTGATTCTTGGTCATGAACTTGATCAACTAGGTATAAGGTATGAAACAAAAGTCACTTTAGACATAGTTTATTTTCTCATAAATAATGGTATAAAACTTGGTTCTATTTCACAAATAAGCTAGACAAAGGTGAACAATATAACTATGTTTTAGACAAAGGATCAAAAAAGTACACATGGATTGGTTTGAAACGTAGGAACATAATTGAAATTCTATGTAATAAGCTCTATGAAACAATATTTGAAATATTTTGGGTAGTGTAATGATGCTATACTACCTAAAAGGTGTGATAAAAAAAGTTTATTTCAAAGACCCTCTAAGGCAAAGACATTTTTACACAATTTTGACAGCATAACACTACCTTTCTTGACTCAAAATGTTGTGGTGTATAGTATTAAAGTGCAAGTGTTTAGCACATAATGTCTTAAGTCTATCAAGTGATGATAATGATTATGAGTCTTATATAGCCTTCAACCCAAATTGGAAATTAAATGTAAGTTCCCTCAAGTTTAGTACAAATGGCAAACCTACTTAACACATCAACCCTATGAACTTGTAAAGGTGTAATTTCAAATTTAAATTATAAGTGAAAGACTTAAACAACTTTGGTAAAGGTCTAGACTCAATTGGGCAGCATAACTGTGTCAAAGTGAATGATATGACTCTCAAACTTTTGAATAAGGCAAATTGATGATCTCACGTGGGCAGCATGACGCTTCTTTATTCAAAGAAAAATTTGGACTATGTGTTTGGCTTTGGATTATTTTTTTACACCAAGTTTTAACTCCAAACAAGACTTTAATCTAGGACAAGACCAACTAATTAATCTCCCTTAGATCTTAAACTGACAAGGTTACTTGGTATCATTGGAATCCATCAATATGCGTCATTTGAGAGGATTTTAAGTGTTCATCCAAAAGTAAATACACATTATATAGTAGGGTTATTACACCCCCCTTCTCTCAAATGACAATACTATGACATGGACTTTGAGGCACACATTACACCAATAATACTTCCATGGCAAGTGGGGATTTGTCTAAATCCTAACAAGTTTTTGAACGATCTAGGGGAATTAATTACACAATGACTTTCACGCCAAACAATGCAAAAGAAAAGCATGGATTTTGAGTCCATATCACTTGGCTTATTGTAAACAAGTATAGTCCTTTTTTCAACCACTAAATCCTATTGTTCATTCAGTGTAATACGATGTCCAAAGTTCCACTGCGTCCCATGTGTAACTCCAAAGGAACCAAATGAAGTCAATGCTGAAAGGTGAAACCTGGGTCAAAGCTTCCCTAAAGAACTTAAGGGAGGTGATGAAGTCCCCCTCGCAAGCCAAGATGCATAAAAATAAATAAAGCATGAGAGTAGAAAGACTTTAGGGTCATTTTCAAGGTCACCCAAACTTTGATGAGTTTTTGAGGAGTGCTTTAGATGACTTTCTTTCTAAGCCTTGGACTAGGCTTCTTGCAATAGGAATGGCACTTTTGATTCCAAGGGTTCCCTATAGGGGACAAATGGAAGAACATACACACAACATTCTTCTTTTTTCCAAACAAAAATTTGATTAAAAAACTATTTTAAACAAAAATTGACAAGTGTGTTCAATTTTAAACCCAAAATGAAATATTTGGTGGTGTTCATTTGACCCTTCAGTCTTAGTTGCAAACATTAAAAAACATTCACCAAAACATCTAAATTATTTGTTAAACACCAAAATAAAGTTATTAATTGATTTTTTTTAAGCATGCAAAGGTGATTTAAACTTGTTTTGTGCAAATATCAAGCCCTATAGCAAAATTATTAGCATATCCTTTAGCTTTGAAGCTCTTTTTAGCTTGAAACAATAAACTTTGAAAAAATAGCTCTTACGTCTAGGTTTTTGGAAAAAACATAATGAACGACATTGGTTATTACCACCAACGTCAATTACTCTAGCTAACCGAGATCTAACCGATGTCATTTTTGTTGACCAATGTCGGATAAGTCAGGTAATTGATGTCAGTATTTCCTACCTATGTCAGTTATTGTGTAAAATTGTGGCAAACAAAAATAATAAAATAAAGTTAAAAAATCAATTTACAAGAGATTTACAGGCTCAAATAAATATTTTAGAGTTGAAAAAGGATCTCCTTCAAGTGTGAGATGTGGCTAGTCCCACTGGGCATGCCATTATGTGCTCTAGAAATTTGACTCAAGAGAGGATGGTTCGTATGGTGTTAGTTTCAAAATGAAAATAAAATGAAATAAACACACTAATAACATAACATCTATAGGCCTAGACACTAGGGAGAGCTTAGTTAACAATTATGAATGAAACACACAACTAAAATGTAAAATAAAAATTTCTTTTACCTCCCTTGGATGCTCCAAAATGTTTGTTGTAGTGGATTGCTCAGCTTGTGCTCATGAAGTCTTCATCAAAGGAGGCTTGGCTATCTCCTCTTCTCCTTGGCACCTTTGGCTTGTGGCTTGGCTTGGATTGGAATCAATTTGGCATGGTAACACTAGTTTACTGAAGCTTTTGTAACCATTTGTGCATTATAAATTTGCATTATCAAGTCTTAGAAATGATGTTATGAGGCCTCATATTTATAGATTTTTGGATTTGATCATAATCAACCTGAACCATCAATCTCAAGATTGAGATGTGTGGTTGAGGATTAATTCAATTTTTGGAATTAAGTTTGTAATTATCCTCATCATGACATTGGAAGAAGGGGAAATTAAGAGGCATGAAGGGCATCATGGAAGGCATTGATGAGGCATGTAGGGCATGAATCTTGATATTTGTGACATTTATGGCCTAGGGATGTCTTCTCAAGAAATGAGATCACTTGATGATGCAGCTATTCAATATTCATTTCCAAAAACAAGTATTCAAAATTTTTCCATGGAATTATTAATTGGGCCTTGATTTGGGTTAATTATCTCTTAAGCATGATTAAGCACTTTGTTTACAAATTACTCAAATTGATCAGAATGTCTTGTTATTGGTCCAAATTTTGACTATATTGGAATTGGAAGGCAATGTCAAATGCATTGGAACCATATTCCCATTTAGGATGTTTCCAACAACAAATAACAAAGGCACACATCTTGTGCAAGAGATTTGATAGGAAAGATCAATCCAGTGCACCTAGGTGCAAATTTAGCATTTTGACTCAAAATAAACTGATCAAAGTTAGCTGGCCCATAAATTGCATTACCCTATTTAGGGATACCTTGGCCAAAATCAACACTTGAATATGTCAGTTTCACATCATTTAACATGTTTTAGTGTTTCTAGCCCAAATTGTGCATTTTAGGTGGAAATTGGCCAAAAGCCTAATTGGAGGTTATCGGTGGCCAGATTTAGGTGTCTACAATTCCATTCATATCAGGGAAGCTTTTTAGAACCTATGTATCAAAATACTTGATAGATAATTTTAACTTAAACTTACAAGGAAAATATACATAAACTAAATGTACATAGAGCAGAAGATTAACTCAAAATTTTACCTCTATATAAGTGAAAGGTGTCATCCTAATAGAGGCAAATGCAGTAGTGGATGGACCAGTAGCTAGATCCAAAAATGTAAACAATAGATTCATCAAATCAATGCTATAAATATTTACTGTGATGATGAAGGCACCATCACTTCCTATGACAAAAAATGACATATTATTCAATTTTTATGTAAATTAATTCTTAGTTAAATTAAATTTGAAAATATAACTTAAATTTAACATGACATTTATATAAAATATATCTACATCTTTGTAGTTGTTGATGTTTGTACACCAAATGTGTGTGCCAAAAATTCATCACTCATAATAATATTAGCCAAACCCTCTAAACCACCAATGCCATCATCATCATAAGGTCTAGTACACATAGCTTTATAAGAACTGCAAGGGTGGGGTTGGTTATGCACATTAGGTGGTGTATCTCTAGCATCGGTTTGTGATAGCCTACTCATATGTTGAATGAGTATATTAGTGAGTGAACTAAGAATATGAAAAGTGTTAATCTCCATGACCTGCTAAGCTATAAAGGGGATCTTGGGCTCAAGTGGCGTTTAAATATGGATCTTTGTAGGCCGATTAGGCACATAATATGTCATGGTCAATCTTGTGTAGAGCTTTTTCCTCGGCCTTGAAACTCACTATAATCAAAATAGTTTAGAATCTCATTAAGGACAAACTCACAAAAAAGTTTCTTCAAAAAATATAATGAGACCTTGTGGTTGTTACATGATGGATAATGAAATACCATAATCAATCACAAAAATTAGCTATGGTTAAATTATGTTGGTAGCGATGGATTGGAAAACATTTAGCAGTTATTAGAAATGGTTCATTGGTGGTTGGGTTAAAAAAGAAGGTGAAAATGGAGTATTTTGATATTTCTTTGTTATTGACCTTAAGTGTTGATAATTTATCATCATAATAATCCCTACATCTATCTTGATATGAAGCCCATTTGTCAATTTGACTCATTATAGAGTCAATTTGACCTAATAATATTTCTGAGGAATTGGCTAGATGGGTGTGATGGATGTGGGATCCCTCATTCTCCCAAATAATTCTTCAATTTCAATTTTATTTCCCACAATATTGTCAACTAGACTCTCCTGAATGCCTAGGGTATTTTATGGAACTATAAGAGGGTTAGGTGGAGGGATAGGAGGAGTGTAAATAGGTTGAGGGTCAATAAAAGCAACCACCCTTCACATATTATTTATATTAACCACATTCTCTTTAGAAGTAGGGTCAAAAATACTTTATAAATTATTGGTAGAAGGGGTGGGTTTGTCTTAGGTATCTTGCTTAGGTTGGTGATTAGAAAGAGGGTCTTGATAGATAGCCAAATGAGCATTAGCTTGAGACTTAGTATGTGTTTCATGAGCCTTAAAATCAATGTCATAGGCTTGTTGAGATTTTCAAATGATAGAGTCATGATCAAAATTAGGACCAAGAAGAAAATCCATATCTAAATTATGAAGTTGACTACATGTCTCATGAGAATGATCCCAACTAAAATGAAACCAACAAAATTTTTTGGGATCATACCAAGATTTCATAGGATGAGTGGGATCAACTTCTCATGGAAGAGGCCTAGGTATATGTTTAAGTAATTCAGCTAAGGATAAATTTTGTGAATATTTATGTTATTAGATGAAGAGAAATGAGGATTGGTGAATTGTTGATAAGGGGGATCTAGTTCCAAAGTTTGGTTAGGAACAACAACATGAATAGTGTTAATGGTATCATAAGATTTTGTGACACCATCATTGGTACCGTTATGATTTTTATTTTTAAGTAAAATATGAATACCAATAGAAGGTTTGGGTGGATTGAATTGATGCATATGGAAATATTGACATTTAGCTTGGTCAATAGCCTCCTCCAAAGTACATGGAGAGAGAGTGTGGACTCGATATTGTAACTTGAGAAAAAGAATATTGGTAATGAGATGGAAAAGGTTATCATCAGCGATGTTGTGTTCACTTTTATTGGAAAATGTTTTCCACCTTATAAAAAAATCTTGGGTACTTTCATTTTCAATTTATTTACAATTTATAAAGTGGGCCAAAGTATTCTCGAGAAGATCACTAGTTTGGAACTCTGGGAGTAAAGCATTCACCAAATCTTCCAAACTAGTAATATAATGAGTTGGTTATACCAATCTAAAACATCACCCATGAGGGTTTGGGCTAATAGCTTGGTAGAGGCAAAGGTATTCAATTTGACCCAATAGTTATAGAACTTTCCAAAATTTTTGCGATGAAGAGTAGGATCAGTTGACCCATTGTACGAAATGGTAAAAGTTGTTGGGTGAATATTTTGTCATCAACTAACTGATGACAAAATGGGTATATCAACCACAGTACAAGGAGATTTATGCAACAAAAAGTGTAGGTTTACAACATCTTAATGAGATAAATCTCTCCTCTCATCAAGGGGAGGTTCCCTATGAATCACTTATATGCTATATATGTATATAAATAAGCAAAAAATAATCCTCAGGGTAGGATAACAACATCCATCTCTCTTTTTCAGAGATGATGTTCATAGAACAAAAGAAAGAGGTCCCGGTTGATGGCTGAAAGCATTCCTCTTCTTTCAAAAATGGTATCCAGTGCACAACAGAAAATCTCTTGGAGTAGTAACAATGTCCACAAGAAAACCCACGAAATCACAAAGTCTTCCATTGCCTCCTTCACTGATTCGGAGCACATGTAATAGTAGAGTGAAGCAAAGCCCAAAGTCTTTACCTAAAACTACAACAGATAAAAAGATCACAAAGATAAAAGTTGCCCAAAGTCTTTCTTTTATCCTTAGGATGGTCTTTAGATAATTCCACGCACACACTTTGCTTATTCAATCAAATGAATGAGAGATTATTAGGAAAGAGAACATAAGAACTATTTCCTAAGTAACACAAATTACTTCAACACAAAGTCTGAAATTAACCTGTTTCTCATTCATTTAACAAAATATGATTTACAAGCTGAGCACAAAGTCTCAAGAAGTGTCTCAATTTCAGCAGATTTTTTGCTCTTAATTATCCAGAGATCCTTTTTACAAAAGAGGTTCCCTCTATATATAGGGAAAAACCTTCAAAATTAGAAAAAGATTAAAATATTGAAAACCTAGTCAAAGATGAGTCAGGGTTGACTTTGGGACATTTTCTAGATTTTTACATGTAATTACATATTACAAAAGTGCATGTACTTTGACATGACAAAAGTACATGAGCAAATGTCCCAAATCAATTAAAAAGTACATGAGAAGAATGAAGAAGAGAGAATGGAGGAATAATTCAACTCTTGCCACCGGACTTCTTTAGATGAGCATCATACATGGCGATAGATGCCTGAATTCTTATACTGTCTGGCACAATGGTATTCTTGAAGATTACTTTAGCTCTAATTGTAGCATCTTTCAATGCTGTGATTGCTTTGGCATGACTAGTTAACCTGTTTCTTAGATTATCCAGAGTTTACTGAGTATTTAAAATGTTATCCACAGAAGTCTTTGAAAATGCCTTCTCTTTGAAATCCCTTTGGATCATACCTTTGAATTCCTGAATCATCTCCTCTGCTGAAAGAAATTGATTATCTCTAGAGGTGAGTTTGCAAGGCAATTCCTCCAATCTATTCAATAGGCTGGTGTCACTTTTTTCACTGGTGTCCTTGGAAGACTCAAGATCTTCGATCAGCTCCTTAGGTACCTAGATTCTGTATATTAGTGATTCTTTGATTTCAACATAGAAATCTTTGTTGGCAATGACGCCGATCGATACTAAGGTGCATTTTTTCAGATCTTTCATCTCTTTCTCCCTATCTAATTTTTGGACCATGACATCCATTGCAGACTGTAGATCGCTCTTTGTACCCTCATGAGTTACTTTCCCCAACTCAATGCAAGAAATGGAGTAGCTGCTCATATCAAAATTCTCTAGGGTTGCATCATGTGGAGGTTTGGCTATCTCTAAAAATTTGTGCCCCTTTTCCTCAACCATTTTTGAAAGGATCCTTGGCTTCTTGGGGGTCTTAGCTTTCACTGGCACTATTTTGCTAAAATCAAAGTCATCTGCAGAGATGGCTTGCTTCTTCCTTTTAGGTGTGAAAGTTGATAACCAAGGTGGGAAAGTAGAAGCACTTACTATATTAATAGTCCCTATAGCTGGTGTTATTGGGGTAACATCTACACTACTAGTGGGAATAATGGGTGCAGTGGGTGTAGCAGGTGAAACTGTATCGGCCACTAGCAGGTCGATGGTGGAACTATCTCCAATATTGAAAGAAGGAGATGAGAGACTAGAGATAGATCCTGACGATCGAAGAACATCTCTAGAAGCACCTTGAGGGTCACCAAAAATAAATCCAAAAGGAGAGGTGGCTCCAGAGGAAGGAATGTTGATGGGAGAAAGAGGCGAAAGAGCTGCCACAAGGGATTGGGGTGGAGAAGAAGAAACCCCTGCAAGTGGTTGTGCACCCTCTTAGGGAGATAGAGTTTTGGTTCCCTATTGCTCTGAAGTCCTGTCATCTATCTCCATCTGTTCTACTGCCTGTTCTTGAGTGCTTTGTTCTCCAACCCCCATATCTATCGATTATGGCTCTTTCTCAATAACCTTTGATTTCTTCAACACAAAGATGATCCTATGCTTGTGAGGCCTAGAAGGAGAAGGAATGTCACCTTTATTCTTGGTTTTTTTCTCTGCTCTCTTCCTTATTTCTTCTTAGAATTTAGCCTCTAATCCTATGATGAATTCCTTCAATGTGATTCCTTTGGTCGCTAGCCAATCATTGGTGTTAGCCAATATTGGTTCGAATCTCATCTTTAAAGAGGTCAACTCCTTTTGGGACCATTGAATTGGAGGAAGAGGAGAGTTAGAAACTTTTTTAGCTAGGTATCTGCTGTTAATCAAATTTTTGTCATCAACCAAATTTCGGGGAATATCTGTAAGCCCTAGATATTCAATTTGTTCTAAAGACAATCTACTGTAGTCCATTCTTCTGATCTCTTCTACTATTCTCAAATATATCCAAATGTCTTCAATCATGGGCTCATGAAACTGAGTTTTCTTTCTGATCATATTCTTGACACCCCTGTAGTCAAAATTGGGCCTTTTCTTGAATTACTTCATGGTGACCAATTGCATTTCTGTCTCCATTACCCTTGCTTTGGCGGCAGTCAAAATTGAGTATCTACCAATTTCTATTGGGAACCTGAAACTTGGCTTCTTAAGTTCCATTTACTTAGTGTGTATGACAATAATCTATCTATACAGCTCCATTAGGACTAATTTGTCAGAAAGAAATATGGGGAGCATGTAGAGATAGCCTTGGAAAAAGCCAACCCATAGATAGCAAAAGGTGTGGAATTATAAAAACATGCAGCCAAAATCATTGATGACAATCCAAAATTCATCTGATACTCTCTTCTACTCTAGATGAAGATCAAAAAGGCACAAAAATACCACAAAAAAGGCATCATTTACCCTCCTAAAGTGACGGATTGATCCTTTTAGTGTTAGCTAAGGGTAATATGAATAAACAGGGGTGGTTCTTCTATCTCCTTCTGTTGTCAAACCTGGAAAGGTTCGCATTGAAGCTGAGATGTATACTAAGTATGAATTCATATAGAACTTCAAAGTAGTAGACACCTTTGTCAATTGCTCATGAAGAGCATTGCTAATCTACTCACCCCAGAAGATGACTTGTTTCCCTTATAGAATTATCTCAATAAAGGGATACATCCATTCATGGAATTGGGAAGAAGATGGTAGACCTCATACTCTGCTGAGAAGAGTAATTAAGTCACCAACTTCCTCTATAAAATCACTTCTTAGAAAATTTTGTAGCCATCTAGACAAGTTGGCTCTGGGAGTCTTGAGCCATCTGTTGTTCATCACCTTCTTCACCTTCTCAGGATCTTTATCATATTCCTTCTGTGCCTCAATGAAGTAAATTTTTAACACTTCAATAGCAGGAGGGCACATGAAAACTTTATCGATAAATTTGAGGTCTAGTTGAATTATTGTGTTGCCACTAGCATCTGACACTGCCCTAGTCTCTCTGTTATAGAACTGGGTGCACTAGAGGATGAACTCGGTGTGATGCGCCACCACAGGGAAAGAGGAGACTAGGTGGATGTTGCTTTTAGTTATTCTTTTCATCTCTGAGCTTGGGTTTGTCACCTTGGTTCTCTCCATGAACTCGGCCATATCCACGTGGCCAATCTCTGTGTCTCTAATGTCGTCGACATTAGAAGTGACCGAGATGATTTGGAAAACACCTTGATACTGGTACTTCATGGTCTTCAAATTTTTTGGAGAAGCTTCAGTCATCGAGACGAGCCTTTGTTTAGAGCACATTGATGAAGGAGGATCTCTAAGAAGAATTGTGATAAGAGTCATGATCGTGCAATTAGAGAAAAATTGGAAATTTAGAGAAATTGCACATCGGGTGATCATGACCAAGGAAGTGCACTTGAAAGGGCCGAGGTGCAAGCAGGTTGGAAGGCGAGAGGAAATGGGGAGTGAGCACAAAAAAAAATGGAAGGAATGAAAGTTCTTTGGAGTTAGAGAAAAATAAAGAAAAAAGATGCAGGTGCGACAATATTTGCCACCATGGCATGTGGGATGGGTCTACATGCATAGGTGGCAAAATTCGCCTCCCCTACATGCAAAGATGAAAACAAATGCATCAGTGGCAAAATTCACCGCCTATGCATATTAGGTAAAATAATGTGTAAGGGTGGAATTTTTTGCTGCCCTTGCACTTGTGAAACTTAGGTGTAACGGTGGTGATTTTCACCGCCATTACACCGTACTCGAGTCGAGTTGCATCGACAGCAAAATTTGCCACCGGTGCATGAGATATAATGCAATGTTAGGGTGGCAAGAATCGCTGCCCTTACATGGGTAGAAATATGGGCAGGAAAAGGGAGATCGGTGAAATTCACCACCCTAACATGGAGGAAAAGAAAGAAAAGTTGAATGGGAAGGAAGGGAAGAGGAGGAAAGAGGCGTGGTAGAAGGGGAAAAGTGCCTCAACGGGAGGAAGGGAAGAGGAGGAAAGAAAACAAAATGAAAACCTAACAAAGGAGAGAGAGAAAACTTAAAAAGAGGAAAGAATATGAAAAAAAATGTAAAAACAAAGACGTACTTGGAAAATAACACGTGATGAGAGCTTGAATCTGACGAAAACACGCTTCTTCTCACTTGCTAGATCATCCAGAGGCAGAGGGAAAGAGGAGGATTAGAAGAAATGAATCAAAAAGGATCAAAAAGAGATTAAATGGGGCAAAAATTGCCTCCAACCACCTGACGTGTGTAGCCATAAATGCCGTGCACAAAAAATGAGGTGGTGCAGGGGTGGCAAAAATCACCGCTCCTACATTGAAGTTTGAAAGTTATGCAGGGGTGGTGAAATTCGATGCCCTTGCATGGGAAGGAAAAAAATGTAGGGGCAAAAAATTACACCACTCTTGTATGTTAGATGCAAGGGCGGTAAAAATGCTACCTCTGCATAGAAAGGAATAAAAATATGCATTGGCGGCAAAAAATGCTGCCTTTGCATGAAAATGCAAGAAAAAGACTAACTCTGAGAAACAAAACATTTATCCTCTGGTCATATCAAGACCGTAACAATTTTTTCATTTTGGGGAAAATGTAATAAAGAGACGTTACGAACTTCGAATGATGCCATTTGAGCAAATGCGAGAACAAAAAAAACTTGTCTCAAAAAATGAACTTAGAGAGAAAAATGCAAAAAGAACAAGTTTCATAGGGGTTGTTCCAAAAAAGAGCATAGCTAATTTTGGGAACAACAGTTGGCTCCTATTGGGGAACTTCTGTTGATCGAACTAATCGATGAGAGTAGAAACTAGTCTCTAAGTGCCTTCATCCAAGCCATTGGGCTACAGAGTCAAGCTAAAAAGGAAAAGACACTAAAGCAAATAAACAAAACATAAAAACTATACAAATATACTAGTGAATTCATTTAAAACTTCAAGATTTGAAATGCTTCAAGTGCTGCCCACTGTGGGGTAGTGAAAATGGCGCTCCATCTTGATACTTTAGCAAGAAGCTATTCTCACCACAGACTTGCCGAATGATAAACGGACCTCTCCATAAAGAATCAAATTTGATGTGCATTCTCTTTGGTTCTCTCCTCTTATCCCACAATAAGACTTGATCTCCAATTTGAAAATCATGAACCTTAGCCCTTTTGTCAAAAAAATTCTTCACCTGATTCTAATGGGTAGTAATTCGGTCCACCACCATGGTTCACTTCTCATTCAATTCAGTTAGACACATGATCCTCTTATCAATTGAATTTTTAAAGGTTGAATTTTTAATTGCCTTGGCTAACCTTAGCGTTGGTAGTTCTAGAGTGATGGGTATCTCTGCATTCAAGCCGTACAAAAATTGGAATAGTGACATGTCTATGGCCCTCTTGGGTGTAATCCTATCTACTCATAAAGCATTAAACAATGCTTTGTGCCAAGTTCTCTGATTGTCATCTACCAATTTCTTGATAATAGTGACCAAGTTCTTATTGCTCAATTCTGCTTGGCCATTCTCTTGTAGAAAATAATTTGAAGAATGGGATAGGGTAATTCTATAATAAAAATAGAACTGAGTAATCTTGTGTGAAGAGAAATAGGCTGCATTATCTGTTACAATTTTAAGTGGAACCCCAAATCGGGAAATGATATTTTCCTTAAGAAAATTACACACCACTTCCGAAGTAGCATGCTTGGTTGGGATGGCTTCCACCCATTTGGTAAAGTAGTCAGTTGCCATGAGGACATAATCATGTCTGGCACTTGAAGATGGGTTAACTATGCCAATGAAGTCAATACCCCACTATTGAAAAGGCTCTTCGATTACTACTAGCTTGAGGGGCAATGCAGCCAGTTTAGGCTTTCTGATGAACTGCTGGCATAATTCACATCTACGCACCCATTTTTAAGCATCTTAAAATAGCGTAGGCCAATAGTACCTTTCTCACAAAATTTTATGCGCTGTCACTGGTGCAAAAAAATGTCCTCCACAAGCCAAATTGTGGAAAGACTCCAAAAGTTTATCTTGTTGCACCTTATCGACGCAACGAAGAAATACCCCATCTAGGCTTCTTTTATACAAACCATTATCCCACAAAACATAGCTAGCAGCCTTTAGTTTAACATTTCATTTTTTCTTGTAGGAGAGATGAGTGGGACACTCACCATAGGTTAAAAAATGGGCAATGTCAGAATACCACTCATCAGTAGTGGTAATGAAGAGAACCGTAGGCACGTCTTCGATCTCCATTTCTTCATTTTCTGCTTCCTTAGGGACAATGTCAGCAATCAACTGACAAAGACCTTTTCCCTGCACAAGTTTGGTAGGTTTGATGTTGAGATCAAACTTCTGAATCTTGGCAATCCAATTACTCCTCTTTGTACCAAAATCTTGTTGAGTCAGAATGGACTTCACCATTGTATCAGGTACCAAAACCTTAGTATGTGAATTCAGGATATAAAACTTGAAATGCTTAATTGCTTTGACCACTGCATATGCATGCTTCTCCATGTTTGAATATTTCAGCTCATGAGCTTTGAGTGGATAGATCATGAAGGAAATAAGATATTTCACACCTTCTTGGTTCTGTTGAACTAAAATAGCTAAGAGTGGATGTTCAAAAGCATAACTATATATTTTAAAGTCTTTGGTGTAGTCTGGACAAATCAAAATTGGTGCACAAGTGATTGCTCCTTTGATGTCTTCAAACGCCGATTTGCCCTCTCCAGTCCACCTGAAAGTGGCTTTGCCTTTCATCATATTGACAATGTGATGAGTTTTCTCAATGAACTCAGGGATGACCCTTCATAGAAAATTCATTTTTCCAAAGAAAGAGTGAACCACAGTTTTACTAGTAGGCAGAGTAAGCTCTTAGATGGACTTGACTCTTTTTGAGTCAATTTTTATACCTTCTCGAGATATGTCTAAGAAGTTTCCCTTCTATCACCCCAAAAATAGATTTTTTGGGATTTAGAGAAATGCCATTCTGACGGCAGCATTCCAACACTCATTGTAAATGGTGGACATGGTCAGAATGATCCTTAGAAAATACCATTAAATCATCCAGGTATACTACAATGAACTTACCCATTTCATCCTTGAAAGCGAGGTCCATCGCTCTCTGAAATGTGGAACCTACATTTATCAGACCAAAAAGCATTCTTCAATAAGCGAAGGTGCCCCAAGGTGTGGTGAAGGTAGCTTATATTGATCTACTTTTCCAACTTCAACCTGATTGTACCCTGAGAAACCGTCCAACATTGATAACATCTCTGAACCTGTCACCATCTACAGAACTTGATCCATGATAGGGAGAGGGTAGTTATCTTTTAAATATGACTGATTCAAGTTCCTAAAATCCATGCAGATTTGAATTTTGCCATTCTTCTTTCTCACAGACATTATATTGGCAATCCATGTGGAGTGATGGATTGGGAAGATTATCCTGGCATCTAGCATTTTTTGTATCTCAGATAAAATGGTACCTGATATTTTCAGATTGTACTACCTAGACTTTTATTTGTAAGGCACTGAGTTAGCCTTAAGAGGAATGTCATGGTAGATTTCATTAGGCCTGAGTGATTTCAAGTCATCATAGGAGTATGCTAAGACATCTATTTATTGGCAGAGTATAGTAGTGAACTTGAATTTCTCTTCAGGAGTGCAAAATTTTTCAATGTTCACCATCTTAGGATCTCCCTTGGTTCCCAGATTTACTTGATCAAACTCCTGAGAGGATCTTGAATCCATTAATTGTTGTTTGATGAATCTGCCATGGTTATCAAATAGCTTCTCTAGGGAAACCATGCCTTTGAGAATCTTATTCCCTTTAAGTTGCAGGAACTCCTCACCTGCATCTGTATTTGATTCAGAAGTTGGCTCACACTTCTAGATTCACTGCCTTCAAAATATAGTCGTTCAAAGCTATCCTTTTGCTCTAAGAAGTCAATTATTTGATTACCATTGTTGAATATTTGTCAATGACTGGCATTATCAAGTATACTTGGTCGAAAGACCAATTTAATAGTGTACTTGTTTCCTTTAAAGTCTGGGTGGAGAACCAAGAGAGTAGCCGAAATAGCTAATGCATCAGCCTGGTCATTGAATTCTCTCAGAACGACAGAGATGATGAAAGCATCAAGTTTTTTAATTTAATCCCAGACTAGATTGTGGTAGTGATGCAATATTTCATTCTTGGTTTGATAAAGGTCTCTTACCTGACAAACCACCAATTTGGCATCTCCTTTAGCATGAAGGAGTTTGATGCCTTTTTCTCTAGCAGCCTGCAATCCATGCAACAAGGATTCATACTCAGTTGTGTTTTTGGTGTTGTTGAACTATAACTTGTAGGATGAAGGAAAAGTATCTCCTTGAGGAGATACCAACACAACCCTGGATCTTAAACCGGTAGAGGAGTAGCTACCATCAAATTCTAGAATCCATACCTCACTAGACACCGCTTTTTCTTTGAAAACTTCTTCATTTGGAGGAAGAGATTCTTCCATACTTTCATTTCACTTTACCAATTCTCCTGTTATTCCAGCTGAATACATTTCCAAGTTGTTACTTATAGGAGCTTCGTCAGATATCTCATGAACTTCATCTGTAGATAGGAAGTAGTTACCCATGCTTGAAGACTCAAATAAAATTTTAGCTTCCAGTGTTGATGATTGGGTGACTACATATTTTGCCTCTTTTTTAGGAAGCAATCTATTCATAACACCTTTGACTAGGATCCTCACCTCAGACAAGTCCATGCTTAGCTCACCACCAACATCCTTACATAAATTCTGCCCAAGAAGGATGTCGTAAGAGGTCGGAACATCGGCCACCAGAACCATCATTTTTATCCTCTTTTCTGGAAAAGCTATGATCACAAATTAGGTATCTTTTATTTGACCAAGGAGTGGGACTTGCTTGTTTTTCATACAAAAACACCTCCCAAAAGTTTTAGTCAAAGTTAGACCAAGAGAATCTGCCACCTTGGCAGGCATAACATTATCAGAAGCTCCAGAGTCTATTATGCAATTACTCAATTTATAACCATTTATCAACAGGGAAACATAAAAAGGTTCTATTTTCGCAAGAGCAATAGGAGGAGTCACGACAAGATTATTTTGGGTGGATTTATCCTTGGAGGAATCATGAGTTGTCTTTGAAGAATCTTATCCTATAAGAACGGCTTTATTTTTTACATATTCTGCCAACCTATCAAACTATTCAGGATTGGCTCGCAAATACTCGATCTCAGTCATTTAAATCTTAGTCTTTTTGGCATGATCAATTATATCAAATAATTGAAATGAATTTGAGACAAAAGAAAAGGGCCCATCATCTTGATCTTTAATGGGTGTGGCACTGGTCTGAGAAATAGAGGTGGAAGATATGGGACGGTTTGATGTACTTACTTTTTTGTTAGTTACCTGATCCTTTGGTTGGAAAGGCAATGGAGTCCTTTGTTTAGCAATAGAGACAACCACCTGAGGTTCTTCTCCTATTTTTCTTTTTTTAGCTTATTGAGCTAACTAGTTCTGAGATCTAGTAAAAATAGCATAGGATTCATCAAACACTTCTCTTTTACTTCCAGCTTCATTTCGATAATCCAAGAAACTGATATTAGAGTCATCAACTAATTCTTATTCTTGTTCTTCAAAGAGATTAACATCATCTTATTGGTCCAACTTAAGTTAAGTTAGAGCGAGAAATCATGTTCAGCCTCCAGATAACCGACTGCTGAATTAGCAGGTACTGCTTCAATGGCAAGTTTCCCATGTGGGGGAGGCAGGCGATTTGGTTGCCCTTGGTTTCAGGCAGCATTACCCTGATATGGTTGATTTTGAAATATTCTTCTTGGCATATCCTGATAAGTAGGAGCAAACATACCTTGGGCCATTTGTCTTTTCAAAGTTAACAGTTCATTGGTTAATTTTTACACCATAGGATCTGTGGTGCTTGTAGAAAAAATTTCAACAGATGAAGAAATTTTATTTTTACTAGAGTATTTTTTTATCTTACCTATCAGGATAAGATCATCCTCAATCTCAGTAGCCAATTTTTGAGCCATAGCGAGATCTATAGGGCCGGCCTGCCTCAACAAAAAACTTACTTCAAGAAGTTGCGAGTTGATGAAAAAGCACTTGAGATTCTCTGGTGTGCGCTAAGCGATGGTAGGAATATGGTTCCTTAACTTATTGAATTTTACTATGAAATCCTTCATGGGTTCATGGGGCTCCTTCTTCATCTGTGTAAGCTGAGCTAACAAGGCATGTGCATCTTTAGCAGGTTTAAACCTAGCTTCAAATTTGAATTTGAGTGTATTCCAATCAGTTATAGTTTGAGCTTGAAGGTGGTAAAACTAATCTGCGGCAGCGTCTTGTAGAGTTTCTACAAAAATTCTCACTGCTACATCTTCAATTTCCACACCTATTACGCCGCATGCTATAGAGAAGGCAACAATTTGATCATCAGGGTGAACCTTCCCGTCGCCATATAATTTGGGAAAATTCTTTCTAGAACAATGAAGTAGTTCATGTAAAGGTGGGGTTAGATTAAGAGGACCAAAAGAATAGCCCCACGGACCTTGGGCCATTATGATAGGATGGTTAAATTTTGGAATAACAAATCTTGGTGGGGTTAATAAAGACAAAGCCTTACCAGTATTGAGACTAGAAGCTTCACCAAGTATGGGAGATCTGGCGTTGGTAGGAAGGAAACTCCTAATTTGTTGAAGGCAAGATGGTGGAAGAGAAATCTCAAAATTAGTTTTTCACACCAACTCGAATACAGGATCAACAATACCTTGAGCTCTCTGGCCTTGTGTGTATTGTGGATCTGCCAAAGTGTAAAATGAAAAAGGAACTGGAGCTACTTCAAGTTGAAGCTTGAGGCTTCAAAATGCACGTTCGTAGTCCCCAACAGAGTCACCAAAAGCTGTTGGGTGAATATTTTGTCATCAACTAACTGATGACAAAATGGGTATATCAACCACAGTACAAGGAGATTTATGCAACAAAAAGTGTAGATTTACAACATCTTAATGAGATAAATCTCTCCTCTCATCAAGGGGAGGTTCCCTATGAATCACTTATATGCTATATATGTATATAAATAAGCAAAAAATAATACCTAGGGTAGGATAACAACATCTATCTCTCTTTTTTTAGAGATGATGTTCACAGAACAAAAGAAAGAGGTCCCGGTTGATGGATGAAAGCATTCCTCCTCTTTCAGAAATGGTATCCAGTGTAAAGAAAAAAATCTCCTAGAGTAGTAACAAGGTCCACAAGAAAACCCATGAAAGCACAAAGTCTTCTGTTGCCTCCACTGATTCGGAGCACACGTAATAGTAGAGTGAAGCAAAGCCCAAAGTCTTTACCTAAAATTACAACAGATAAAAAGATCACAAAGATAAAATCAGCCCAAAGTCTTTCTTTTATCCTTAGGATGGTCTTTAGATAATCCCACGCACACACTTTTCTTATTCAATCAAACGAATGAGAGATTATCAAGAAAGAGAACATAAGAACTATTTCCTAAGTAACACAAATTACTTCAATACAAAGTCTAAAATTAACCTGTTTCTCATTCATTCAACAAAATATGATTTACAAGCTGAGCACAAAGTCTCAAGAAGTGTCTCAATTTCAATAGAGTTTTTGCTCTCAATTATCCAGAGATCCTTTTTACAAAAGAGGTTCCCTCTATATATAGGGAAAAACCTTCAAAATTAGAAAAAGATTAAAATATTGAAAACCTAGTCAAAGATGAGTCAATGTTGACTTTGAGACATTTTTCAAATTTTTACATGTAATTACATATGACAAAAGTGCATGTACTTTGACATGAAAAAATTAAATGAGCAAATGTCCCAAATCGATTACAAAGTACATGAGAAGAATGAAGAAGAGAGAATGGAGGAATAATTCAACTCTTGTCGTTGGAATTCTTCAGATGAGCATCATACATGGTGATAGATACCTGAATTCTTATACTGTCTGGCACAATGGTATTCTTGAAGATTATTTTGGCTTTGATTGTAGCATCTTTCAATGCTATGATTGCTTTGGCATGACTAGTTAACCTGTTTCTTAGATTATCTAGAGTTAACTGAGTATCTAAAATGTTATCCACAAAAGTCTTTGAAAATGCCTTCTCTTTGAAATCCCTTTGGATCATACCTTTGAATTTCTGAATCATCTCCTTTACTGAAAGAAATCAATTATCTCTAGAGGTGAGTTTGCAAGGCAATTCCTCCAATCTATTCAACAGGCTGATGTCACTTTTTTCACTAACATCCTTGGAAGACTCGAGATCTTAAATCAGCTCCTTAAGTACCTGGATTCTATATATTAGTGATTCTTTGATTTCAACATAGGAATCTTTGTTGACAATGACGCCGATCGATACTAAGGTGCATTTCTTCAGAGCTTTCATCTCTTTCTCCCTGTCAAATTTTTGGACCATGATATCTATTACAGACTGCAGATCACTCTTTGCACCCTCGTGAGTTACTTTCCCCAACTCAATGTGAAAAATGGAGTAGCTGCTCATATCAAAATTCTCTAGGGTTTCATCCTATGGAGGTTTGGCTATCTCCAAAAAAATTTGCCCCTTTTCCTCAACCATTTTCAAAAATATCCTTGGCTTCTTGGGGGTCTTAGCTTTCACTGGCACTATTTTGCTAAAATCAAAGTCATTTGTAGAGATGGCTTGCTTCTTCCTTTTGGGTGTGAAAGTTGATAACCAAGGTGGGAAAGCAAAAGCACTTATTGTAGTAACAATCCCTAAAGCTAGTGCTATTGGGGTAACATCTGCACTACTAGTGGGAACAATGGGTGCAGTGGGTGTAGCAGGTGAACTATATCAGCCACTGGCTGGTTGATGGTGGAACTATCTCTGATATTGAAAGAAGGAGATGAGAGACTAGGGATAGATCATGATTATTGAAGAACATCTCTAGAAGTGCCTTTAGGTTCACCAAAAATAAATCCAGAAGGAGAGTTGGCTCCAGAGGAAGGAATGTTGATGGGAGAAAGAGGCGAAGGAGCTGCCACAGGGGATTGGGGTGGAAAAGAATAAACCCCTGCAAGTGGTTGTGCCCCCTCTTTGGGAGATAGAGTTTCAATTCCCTATTGCTCTGAATGCATGTCATATGTCTCCATCCATTCCACCACCTGTTCTTGATTGCTTTGTTCTCCAACCCCCATATCTGTCAATTCTGGCTCTTTCTCAGCAGCATTTGATTTCTTCGACACAAAGATGATCCTAGGCTTGTGAGGCATAGAAGGAGAAAGAACATCGCCTTTATTCTTGGTTATGTTCTCTACCCTCTTCCTTGTTCCTTCTTAAAATTCAGCCTCTGATCCTGTGATGAATTCCTTTAATGTGATTCCTTTTTCACTAGCCAATAATTGGTGTTAGCCAATATTGGTTCAAATCCCATCCTTAAAGAGGTCAACTCCTTTTGGGACCATTGAATTGGAGGAAGAGGAGAGAGCAACTTTTTTAGCTAGGTATCTATTGTTAATTAAATTTTTTTCATCAACCAGATTTGGGGGAATATCTGTAAGCCCTAGATATTCAATTTGTTCCAGAGATAGTCTGTTGTAGTCCATTCTTCTGATCTCTTCTGTTGCTCTCAAATCTATCCAAATGTCTTCAATCATGGGCTCATGAAACTGAGTTTTCCTTTTGATCATATCCTTGACACCCCTGTAGTCAAAATTGGGCCTTCTTTTAAACTGTTTCATGGTGACCAATTGCATTTCCATCTCCATTACCCTTGCTTTGGTGGCAGTCAAAATCGAGTATCTACCAATTTCTATTGGGAACCTAAAACCTGGCTTCTTAAGTTCCATTTGCTTAGTGTGTATGACAATAATTTGTCTACATAGATCCATTAGGACTAATTTGTCAGAAGGAGATTTGGGGAGCATGTAGGGATAGCTTTGGAAAAATCCAACCCGTAGATAGCAAAAGGTGGGGAATTATAAAAACATGCAGCCAAAATCATTGACGACAGTTCAGGCTTCATCTGATACTCTCTTATACACTAGCTAAGGATTGAAAAGGCACAAAAATACCATGAATAAGGTGTCATTTACCCTCCTAAAGTGACTGATTGATCCTTTTAGTGTTAGCTGAGGGTAATATAAATAAACAGGGGTGGTTCTTCTATCTCCTTCTGTTGTCAAACTTGGAAAGGTTCGAATTGAAGCTGCGATGTATACTAAGTATGAAGTCATATAGAACTTCGAAGTAGTAGACACCTTTTTCAATTGCTCATGAAGAGCATTATTGTTTTGCTCACCCCATAAGATGACTTGTTTCCCTTGTAGAATTATCTTAATAAAGGGATACATCCATTCATGGAATTGGAAAGAAGATGGTAGACCTCGTACTCTATTGAGAAGAGTAATTAAGTCACCAAATTCCTTTATAAAATCACTTCTTAGAAAATTATGTGGCCATCTAGACAAGTTGGCTCTGGGAGTCTTGAGCCATCTATTGTTCATCACCTTCTTCGCCTTCTCAGGATCTTTATCATATTTCTTCTGTGCCTCAATGAAGTCTATTTTCAACACTTCAGTAGCAGAAGGGCACATGAAAACTTTATCGATAAATTTAGGGTCTAGTCAAATTATCATGTTGCCATTGGCATCTGACACTGCCCTGGTCTCTTTGTTATAGAACTGGGTGCACTGGAAGATGATCTCAGTGTGATGCACTGCCACAGGGAAAACGGAGACTAGGTGGATGTTTCTTTCAATTATTCTTTTCATCTCTGAGCTTGAGTTTGTCACCTTGGTTCTCTCCATGAACTCGGCCATATCCACGTGGTTGATCTCTGTGTCTCTAATGTCGTCGACATCAGAAGTGACCAAGGTGATTGAGAAACACATTGATACTGGTACTTCATGGCCTTCAACTTCTTTGGAGAAGTTTCAATCATCAGGATGAGCCTTTATTGAGAGCACATTGACGAAGGAGGATCTCTAAGAAGAATTGTGATAAGAGTCATGATTGCATAATTAGGAAAAAATTGGCAATTTAGGGAAATTGCACATCAGGTGATCATGACCAAGGAAGTGCGCTTGAAAGGGCTAAGGTGAAAGCAGGTTAGAAGGTGAGAGGAAATGGGGAGTGGGCACAAAAAAAAATGGAAAGAATAAAAATTCTCTGGAGTTAGAGAAAAATAAAGAAAAAGGATGCAGGGGCAGAAATATTTGCCGCCATGGCATGTGGGACGAGTCTGCATGCATAGGTGGAAAATTTTTCCACCCCTACATGTAAAGATGAAAAAAATGCATCAGCAGCAAAATTCACCACCTATGCATATTGGGGAAAATATCGTGTAAGGGCAGAATTTTTCGCTGCCCTTGCACTTGTGAAACTTAGGTGTAACGGTGGCGATTTTCACCGCCCTTACATCGTAGTCAGGTCAAGTTGCATTGGCGGCAAAATTTGCCACCGGTGCATGAGATAAAATGTAGTGTTAGGGTGGTGAGAATTGCCACCCTTATATGGGTATAAATACGGGTAGGAAAAGGGAGGGCGGCAAAATTCACCACCCTAACACAGAGGAAAAGAAAGAAAAGCCAAATGGGAAGGAAGGGAAGAGGAGGAAAGAGGTGCGACGGAAGGGGAAAAGTGCCTCAACGGGAGGAAGGGAAGAGGAGGAAAGAAAACAAAATGAAAACCTAACAAAGGAGAGAGAGAAAACTTAAAAAAAGGAAAGAACACGAAAAAAATGTAAAAATAAAGACCTACCTAGAAAATAACGCGCGATGAGAGCTTGAATATGACAAAAACATGCTTCTGCCTGCTTGTTGGATCGTCCAGAGGTAGAGGGCAGGAGGAGGATTGGAAGAAATGAATCAAAAAGGATCAAAAAGATATTAAATGGGGCAAAAATCACCCCCAACCACCTGACGCACATGGCCATAAATGCCGTGTATGAAAAATAAGGTAGTGTAGGGGCAGCAAAAATTGCCGCTCCTACACTGAAGTTTGAAAGATATGCAGGGGTGGGGAAATTCACCACCCTTGCATGGGAAGGAAGAAAATGCAGGGGCAGCAAATTATGCTGCTCTTCTATGGCAGATGCAAGGGTGGATAAAAATGCTACCTCTGCATAAAAAGGAATAAAAAGATGCATTGGCGGCGAAAAATGCCTCCTTTACATGAAAATGCAAGAAAAAGACTAACTCTGGGAAAAGAAACATTTATCCTCTGGTCGTATCGAGATCATAATGATTTTTGTGTTTTGGGGAAAATGTAATAAAGAGATGTTACAAACTTTGAACTATGCCATTTGAGCAAACGCGAGAATAAGAAAAACTCGTCTCGAAAAATAAACTTAGAGAGAAAAATGCGAAATGAACAAGTTTCGTAGGGGTTTTTCCAAAAACGAGCGTAGCTAATTTTGGGAACAATAGGGGTGATACCTGCTATATTAATATTAGTAATTCAAGTGGCAAGAGGTTCATTTTGAAGATGTTTAATTGTCTTGTTGACAAGAGGAGATTGAGAGATGATATTTACATGGGAATATTGAAGAGGAGGTGGGGGAACATTTTGATTATGCATGCCCCAAGGCATTAGTTGAGGGTGGGTTTGAAGATGGAAAAGGTGATTTGATTTATATTATGAGCTTGAAAAGTATTCATTTGATTAATTATTTGTAATAAGAGTTGATGGGTTTTATTGGAATTTTTAGCATTAATTGAAGCATTAGACTTGGTATTAGTGTCTTGGGTACCACTATTGATGTTGATAGGATCTTGAGAGGAACTGTTAGAATGTGAGGCACTAGTGGAAAAATTTGCTTGTGTAGAAAAAGATGAACTAGTGAAGGGGTGAGAAGAGGAATCACTAGAATCATGATTACCTTGGGTAGCAAATGATTCACTAGTGGAATATTTAAGGAGAGTGGGTTTTGGGAGAGGCTCACTAGATGTAGAACCTGCCATGTTAGTGGATATACTAGGAATGGTGGTAGAAGAAGTTAAAGAAGAAGAGGTCATGGTATGAGAAGGGTTCATAATAGAGGGAAGAGGATGAGAATCAAATAAATTAGTACCCCCAAATACTTGTGATAATGTGGGAGAAGGGGAATGACGCTCTTCAACTTGACCACAAATCATGAGGTGGTAAATGGTAGAGGAATCCTTTCCTCAATTTTAAGTAAATTTGGAGATAAAGAAGAGCATTTCAGGCGTATTCTCTAATTCAGGTTGATATTCTAGTGAGAAGAAAGGATTACATAGTGAATAGGAATGAGGAGGGGTCCCATAGTTCATTGTGTGAGTGGCTATATGAACATTACTCTCATCCAAGAGAGGAACACTACTCTACTTATGGGAGACATTATGAGGTTTGGTAAAACTCATCATGTTTGTTGAACTCAACTCTATATTGTCTTCAAATAGATATTTCATGATGAAGGAAAATGACTAAACAAGGCAAGAGAGGTGTAAAATCAAGGAAATAGAAATCAATAGAAATATACTAAGTCAATTGGGTTGACCTAGTACATGTAACAGAGGTTGGAAATTATACAAAATTGATAGGGTCAACCTAGTGTAGGAAATAGCAAAAAAAATAGCCTATAAGATATTATGTTGATAGAAACGACTGTGTACTAAGACAAATAATTTTAAAAGTACCTTAGGAAATCAATAAATGAAATGAAACACATAATCAATTATGTCAATGAACTTTATCCAATTAAGACACGCATCATAAAACCTTGTACTAATACTAGCTAATGTAAGTTTTTACAATACAACATATACTTGAGCAAAGAGCAAGTAGTCAACTTGGAAAGTAAAAGGTAAATAAATGGTCGACATGAATGTTGTTAAATTATTAGAGTATAAATTTAGATGTGATAGGAAGTTGGTTATAATCAAGGAACTAGAAAGCAATCTAAGGATGGTTTCAGGATGTTTAGGCTGAAATGGATTTGTATTGATAATAGTATCAACGTGGTATTGGGGCCTAGCCCCTAACTTCACACACCATAGTGATAAGGGTATTGGGTGCTTAGCCAAAATATAGCATTAAACATGTGTTTATACTTGTCCAAAAAACCAAGTTGGCTTATCCCTTGGTGATGAAATCGAAGAATGCTGGCTTTGGGTAGACAATTGTTAAAATGCTCGTTGAGATTTTATGATTTATTAGTGTGTGTATAAAATAAAAAATAGTGAAACTAAATGGTATATTGAAAACCACCTAATTAGACTGTGATCTATTCTAAGCATGATAACAATAAGAAATGAAAGTTTGAGCTAATTACTAGCATATAAGGTTTAATTACAATCTTGAAACATAGTACAGTGTCGATTCAATCAATAGTGTATGCATATAATAGATAACAGGGTCAATAATGCCACCTCTGTACTATAGAAGCAAGGGTCTAAAAATGAACTACATCAAAAAAATTGACCTATAATTTTTAGATAGAACATATAATATATAACTACATCAATAGGGTCGACCTAGTTAACTGTATAGGGGTAATTTTAAAGACTGAAAATTGTGTAAAACAAAACTATAACAAATGCTATAAATGACAAAGAAAGATAAAAAAGAACCTTGGTGGGTTGGAGGATACAAATAAAGATGAGATTGTTGTTGAATATCATTGATTTATACTTTTAAATAATGTTAACTATGTCGAATGGGTTGACCTAGCTTTGTAAATCTTGTTTTCTGAAAACCTGAAAATGTACAAGGTCAATTGGGTCGACCTAGTATGTTGAACTGGAAGTCTAAAAATGTACAAAGTAGACTAGGTCAACCTAGTAGCCTGAACTTGTTAAAAAGCCTATATAGATAGAATAGAGTTATATTGATGCAATTGTATGTTAAACCTATGTACAAAAGTTATAACTATATTGATACAGTTGACCTAGTATCACAAATATATGAAAATAAAATGATAAAATAATGAAAAATATGAAAAAAAATTGTAAGGGTTAAATTCACATTGGGTTCACCAAAATGTATACAAAATAAATGCACCATGTCTATAAATATATCCTAACTTGGAGAAGATAGATCGTACCATACACATCCGATTGGGGACACATTTGTTAAGCATGAACATGACCAATATGGGGATCCACTAGACCTAATTAGGGGATCTCTCACCTTAATACATTATGCTAGGGAGGGTTACAAATCCTTCAATCAAGCACAATCACATAATAACCCTAATGAAATCATGTGTTATGATATATCACTAAACTAATAACAAGTAAAGTAAATCTAATCTAGTGCTCACCAAAGCTTATGGCACAAAGTGGGGGATAAAAATAATAAAAGTAAATAGGCATAAGAGACATATACTCACGTCAATGTATAGGGGATCCTAATACATGGAAGAGAAGTACAAATACATATCTATATACTCATGCAAAATAGGATCAAATTTATGAATACTTACCTTTGAAGATGAACCTACCAATCCTCAATATTTCCCTTAGTCAACGTTATTTACAAGAGGTTGTTGTGGTATGTAAGGATGATAAAGACAAATCAGATCTAGGCTACACAACGTATCAATTCATCCAAAAGACTTCTCCACAAGACAAGATCTATATCTCCAAAGAAATTATGAAAGCCTAAACTTGTTCCTAAAGTAGAATGGTCAATAAGTAGATGTGCAATAGCTCTTACTTCTTCTTTCTCTAAATAATGGAAAAGTAAACTTGTATATATAGGCAGATTTGACCCTAACCCCTTCTAAAAATCTCAGTTGATAGGGTCGACCTAGTCAACCATGCATAATTTTAGACAATAATTCACTAGGTCGTGAGTTAGGTTGACTAAGAGCCAAATTAGTTCCTAAGTGAAAATCACCCAGAATTGTACATGGTCAATCTAGTTGACCTAGTACAGCCAACTGACAAAAGGGGATTAAGGTGAGGAAAAGGAGGATAAAATGTGGGAAATGACTAGATAGGGTACAATACAATACAGAATAACAATCTTAGGGATAAGTTTTTTAATTAGATAAGTGTGTAGATAATAAGTGGCAAAAGGGACAAAAATATTACAAAGTACCAATGGTTTGACGACCCCTTTCTTGGTGCACCTTTTAAGGCATGCACTTAGAGAGATTGAGACTCGATGGGTTCCTACAAGATATAAAGTGTCAATAATCAATAAAATTTTGAAAATATTATGTGTATATACATTACAGCCTAATATTCAAAAGTGATAACTCCAAGAATATCACACATGAAGTTGCAAACAATTTATTTCAAAACAAAACAATTTAAGTGTTACTTAGAAATATGATATGCTAGTACAAAGGAACCAATGTGGGATAAATCCTCACATAGTAAAAACTTACTAAAGGATAAAATAACTAGCTAATACACTATAAAATATGAAAAATACATGAAATACATACTCTAACAATCCCCCCCCAGCTTAAGTGAAGCTAGGGACTAACAAAAGCCAAAAAATAAATAGTGGAATATCCACAATATGAGTCTTGGAAACGAGGCCTGATAAGGTACTCATGTCATATATGTATCCATGAAATGAAGATTGAATGTCCTTACGAACACCCCCCAAGGACAAATTTTAAAACCCCAAGCATGCCACACAACTCAAAGAAATGAGGTGATGCAAAAGGCTTCATGAAGATGTCTACAACCTATTTCTAAGTTAGAATGTACTCCAAGATAAGAAATCCATCTAAAATGTGGTGATGAATGAAGTGAATATTTACCTCAATATGCTTGGTCTATTAATGATCAATTAGGTTGTGATATGTATGAATTTCACTATGGTTGTCATACCAAAGTATAGTGGGTGAATCCTACGTGAAGCCAAACTCTGTCAATAACTAACAAAGTTAAAGAACCTACTGACTCATTATAACTATTGCCCAATACTCAGACTCTGTATATAAACATTCAATAGCCTATTACTTTTTGCAAAACCAAGTAATAGGTGAAGAACCAAGACAAAATATGTAGCCATAAGTGGAATGCATATCACCAAGAGAACCTATCCAATTTAAATCATTGTAACCAACCAACTGAGTAGAACCCCTGGTGTAATGTAATCCAGAATGAGTAGTGCCTTAAAAATATCATAAAATTATCTTGGTAGCCTACCAATGATAGTCATGAGGGTCATTTCAAAACCTGGATACAATCCTAAATGCAAATAAAATGTTAGGGCAAGAATGGGTTAGATATATAATAATCCTAACCATCTGCCTATACAATGTAGGGTCACAAAGTGGAGTAGTACAAGAGGCAGTGAGAGTCATTCTAGACTGAAAAGGAGAAGGACTTGGCTTGAAATCAACCATGCAAAAATGTTAAATAGGATCAAAGGTTTAATCCTAATAACTCAAATAAATCCCTGTGTCTAACTGTGAAATATGTATACCAAGCAAGAAATGCAAAAGTCCAAGATATGTCATGTTGAATTGTGTTGAAAGTGCCTAGTGAATAGACTAAATCTAAGATGAAGAGTTACCTATGAGAATTTGATAAAAAAACATACAAGACTATATTAACAATTTCCTCCCAAATACATTAAATAGACATTGTGGGATTAGAGTGGTAGTGAACAAAGCCAGTGGAGAGAAGGAATGAATCCATCTTCTCATACCAAACCTGAGGGGATTGTTTGAGACCATAAAGAGACATCCTAAGTCAATTAACAAGAGAAGAATTGTGAACAAACCCAATAGGATACTCCATATACATTTCCTCATGCAAGTCTCCATGCAATAAAACACTCTTAACATCTATCTAATATATTGGCCAATCATGTGATCTAACAAGAGAAAGTACAAGGCAAATAGAATCCATATTGGAAATGGGAGTGAAATACTCAGAGTAGTCAATACCTATGACCTAAAATTATCCCTTTGCAATAATATTTACCTTATACTTGTTAATGGACCCATCGGATGCATACTTGGTGTGATAAATCCACTTGTACCTAACCAAATTTCTTCCCTTAGTAAGAGTGACTAAATCCCAAGTATGATTCTTCATCAATGAAGAATACTCATTTTTCATCCCATCATCCCACTCCTATATTCCTTGAGCCTATGAAAAAGACTATGGATCCCTAGAGAACACCTAGCACAAAATTTTAGTACCCATAGAATGTGCACGATGGTGTCAAGAAGGTGGAAGATCCTATATGAATGATGTTTCCTCAGAAACTATAGTGTGATCCCACCTAAGCATAATCAAAACATCATTGTGAATAGAATCTTCATCCTCTATAACCTCCTTAGGAATCTCCTAAATTGGCTCCTCAAAGAATGAATCTTCAAGAGGAAGTAAATCATTGAAAGAAGAAGAAAGCATGGAAAAATATAAAGAGTCATGAGATGTGAAATGTTCATCAAACTGTAATTGTGTTTGAAAATGAATATCATGAGTATCATGATCTAAAAGATGATAAGCTCTTATGTCCTTGCCATACCCTAAAAAAATCAAAGGTTTTCTCTTCTTGTCCAATGCATTTATTTTATTCTTTGGTACAAATGCCCAAGCAAGGATCCTAAAGACTCTAAAAAATGAGACATCAAGCTTGGTCTTAGACCAAGCCTCCCCCATAGTCATATGCTCAAGTGCTCGATGTGGTGTGTGGTTTTAAATGTAGTTCACATAATTAACTACCTCTATCCAATAGATAAGAGGTAAATCCTGTGAATGCATCATGTAGTTTGCCATCTCCTTCAAATTTTGGTTCTTCCTTTCTACTAAGCCATTCTATTATGGAGTATAAGCAATATAATGTCAATGAATAATACCATGGGCTACTGAAAAATAAGAGAACTCTCGACTGAAGTACTCCCCCCCATTATCTATATGAAGCTTCTTGATGCAACTCGAACATTATTTCTCAACCAAAGCCTTAAAGACTTTAAAGTGAGCAAAGACATCACTCTTGTACTGGAGCAAATAAACCCAAGTACGCCTCAAGAAATTATCAATGAAATTAAGTGCATACATATCTCCACTGAAAGGAGTAAGAAAGATCATCAAATAACTATGCACAAGCTCAAGTGGTGAAGAAGTTGATGTGGGCATACCCTTAGAAAATGGATCTTGGTGTTGTTTTCCCAATGCACAATAATGGAAAACTCCATCAAGACATGAGACTGTAGGAAGACCCTCAACCATACTATGTGTCATGACCTCTCTTCTCGAACTATGGACTCATGCTCATACTCTAAGTTGATTTGGACCTCATTTAATATTTTATTTTTGAAATGAGTTGATTTTTTAAGTTAACTTTTGTAATTTTTAAAGATCTATTAGGTCATTGATGGGATTCCAAAAGAAATTAAGGTACGTTTTAATTTCATTTTTCAAATTTTCAAAAAAATAAAAAATAAAAAATTAAATTGTTAAAGTATTAAAGCTATTTCTATTTGTAGAAAAGTATAAATGTAATGTTGTATTAATATATATGCGTAAAAATAATGAATGGATTTAATTTAGACAAAAATTTTATCATTTTGATAAAATTGGAAATCATCAAAAAATTATTTTTATATAAAAAGGAACTTTTCTTTTATTTAATTATTTTAAATTTAAAACTTACAAAATAAACTATATTTCTTAAATAGTTCAATTATTTTAAATTAAATATATTTTTCATAGATAATTTTTAAGATTATTAATTAATCATAAATTATAAATAATTTTAGTTTATTAATTAATTACCATTTAATTTTAAACCAATCTAACCTAAACCACTCTAACCTACCACCTCACCCTAGCCTACATGCTAATCCTACACTCTAACTAAATCCATGCATGCAAATTGACCATGCCACATGGGGAGGGGGGAAATTATTAGACTCATGGTTATAAAATATCTTTCACTTAGTTTGGATTAACCACTCTTAGTTGAATTGACCCACTCCACCTTTGCCCAACTTAACTCATGCAAAAGCTTGAAGGATCTACCATGTCAATTGCCATTTAAGAGATAGTTAAATCCATTTGAGTCAAGTTAAAGAGCCAATTAGAGTATAAATTTGAGGAGAGAATCTAGAGGAAAGAGGTTATAAAGATCAGATTGATGCCAAGTGGAAAGGAAGGAAAATTTGCATGAAAAAAAAAATTATAAATAGTGATCAATGCTAAGAGAAGAAAGGGGAGTTCAACGCTTTAAAATGAAAAAGGGGAGAAGAAGATCGACATAGGTGGAGAGAAGGGTTCAATGGTAGAGAGGGATCAATGCTAGAATCGCTGCATAAAAAGGAGAGGTAAAAATAAGATCAATGCCTTCTTCCTTACCTTCATGCAATCTCTATTATATCTATGCCCAGGTATGTAACCAGTCATTTTCACCACTCTACATCACATAATAATTGATTTTTTTAAATGCAGAATAGGTAAATAATTATATTATCGATTGAAAACATTACATCATAATTATTGCTTCTAAATTGCTATAGTACAATCTACAAATAAAATATATACATAATTTCATTGTTATGATTCATGAACAATCAATATGGATATTTAATGTGGTACCTCAAATATTTTTAATATTAACAGACATATATCACACATATTATGTAACTAAAAATAATGTAATAAATAAATCAGGTATTCGTGAGACATATAAATATGAGCTCATTTAGCATTAGTTAATAAATACAATTTTACATCATGTATCTATGTACATTATCTTATTAAGTAAATTTGATATTAACTAATCATAATTATTAATATTTCTAAGGCAAGAGAATGTTTTGTTATTCAAGTTTACGAAAATTTACATATGTAATCCTAGATTGTGAGAATACTAACTATATATATGAAATTTTCATAAAGCCAATCTAAGTTGGCATAAAATAATATTTTGAACGGACCCTTACTTTGATTGTTGTTGAGCTTTGATGATGAATTTGATTATCATTAAGAATAGTTTGAAAATAAATATCCTTCATTCTAGGGTTGAACCCTCAAATTTTAGTATCCTCCTTTCAAATGTATAAAGGATTTATTTAAATTCAGGTTCAATAAACTCCTTGTGTATAAGTTATTATTTTTTAAAAAGTTTACCTAAATAGACTAAAGATATAATTGTCCAGAATAAACATGGGTGAAAATCGACATGATGACTAAACTAGGAGATTACGCTTCTACTTTCCTACTAAAGAATTTGCTTTTGAAATGTAATGTATTATTTTATTTCAAGTATTCTTTACTTTTCAAATCTCAAACTTAGATCAATAATTTAAGGTTAAACAAAACTATGCAGCATTCAGAATTAAGCAATGCTTTTGGCTCATATTTACAGGTAATTATGTCACACTTGAGCTATCACATCCATGGCCTAACACAACTACAACAATGACATCTGGTCATCATCTCTATAAATCATCAAGGAGAAATAAAGACCATGTCATATCATTAAGACCAAGGGGTGGGATAATCCCTCTTGGTCAACAACACTAATTAAGATAAGAAAATGACTTCAACTACCTTAAACAATTTTGACTTGTGAACTTATGAAATAGAATGGAGAAAGTACATTTCTTACTCAAAACTTGGTACCACTAAAAAGGAGCAATAAAAACCAAGATTGAGAATGTTAAACTAATTATTATAAAAAAAACACCAACCATATGGCTTTCAAATAATGAAAATTTAGCAACAGTAATTGTATGGATTAGGTTGTCTAAAGCAAGGATCAAAAACATTGTTGATGTAAATAAAAAGTAGAAAGGGGATGTAGCTTGCAAATATTTTTTTATTTCTTGTTAAGGTTTATGGCTAGTTTAGTTAAAAAAATATTTAGTCACTTAAACTAATACTTTTGTACTCTCGTTTGGGTATAAATCATAGAAAAACTATCTAAGAAAGTAAGCCCTAGAAAGGGTTGCATACCCAGATTTATAGTTCACATAAAACTTAGAATAGAAAATAGAACTACATGCATACTACACCTTGATCCTATTTGTAAGTAGGTATGTAGGTAGTTTGGGAAGCAAAGGATGCTTCCAATACATGGGGTTTGGGGTTGTGTGCTAAACAAGAATAAAGTTAAATAAAAAGGCAAGACCATAATAATAATACCCTTGTTTAGATAAATAAAACAAAGATAAGAATTATATGATATACTCAAAAGGATCTCATTTGGATCATCATAGTTCTTGAGGCTTTAGGCCAAATTCCAAGGTGGAATGCAACTTTTTGTTATATGTTTTATGCATGCTATTGTCATGATGACCTTAGTGCTTATCTAGTAGAGATGAGTAGTGAACAGTGAGTTACTCAAGATTCGATTGATCCTGATGAGTCAATTTTTTGACTAGAGCATAACCTACTCATGTGTAGATGCCTAATCTGTATGGTTAGATGCTTTCCTATTTGGTAAAGGATATTAGATGCCTAACCCATATGGTTAGATGCTTACCCATTTGGTAAAGGATATTAGATGCCTAAATTGTATGGTTAGATGCTTGCTCAGTTGGCAAAAGATATCCAATAGAATAAAGTATACTCAAGTTATATTCACAGACAATTAAATAAAAAATATATATATGTTTTAGGATAGGAATTGGGGTCTCTACATTTTGGTATTAAATCTTATGTTTGAAAGCTAGGCCTTAATCCTACTATGACCTACACTTAGTAAAAGATTAATTATTGATGTTAACTTGTTGAGAAAACTGAAAACTATGCGAAAACTAATTTGGTTAAAACTAGTTGTTCAGACATGGCTGGTGGAAAAACATCAAGGAAAGGAAAAGGAAAATGAACAAATAACAAAGGAAAAATTAAACTTACCTCCACTTTGAAAGAACCCATTTACATTTCTAACTCAGATACAATAGCTAAAATCTTGAGTAAACTCAAATCTTTGAAAGTGAAGCTAGTTAAAATAAAACCATGTATGATTGAACCTTTAGTCAAACATCTATTTAAGAGGCCCTCAACAGTGAGAGATTTTCCATTTGGAATGGGTTCTGATTCACCCTACATAATCCTTGAAGTATGTAAGAAATATAACCGATGCCACCAATATGTGGTTCACTCAGAAGATGAAGTTCTTGAAGAAATGGAACTAGATGAAGAAGATTATGTCTAGAATAATTTTGATTTAATGTTATATAGACATCTATATGTTATAGTCATAAAGTTTATCCTCTATAAAGCTAAGAACTCTATGTAATAAGAAGATGAATGAGATTATCAAATTCTTATTTGTTTCATCAATTCTATGTGTGACGGTAATTAATAATAGAATGTATGAGTAATTAGAGTTATCCAAAAATGAATTATCCTATCAATTGTCTTGAATAAAAAATTAGAAGATTGTGTTATTTTTATCGAGAAACCAAATGCCAAGACCTAGATGATCAACTAAGAATTGAAGGGAAAATTTGAGATACGCAGAACCCAATAATGAAAATGTTGAATAATAGGTTCTAAAAATAGAGAAATGGTGATAGATGTCCTCATCAATTTGTTGATCAAGCAAAGAGATAAAATAGATGTACTTGAGCAGGTTATTAACAATCTTAAGTCAAGGCAAGAAAATGTAGAAAACATATTGGAACTTAACCTTGATAATTCACCTGAAGAAAATCCACCACCAGTCAATGAAATGGAGGTTGTAGCTCCCAAAATTGAAGTTCCATTTTTGGATTTAAGCAAAGATTTGAAGAATATTTTGCCCCCTAAGTTTGAAGGGGAAAACAGTTAGGTGAAGGAGTTGAGAATTGGCTAAATGAGATGAATAATTACTTCAACTTGAGAATCCTATAATAATGCAACTAAAGTATTGTGGGGATCCTACCACTGGTAGGAGAGGCAACTATTTGGTGGACTAACATGAAGGAGTTGAATGAAATAACTAATGAAAATATGACCTAGGATCAATTTGATAGCCATTTAAAGAAGAGATGGTTATCCCAGTTAATATTTGATGAGAAGACAACTAAATTTCATAATCTAAGGTAGGGAGGTATGTTAGTCCAATAGTATTGGGATAGATTTGCCAAATTACTTAAGTATGTGCCCATGTACCAGAAGGATGAGAGAGGTCAGACTAGAAAGTTCATCCTAGGACTAAATGCAAACATAAGAGTAGAAGTAGATATGCACGGCCCTAAGAACATGAATGAAGTGATAGAAAAATCTCTCAAACAAAAATGAAAGTTGCAAGCCATAGCTATGGTGAGACAAAACTTTAACAATGACAAAAATAGAGCCTTCAAAAGGAAACCAAATTTCATGGGAGAGAAAGTTATAGATAAAAACCCAAGAATAAATCCAATAGGAAGAACACCCCCACCCAATCAAAATCAGAGAAATAATTTTGGAAGGAAAAACAATAGGGTATGAGATAATAACAAGAATGATCAAAGGAATTACAATTACCTAATGTATCTTCCACGTATTTCTAGTGATGCCTCGAGGAACCTAGTACCAAAAGGCCCACTAGGAGGATGTTTTTCTTGTGGAGGAAATCATTATGCCTGAGAGTACCCAAGGATGTAGGGACAGATAAGGGTCAATTAGCCTCAGAGAGAACCATATAAAAGGATCAATGTTGTAATAAGGAATCACCAAAATAGATACTAGAATGTGCCAATTGAAGCTACGAGTATATTATTGGGTAAACCCATTTTAATTTTCATAGATACTGGTTCATCAAAATGTTTCATTTCTCCAGAATTAGTAATAAAAATGTCTCTTCTAGTGAATTGAAAGAATGCATCATGGACAGTCCCATATGGGGATAAGGCAATCAAGGAAGTGTCTCAATGTCTACCCAAAGCAAATATATAATTTCTAGATTTTGAGACAAGCTTAGACTTGTTTGTAGCACCTTTAGGAGCCTATGATATAATAATAGGGATGAGTTGGCTCACCAAGTACCAAGCTAAAATAGATTTTTATAGCAAGTTGGTTAGGAGTTACAATGATGAGGGGGGATGGATCATGATTCAAGGGGGTCATAGTCCCATAAAAATAAAAACCATATCAGTTATGTAGTTGAAGGAGAGAAGGAATGGAGATCTAATATTCATGGTAATGACAGATGATAAAGATGAAAGCAAAGATGAACCAACCCTAGAAGGGTATCCATTTCTAAGGTAATTTGAGGATGTGTTTCCTAAATAATTACCTAGTATTACCCCTAAGAGAGAATTTGATTTCTCAATTGATATTGTACTCAGAGCTGATCCAGTTTCTAAATCACCCTTCAAAATGAACAAAAATGAGTTGATAGAACTTAAAATTTAGCTAGAGGAAATATTGAGTAAAGGATTGATTAGACCAAGTGTGTCCCCTTAGGGAGCTCCAATCTTATTTGTTAAAAATAAAAATGGAACTCTAAGATTATGCATTGACTATAGAATGAAGAATAAGGTCACAATTAAAAATAGATATCCCCTACCTACATTAGAAGATCTCTTTGAGAAAATGAAAGGAGCAATAGTTTTCTTGAAGATAGATCTTTGATCAAGATATCATCAACTAAGAATTAAGGAGGAGGATATTCCTAAAACTACTTTCAAGACTAGATATGGACACTATGAGTTTACTGTAGTACCATTTGGGGTAACAAATGCTCTTTCAACATTTATGAACTTAATGAGTAGTGTGTTCCATAATTACCTGGATAAGTTCATCTTGGTGTTCATATAAGACATTCTAATTTACTCTGAGAGTGAGGAAGATCACTTAACACATCTTCAATTAGTTCTTCAGAGGTTGAGATAACTTAAACTATATGGTGAGTTGTCCAAATGTGCACTCTTTAAGAAGGAAATTCACTATCTAGGCCACATCATATCCAAAGAAGGAATTGCAGTAGATCTAAACAAGATAAAGGCAATAATGGAATGGTCAATTCCCAAGAACATATCAAAAGTAAGGAGTTTCATGGGATTATCAGGATATTATAGGAGATTTGTTGAAGGTTTTTCTAAGATCACCAACCTAATTATGATAGTACAAAGGAAAGGTAAGAAGTGTATATGGACAAAGCAATCTGATAAAACTTTCCAAATTCTTACGAAAAATTTGATGATGACACCCATCTTGAAGGTATCCCATTTGAATGGACATTTCATGGTTGTAATATATGCATCCATCAAAGGATTAGGAGGGGTACTCATTTAGAATGATGGCGTAGTTGCATGAGTCCAAGAAATTGAAAACCCATGAAGTAAATTATGCCCCTCATGATTTAGAATTGGTGGCAATTGTTCATGCCTTACAGAAGTGGAGACATTTCCTTATTAGGAAACCTTTTGAACTAAAACTTGACCATTAAGGGCTAAAGTACATATTCACTCAACACAATCTAAATGCTTTGAAAAGAAGGTGGTTGGAGTTCTTGAGTGATTATGATTTTGAAATTGAGTATATCAAGGGAAAAGACAATAGGGTTGTCGATGCTTTGAGTAGGAGAAGACACTTGATGAATATAACAATGCTTAGATTTGTTCTAAAAAGGAAAATAATGGAAGTACAAAAGCAATATCCTTGATATAATCAAGTTAGAGTAATGATAGAATAAAATGTAGAAGACCCAAAAATTGAAGGATATACCTTGGACAGTGAGGGTTTGCTTTGGTATAAGAATAGGATCTATGTTCTAGATGTAGAAGACTCAAGGAAGATAATTTTGACTAAATTTCATGATACACCCTACTCAAGTCATCTAGGGGTAAACAAATTGTATGTTGATCTCAAAAAACTATACTTTTGGTAGGGGATGAAAAGAGATATAATATTATATGTGGCATGATGTTTGGAATGTCAGAGGGTTAGTAGAACACTAGCATCCTATAGGAATTTTATATCCATATGACATTCCACAATATAAAAAGATGTCATTATATATTTCATACAAGGATTACCTATGACACCCTACAGTCATGATGTTGTTATGGTGGTAATTGACAAGCTTACAAAGGTAGCACATCTCATACCCAATAACTTGACTGATGATGCACCAACCTTAGCCAAATGATTTGTGAAGGAAGTGGTTAGATTGCATGGAGTTCCAGAAAAGATCATATCAAATAGAGATTCCAGGTTTACTTCAAGGTTTTATATGACCCTATAATCATCTTTAGGTACACAATTAAACTTTAGCTCTGCATTTCATCCTAAGACAGATGGGCAAATAGAAAGGACAAATCAGGTTGTAGAAGACCTCCTAAGGATGTATTGTATAAATCAAAAAACCAAATGGGAAACGTATCTCCCATTGGTAGAATTTTCCTATAATAACTCATTTCAAACATATTTAGGTATGACTCCATTTAAATCTCTATATGGGAGAAGTTGTTGAACACCACTTAGTTGGGATAACCTTGAGGACAAAATAGTAATCGGTCTTGAAATATTGAAAGATATGAAGGAGCAGGTGAAAATTATAAGGCAGAGGTTGAAGTAAGCATCAAACAGATAGAAGAGCTATGTAGATAGGAAGAGAGTTCACAGAGAATTCCTGATTGGTGACAAAGTGTTTTTAAGGGTTAGACCACACAAAAGTTCCATAACCTTTGGAAAAAAGGAAAGTTAGCTCCTCGCTTTGTATAACCTTTTGAGATCCTAGAGAGAATCAACCTAGTAGCCTATCGATTGGCCTTACCCCCACAGCTGAGTCACATTCATGATGTATTCCATGTGTCATTTCTTAATAAATATGTACCTGATAATAAACACATTTTAAACTGAAATGCCTTGTAAGTCCAAGAGCCTGATAGAATAACAATAGAGTCATACAGAGTGCTAGAGAGGTACTAGTACCAATTGTGCAATAGAGAGGTTGATCAGTACAAGGTACAGTGGGATCAATATGGCAAAGGAAGTACAACCTGGGAGGACACTAAAGAAATGAAAAACATGTTTCCATTTTTATTTTAAATCTATGAACTTAATCAAAATTTTGTAATGCAATGGGACAACACACAATTTAAGGGGGGAGGATGTCACGACCTCTCTTCCTGCACTGTGGACTTGTGTTCATATTCTAAGTTGATTTGGACCTCATTTAATATTTTATTATTAAAATGAGTTGATTTTTTTTAAGTTAGATTAAATTTTGTGATTTTCAAAGAGCTATCAGGTCATCTAAAGTATTTCTCAAGAAAGCAAGGTACAATTTTATTTCATTTTTCAAATTTTCAAAAAAAAGGGAATTAAATTGTTAAAGTATTAAAGCTATTTCTTTTCATAGAAAAGTATAAATGCAATGTTGTCTTAATATATATGCATAAAATAATAAATGGATTAAATTTAGACAAAAATTCTATCAGTTTGATAAAATTGGAAATCATCAAAAATTAATTTTTTTTATAAAAATGAACTTTTCTTTTATTTAATTATTTTAATTTTAGAACTTAAAAAATAAACTATATTTCATAAATAGTTCATTTATTTTAAATTAAATATATTTTTCATAGATAATTTTTAAGATTATTAATTAATCATAAATTATAAATAATTTTAGTTTATTAATTAATTACCATTTCATTTTAAACCAATCTAACCTAAACCACCCTAACCTACCACCTCACCCTAGCCTACATGCTAAGCCTACACTCTAACTAAATCCATGCATGCAAATTGACCATGCCACACAGTGAAGGGAAAAAATATTAGACTTAGGGTTATAAAATATCTTTCACTCAGTTTGGATTAACCACTCTCAGTTGAATTGACCCACTCCACCTGCATCCACCTTAACTCGTGCAAAAGCTTGAAGGATTTGCCATGTTGAATGCCACTTAAGAGATAGTTAAATCCATTTGAGTTGAGTTAAAAAGCCAATCAAAGTAGAAATTTGAGGAGAGAATCTGGAAGAAAAAGGTTATAAAGAGCAGATCAATGCCAAGTGGAAAGGAAGAAAAATTTACATGAAAAAAAATATAAATAGTGATCAATGCTGAGAGAAGAAAGGGGAGTTCGATGTTTTAAAACGGAGAAGGGGAGAAGAAGATCGACGTAGGTGGAGAGAAGGGTTCAGCAGTAGAGAGGGATCGATGCTGGAGGGGGTAGGATCAAAATCAATGCATAAAAAGGAGAGGTAAAAATAAGATCAATGCCTTCTTCCTTGCCTTCACGCAATCTCTATTATATCTACGCCCAGGTATATAATAGTCATCTTCACCACTCTGCATCACATAATAATTAGTTTTTTCAAATGTAGAATAGATAAATAATTATATTATCGGTTAAGAACATTACATCATAATTATTGCTTATTAATTGCTTTTGTACAATCTATGAATAAATTTTATACATAATTTCATTGTTATGATTCATGAACAATCAATATGGATATTTCATGCGGTACCTCAAATATTTTTAATATTAACAAACATATATCATAGACATTATGTAAATAACAATAATGTAATAAAGAAAATAGATATTCGTGAGACATATAAATATGAGCTCATTTAGCATTAGTTAATAAATACAATTTTACATCATGTATCTATTTACACTAACTTATTAAGTACATTTGATATTAACTAATCATAATTATTAATATTTTTAAGGCAAGAGAATGTTTTGTTATTCAAGTTTATGAAAAGTTACATACATAAACCTAGATTGTGAGAATATTTATTAGATACATGAAATTTTCATAAAGCCAATCTAAGTTGGCATAAAACAATATTCCGAGTGGACCCTTAAATTGATTGTTGTTGAGTTTTGATAATTAATTCGATTATCATTAAGATTAGTATGAAAATAAATATCCTTCATTCTAGGGTTGAACCCTCAAATTTTAGAACCCTCCTTTCAAACGTATAAAGGATTTATTTAAATTCAAGTTCAATAAACTCCTTGTGTATAAGTTATTATTTTTAGAAAAGTTTACCTAAATAGACTAAAGATATAATTATCTAGAATAAACATGGTTGACAATCAACATGATGACTAAACTAGGAGATTACGCTTCCAATTTCCTACTAACTAATTTATTTTTGAAATATAATGGATTAATTTATTTCAAGTATTGTTTACTTTTCAAATCTCAAACTTAGATAAAAAATTTAAGGTTAAACAAAACTACGCAACATTTTAAATTAAGCGGTGCTTCTGGCTCACATTTATGTGTAATGTCATCATGTTTGAGCTACTGCATCTATAGCCTAACACAACTGCAACAATGACATCTGGGCATTATCCCTATAAACCATCAGGGAGAAATAAAGACCATATCATGTCATTAAGACCAAGGAGTGGGATAATCCCTCTTGGTCAACAAAACTAATTAAGATAAGAAAATGACATCAACTACCTTAAACGATTTTGACTTGTGAACTTATGAAATAGAATGGAGAAAGCACATTTCTTACTCAAAACTTGGTACCACCAAAAATGAGAAATAAAAACTAGGATTGAGAACGTTAAACCAATTATTATCAGGAAACCACCAACCATATGGCTCTTAGATCGACACCAAGTGAAAAAAGGGAAATTTTGAATGAAAAAAAAGTTTATAAATAGTGATCAATGCTGAGAGCAGAAAGGGGAGTTTAACACTTTAAAATAGAGAAAGGGAGAAGAAGATCAACATAGGTGGAGAGAAGGGTTCAATGGTAGAGAAGGATCGATGCTTGAGGGGGAAGGAGTAGAATCAACACATAGAAAGGAGAGGTAAAAAGAAGATCAATGCCTTCTTCCTTGCCTTCATGCAATCTATGTTATCTCTATGCCTAGGTATGTGACCAGTCATCTTCACCACTCTACATCACATAACAATTGTTTTTTTCAATGAAAAATAGGTAAATAATTATATTATCGATTAATAACATTACATCATAATTATTGATTATTAATTGCTATGGTACAATTTATGAATAAATTATATGCATAATTTCATTGTTATGATTCATGAACAACCAATATGGATATTTAATGTGGTACCTCAAATATTTTTAAATTTAACAGACATATATCATAGACATTATGTAACTAACAATAATGTAATAAAGAAATCAAGTATTCCTGAGACACATAAATATGAGCTCATTTAGTATTAGTTAATATATACAATTTTACATTATGTATTTATTTACATTAACTTATTAAGTACATTTGATATTAATTAATCATAATTATTAATATTTTTAAGGAAAGAGAATGTTTTGTTATTCAAGATTATGAAAAGTTACATACGTAAACCTAGATTGTGAGAATATTGATTAGATACATGAAATTTACATAAAGACAATCTAATTTGGCATAAAACAATATTCTGAGTGGACCCTTACTTTGATTGTTATTGAGCTTTGATGATGAATTTGATTATCATTAAGATTAGTATGAAAATAAATATCCTTCATTCTAGGGTTGAACCCTCAAATTTTACAACCTTCCTTTCAAACGTATAAAAGATTTATTTAAATTCAAGTTCAATAAACTCCTTGTGTATAAGTTATTGTTTTTAGAAAATTTTACCTAAATAGACTAAAGATATAATTGTCTAGAATAAACATGGTTGAAAATCAACATGATGACTAAACTAGGAGATTATGCTTCTACTTTTCTACTAAAGAATTTGCTTTTGAAATATAATGGATTAATTTATTTCAAGTATTTTTTACTTTTCAAATCTCAAACTTCGATCAAGAATTTAAGGTTAAACAAAACTATGCAATGTCTAGAATTAAACAATGATTTTGGCTCATATTTTTGGATAATGTCATCACACTTGAGCTACTACATTCATAACCTAATACAACTACAATAACGACATCTAGGCATCATCCCTATAAACCATCGAGGAGAAATAAGGACCATATCATGTCATTAAGACCAAGGGGTGAGATAATCCCTCTTGGTCAACAACACTAATTAAGATAAGAAAATGAGTTAAACTACTTTAAACAATTTTGACTTGTGAACTTATGAAACAAAATGGAGAAAGTACATTTCTTACTCAAAACTTGGTACCACCAAAAAGGAGCAATAAAAACTAGGATTAAAAATGTTAAACCAATTATTATCAAGAAACCACCAACCATATGGCTCTCAAATAATGAAACTTTGGCAACAACAATTGTATAGATTAGGTGGTCTAAAATAAGAATAAAAAATATTGTTGATGTAAATAAAAATTAGAAAGGGGATGTAGCTTGAAAATATTTTTTTATTTCTTGTTAAATTTTAGGGCTAGTTTAGTTAAATAAGTATTTAGTCACTTAAATTGATACTTTTACATTCCAAATTGGGTAGCAATCATAGAGGAACTGTCTAAGGAACTGGGCCCTAGAAAGGGTTGTATACCCAGATTAATAGTTCACAAGAAACTTAGAATAGAAAATAGAACTAAATGCATACTACACCTTGATCCTATTTGGAAGCAGGTATGTAGGTAGTCTGGGAAGCAAAAGATGCTTCCAATATGTTGGTGAACAGGATGGGGTTTGGGATTGTGTTCTAAACAAGATTAAAGTTAAATGAAAAGGCAAGATCATTATAATAATACCATAGTTTAAATAAACAAAGCAAAGATAAGAATTAGGTGATATACTCAAAAGGATCTTGATTGGATCATCATAGTTCTCAAGGCTTTAAGCTAAATTATGAGGTAGAATGTGACTTTTTGTTATATTTTTTATACATGCTACTGTCACTATGACCTCAGTGCTTATCTAGCAGAGATGAGTGGTGAACAGTGAGCGATTTAAGATCTAGTTGATCCTGATGAGTCAAGTCTCTAGCCAGAGCATAACCTACTCATGTGTAGATGTCTAATATGTATGATTAGATGCTTGCCTATTTGGCAAATGATATTAGATGCCTAACCTATATGGTTAGATGCTTGCCCAATTAGCCAAAGATATCCAATAGGATAAAGTATACCTAAGTTATATTCATAAACATATATATGTGTGTGTGTGTGTGTGTGTGTGTGTGTGTGTGTGTGTGTTTTAGGATAGGAATTGTGGTCTCTACACTATGAGTGCTCAACTCCTTCAAATATGTATAGTTTAGGTGTCCAAATCTCTCATACCAAAGCTGACTCTCAAAATATGCATGAGAAACTAAACACATCCCTAAAGGAGTATTATCAAAACCATCAAAATAATAAAGTTTGTAACTATGATTAACAACACCCTATGCAATAAGTTTGTTTGGCTCTAACAAACTCAAACTTTAGCACCCTGTGGTGTGAAAGTAATTGTTAAAAAATATTGAAACTTTTTTAGAAGATGAACGCATGTTAGAAAATAAAGGAGCTTCGAGGCACCAGTAATTTTAAAAATAACTTATAAAATGATGCCAAAATGGACCATAGAGACATTGAAATGTGTTAGACTTATTGATGTTGCGAAAATAGGTACTTGAACTACACATATAGCCACAAAACAAATAAACAAGTTCCTAGAAGAGATTCAAGATAAGATAAAAAAATTAGCATTGAAAACCCTTGAAAATAACAAATCAATATTTATTTTGATTCAAAATAATAAATATTAAAATATTATTATAGGGTAAATGCATTATTTTGGGGAAAAAAAGTGCCCTAGCCGTGGACATGAATTTCTTAAAATTTCAAAAATCTAAACTTCTATAGATAATTTGAGATGTCTACACTCCAAATTTTAAGATGGTGTAAGAACATGAAATGTATAATTTCAAGTCTAGTTTCCAAAACACTAAATGTTTTTAAAAATGGTTAAGTATAACTTCTTCAAACATATAAAATTTGAAAAGGAACACTTATTTTTAAAATAAAACATAGTAGATAGACGGCCATGTGGCACACCATTTTTTTAGCATCATTTAATATTCTTTAAAACCCTTTGGGGAAAAGTTAGATAAGATCTTCTAGTTTGTGACTTGTATTTTTTTATATTATTTCAATAAATAATTTTTTATGAATTTTTCAAGTACATAGATCCTAAAAACTAACAAAAAATGAATAGTCGTCTGTGTGACACGCCTAACTACCTCAAAAAAATAAAAATCAATTTTTTTTAATGTGTGTAGAGTTAAGCCTCGTTTGTGACCATATAACTTGTTTTTAACTTAGATCAATAAAATACAAATTACATGAGCATGTATATGCATGTATGCTTACAATATGTAGTGGCCTAAAAAAGGTATAATTAGAAATCAACATAATTTGAAACCTTAAATTAGTCCAAAAATTATAAAAATCATATTTTTGGAAAGATAAAAGCATTCTCATCGTGATGGTATTAAGTTTTTGAATTTTTACATTGAAAGTCTTAGTGTATTTGGAGATCAAAGTTGATTTTGTTATTTTTTTATCATAACTCTCAAACTCGGTTGGAGATTGACAGGTCCAAGCCTTAGGCTCAGGAATCCAAGCCACCAAAAGGCATGGGATTTGAATTCAAATTCAAATAGCATGATTGCATTAATAATGAAATCGTGATATTAATATGATCATGTTATTAACTAAGTTATTTAATCATGTTACTTAATAACATGATCACGTTATATATTCATAACACCCAAAAACTTGAATTTTCTCTTTACTTCAAATTTTTTATATGACCTTATATGTTCTTGAAATCCCTAATAGTGGTGTTATTTCATTTGATATGATAAATGTCCCTAACCTTGGATAGTGAGTTAAGGTGTCATGGTATCACATTAGACTTAAAAAAAATTAAAGGCATTTTAATATGTTGACTTGACCACTTATAATTACTTGGTTTTAAGGTGTAACTCATTATACATTTTACGATATAACTTATTTTATCACAAGCTATTATAAAATGCTTTTTTTAAACTATGGCCAAAACTTAGCCTTTGGATTACCAATCTAGATGTGCATCTGAAGTAAATTGGGGCTATTTCAATCCCCTTCAACCTAATTACATAAATATTAAATGTGATTTGGGGGTTGATCAGCTCCAATTTCATTAGCTCGATTGAAGAATAGAAACATAATTTATTTATATGAAATTTGTATATGTATAAAATTTGGTTTTGAGCCTAATAAACTTGATGTCATCAGCTAATAAATATAAATGTCAATTAGTTCAATTATGGAGGTAATTAAGGGCAAAATGAGCCACATGAACGTATTTTAAATTATATATTCGATGTTGTTTGGATTGAAATTAACTGTAATATAATGTCATATATAATTAACCAAAGAGTTGATTCATTTAATTTAGGGGGTATTTGAGGCCAATTTGAACCCCTTAAAGAGCAAGATATGATTTGGGGTAAAATTAAAAATTTGATTCTATCATAAATTGATCCAATTAGTCAAATTATGTAATTACGACCTTAATTTTGATAAAATTGAGCCCCTAAACCAAATTTATGTCTCAAAATATTGTATAATATGTATTCAACATGTATGGCTTAATCAACCCTATTTTTACTAGAAATGCAAACATGTTAAGGTAATTGTCACAAATACGTGAACAAGCAGCTCAAATTTCTTTTAATTATCCTAGTGATTAGACCCTATATATAATATCTTAAACCCTAAAACCTATGCCATTTAACTTTAACCCAATACCATTTACCTTAAACCCTAAGCCATAAGCCCTAAACCCCAAACCCTTTAAATTGTAAACCCTAAACCAATAAATTTAGACCTAATTAACACCATTTATATATAGTAAGAATTAGGTTCATAGGGATGAAATTAATCAAAATTGCATCACTCATTACCACAATTGACTTGATTAGCTCAATCTATGATGATGTGGGGCTAATTGAGTCCAAAATCACATTCTTTACTCACAAATCTAGGTTGATGGAGCTCAAATTTTCCCCAATCACCATCATGATTGATCTTATATACCTTAATCCCTAATCCCTAAACTCTAAACCATAAATATAAACTCTTTAAACCTTGAACCAATCATTTTATCCCAAATTAGCATCATTTAGACTAAGAATTAAGTTCAAAGGGCTTAGTTTAGTCTAAATCACATGACTAATTGCCCCATTTGACTAATTCACTCAATCTTCATGATGACATGGGGTATAATGGTAACCCAAAAACACATTCTATAGTCACAAATGGGTTGAGGTGATTCAAATTATTCTCAATTATCTTTACGATTGACCTGGTGTACACTAAACCATATATACATTAAAACCTAAGCCCTAAACCATAAACCCTAAACATTATACCATAAATTATAAACCATAAACTTCCCCTATTTACCAGTTAATTTAGTCTTAATTAACATCCTTTGTAGTAATAATTACGTTCACATGGTATAGAGCAATTAGACATTATATACATTTTCTTAAACCTAAACCATATGCCCTAATCCCTAAAACATAAATTGTAAGCCATATTACCTAATGCCCACTACATGTCACAAACATACATGCCTTATGATATAATTGATTTTATCATGAGATTTCATAAAATGCATTTTTTAAACCTATGGCTAAAACTTAGCCTTTGGAGTGCTAATCTAGTTATGCATCTAAAGTAAATTATGGCTATTTCAAGGCCCGTCAACCTAATTTCATGACTATAAAATTTGATTTGGGGTTTGATCAGCTCCAATTTCATTAGCTTGATTGAAACAAAGAAACATTATTTACTTATATGCAAGTTCTACATGTATAGAATGTGGTTTTGAGCCCAACAAACTTGAATTCATGTACTAATGAATGCAAATGTTGATTAGTTAAATTATACAGGTAATTAGGGTCAAAATGAGCCACATGAACCTATTTCATATTGTATATGATGTGATTTTAGAGTGAAATTAACCCTAGTGTCATGTCATATATAATTAACCAAAGAGTTGATTCATTTAATCAAGGAAGCATTTGAGACCAATTTGAACCCCTTTAAGAGTAAGATATGATTTGGGGAAAAATTAAAAGATTGATTCTATCATGAATTGATCCAATTAGTCAATTTGTACAATTAAGGGCATGATCTGAGCAAAATTGAGCCCCTAAACCAAATTTATGGCTCAATTGACTGTATAACATGTATGCAACATGTACATGTCTTAACTGGCCTTGCTTTTATAAGAAATGCAAACATGAAGGTAATTTTTATAAATAGGAGAACAAGCATCTCAAATGTTCTTCAATTACCTTAATGATTAGAACCCTATAACATTTAACTTTAACCCTATACCATTTACCTTAAACCCTAAGCCATAAGCCCTAAACCCCAAACCCTTTAAATTATAGACCCTAAACCCTAAACAAATAAATTTATCCCCAAATAACATCATTTATATATATTAATAATTAGGTTCACAAAGATGAAATTGGTCAAACTCACATCACTTATTAAACCACAATTGACTTAATTGGCTCAATCTATGATGATGTGGGGGCTAATTGAACTCAAAATCACATTCTTTAATCATAGATATAGGTTCAAGGAGCTCAAATTTTCCCCAATCACCTTCATGATTTTATCTTATATACCCTATGCCCTAATCCTTAAAGTTCATAATCCCTAAACTCTAAACCATAAATATAAACTCTTTAAACCTTGAACAAATCATTTTAGCTCAAATTAACATCATTTAGACTAAGAATTAAGTTCTCAAGGCTCAGTTTGGCCTAAATCATATGAATAATTACCCTATTTGACTAATTTAATCAATCTACACAATGACATGGGGTATAATGACAACCCAAAAACACATTATATAGTTACAAATGGGTCTAAGTGATTCAAATTGTCCTTAATTATCTTTGTGATTAACCATGTGTACCCTAAACCATATATACATTAAAACTAAAACATAAACCATAAACCCTAAACACTATACCATAAATTGTAAACCATAAGCTTTCCTTATTTACCTATTGATTTAGTCCCAATTAACATCCTTTGTAGTAATAATTAGGTTCACATGACAAAGAGCAATTAGACATTATATGCAGGTCCTTAAACCTAAACCATATGCCCTTATCCTTAATCCCTAAGCCCTAATGCCCATTACATGCCACAAACATACATGCCTTACAATATAATTTATTTTATCACAAGATGTTATAAAAATGCATTTTTAAAACTGATTGCCAAAACTTAGTCTTTAGAGCACCAATCTAGATATGCATTTAAAGTAAATTGGGGCTATTTCAAACCCCTTCAACCTAATTTCATGACTATAAAATTTGATTTAGGGGTTGATCAACTCCAATTTTCCCCAATAACCTTCATGATTGTACCTTATATACCTTAAAAACTATACCCCAAGCTCTAATCCTTAAAGTTCCTAATCTCTAAACTCTAAACCATAAATATAAACTCTTTAAACCTTGACCCAATCATTTTATCTCAAATTAACATTATTTATACTAATAATTATATTTACGATTGACCTTGTGTACCCTAAACCTAAGCCCTAAACACTATACCCTAAATTATAAACCAAAAACTTTCCATTTTTACTAAATGATTTAGTCCCAATAAACATCTTTTATATTAAAAATTAGGTTCACACATGGCATAGAGTGATTATACCTTATATACACCCTTACACATAAACCCTACATGCCCTAATCCCTAAACCCTATACATTAATGCCTTAATCATTAATCCATAATCCCTAATCTATATTAAGTATATTGTGATCACATTAGTTAATAAAGTGATCACGTTATTTAATAACACAATCACATTATTCTTAATATATAAAACATTCGATTCTCAATGTTAATGTTTTACCCCAATTAAGTATTAAGACTAACTCAATTTCATTATTATATAACAAGATCACATTATTCTTAATATATAGTTCTCAATATGTATGTTGAAGCAGAACCTAGTATAAAGAATAATGCAATATTATTATTATTATTATTATTATTATTATTATTATTATTATTATTATTATTATTATAGACTAAGCTCACTTTTCAATGCCTATTTTTAACCCAAATCAAGAATTCTATCCCCATAAACATTCTCTGCATACTTCTATGGGATCTATGGTACCTATGTACTTTTGACTCCACCTTTGAAAAGCTATCAATTGTCCTTGATGGGTGATAGATCAAATTTAGGGAAGTGAAAGATATTGAAGAAAAAAACACTAGAGGAATTAGAATATTTGATAGATAAAAACAAGATATGAATGCAAAAACTACATGGTAGATAGGATATAAACCCTGATCTTGTTGAACCAAATGCCATAGATAATGAGCCAATTGATAATAATGAATTAATAAATAATGAAATTGACCATAATGAATTTAATAATGATGAAATTGACCATAATGAAATGAATAATAATTAAATTTATAATAATGAATTAGATAATGTTGAAAGTTTACATTCAAAGTTCTAAGTTTATGACTTTTTGGATGACGAGTCTATGTATGATGATTCACCCCCATAAATTAAGAAAAATTGATGGAAATAAATAATGATGAAATTAACCATCAATAAAATTTCATGGAAACATATAATGAATAAATAAATAATGAAAAAAATGTCATCCAACCTCTAAACAATGAAAGTAATAACGATTTTGAAACACCCTCTCAACAAATTCCACCATTAAAAACACCTCTAAGAATTATGTGTAGAAAAGACAAGTACTTAATTGATGTCGATGAAAATATTTTAAAACCAATGCATAACAAAATGTCTAATCACCATTCAAGAAGACCGGATCAACAAATTTTGGATACTTTATTTCATAATTTGGATTATAATAGTCAAAGATGTTAATTATCTATTTCATTGATAAAATTGACTAAGATGAGACTATAATGTATACATTAGGACTAAGAACATCTAACATGGATTATAGAAACAATGAAATCATTGAAAATCTACATAATGCATATCATACTATAGGCCCAAAATCATGCACCCAAGATTGTAGTGTTGTCTGATGTATACTTACAACTTGTGCAGTAAGTGACCAAATAGGAAAAAAACAAATAGTTTCAAAAACAAGCAAAATAATTAATATAAATAGAAAAACATTAATGAAATTAATTGAAATATGTGAAAGACTTAATGATCCTAATACCAATAAGCTCTAGGCATTCTCTAGTATAAATTCATGAAATGACAAGGCTATAGCCGACAATCTCAAAGAGTTTTTTGCTCAATTTTGGAAAGATAATACAAGAGTTTCTCCCAATGCGAGAGATATAGTGAAAAGAAGAGTTGGTTCTCATAACCATGAACTGCATCCAAAATATTTATTGGATATGACTCAAACACAATTTTTCTCTAAATTTTTGGAAAAATATTCACATATTTTTATTTGTCAAAGATATTTTGAGATGGCCAAATATTTTTATGTAAAAATAAATCACACCCGCACCACTTATTGTTGTAGGAAACATGTTGAAGTTTCAATGTACTATGATGTTTTTTTCCATATTTATTGTACTTTACATATTAACAAAAATTTTTAGGAGTGTGGAATTGAATTACCACAAAAATCAGCCAGGGGATTTATTCTATCTTTTTCAAAATATCATATGGACAATTATTTTACAACAAATCATGGTAAAATAAAAATTACAACATTTGTGGTGGATTGCCAAATTTAAAAAAATATATCCATGAGGAGATTACAAGTGCAATTAAATAGGAATTAGTTAGTTTAAGCAAATATAAATTAGTGACTTATCAAGTAAAAGATGGAAAAGAATCTAAAAGGTGTGAGCTTGTTACAAAAAAGATACATGTTTCCAAATTTTTGGTCAAATTTAGGGAGAAAATTGTTTATGAGTATGCAAGGTACACACATAGGGCTAGATGGTTGGATGAACATTTCAAGATAAACAAAGATAAATTCCCACTTGATTTGATTGTTTTAGTAGTTGACTTTGCTAAAAATTACACATTCAAACCACAAATATAAGTTCAATCATAGTATTACAACTCATCATAAGTTGCCATATTCATGCATGCTCCTGATAGTACGTAGTAAGAACAAAAAAAAATTAAGGGAGTATCATTTTTATATCAAAAATGACTGATCACATTGTTTAGAGTATGTACAAAGTTTTTTTTAGAAGTTCTATGAATAGATTAGTCAGATGAGCATTACTTTCAATCAACATTATATTTGGTCAAACAATTACACATCATAATTTAAAAATGCAAGAATGTTTAATTGGTTAAGTAGGATGCACATTACCACTAGTGTAGAACACATTTGAAGTTCCACCAAGGCTAGCCATGGAAAGGGGGAAAATGACGGTGTTGGAGCATGTGTAAAAAGAGCTATTTCAAGGGAGGAGTTAAAATTTTAAGAGGGTGTTCATTTGAAAAATGAAAAAACCATGGTTGCATGGTGTAATGAGAACATATGCCATGGTGCTCAACCAAATTATACTATTCTTAGACTTTTTTGGTTAATGACAAAAGAACACTTGGTAAAGTATGGAGATTGTATGACTCTATTGGGTTCAAGTGACCTCCACTCATTTCGTATCTCAAATGCAAGTTCTTAGACTGTTCATACGAGACACTTGGCATGTTTTTATTCTACATACATGGACTCTATTTGGAATGAGTGTGAGTCACAAGAGTGGGTGGATTATTGTAGTTTCTAACCTCTAATTCCAATCAACACATATCAAGTTCCAACAACATTTCAACTTATAAATATGACATCATTAGATGACTTGGACCATGTATCTAATCTAGTGTAGCCAAGTAGAATATTTTTCATTATGTACAATTTATTCTCATTATATATCTTCATATTGTCACTAAAAATGTTTTTTGTGATATAGGGCATGTTTTTGTAGTTATTGAAGATGAGGGTAATGAAGAGGGCACTAATTAATACTTGTGTCAGTGTGTAGAGAGAAAGAAAAAATTGACTTCCCTAGTTATAGATGGAAAAAACATTGACTATCCCATTAGGTCAATGGTAGTCACTGGAACTTGGTTTTTATGATATCCAATAAAATAGTTAGATCAATGGTTTTTTTAAGAGTTTGAAATGTACACAAAGATACTACACTATTCAATTTTGATTCTTTCACCAATTATTAAATTACAAAAATATCATGAGGCCATTAAATAGGAAACTATGAAAAGTTCAGGAGTCAGACCATGAAGCTATTCTTGATACTATCAAGGTTAGAGCAAATCCTAGTGGTTCATTAGATTGAAATATGTTGATATGTTGAATTTTCAAATGTAGACGTAATAAATTTTACCAAATATTTTTTATTTTCTAGGTAGTACATATGAATTTCATTTTTAATTACTTGCTAAGAATTTTTTGTAGGTTAGTAGTGTCAGATAAGCTTCCACCTCCACATGGTTGGCACCATCAATAGAGGATTATATATTCTTGAAGCTAAGATAATCTTTGATTGGACATGATCAAAGATTAATAAATGATTTACAAGTTTTATTTTATGTGTGTTTAAACTTAGGCTAAAAAATTGTATTTTTATTGTATTGGAAAAGGTGTTCTTGAGGCTAGAATGGGTGGTGGATTTGTCGATCGGGCCTGATGGGATGTCAAGAACCTAATATTAAACATTATTCACCCCTGCAGATGTGTTTATAGTGTCATTTTTCTATTATAAAACATCAAAATCATAATTATGCAACCATAACTTAAACTTTGAAAATATTTGTTGTCAGTGTTTCCATACTTTGGAACAATAGTGAAAATGCACTTCCAAGTGGATTTGAAATTTTTGGTGGTGTGATAACATGTATGTTTCCTATATGGACATGATTGAATTCATATATTCCTAGGTGGAGGTTCCAAAGGTAGAAATGTTAGTTGGAGCTCAAGAAGTTGCTTGCTCGATGCCAAAAAGTTGCATTTTTAAACCCCTCACTACAACTTGCCCAACAGATTGCTCTTGAAGGTTACGCCTGAGTGATATGAGGTGAGATTAAAGGGATTAAAGAGGCAAAGTAGGGATATGATGGCTCATATAAATTTTTTATAGGTCTTATTTTATGTGTGTTTGAACTTATAGATTTATAGAATTGAAAAGAACAATTTTTTAATCCTCATTTGTGTACAACATTAAATAGGAGATTCAATAGACAATATTTTTGAAGATCAAAACAACACTATAAAATAGCACACAATGAAATTAAAAAAGGAATATAAATTAGATAGATTACCATGATAGGCATACAATATAGGTACAGTGTGCAATGCCAATAATACATAGATTACCTTGATAGGCATAAAAAAAATTGCATCTACCAACATAGTATCTAATGTTGGATGAATGTCATATATGCATAAATAATGCCAAAAATACATAAATTTAGATATAGGCATATAAAAAAAAACATCTCATGTAAGGCATCGTATTCATCAAATAGACTCCTTCTCTTTGCCTTCCTCAAAGAAGACTCTCCCTAGGATGTCTTGCTAGTAGATGGAGACCCTTCTAGTACCTTGGATTTCTCCAAGGTCTGACTGTGGGTCCTATGCTCATAGCTTGCTTGAAACTAAACCTATTCAAATAAAAGTATTATTACAAGATTAACATAAAATGCATTCAACCAATTTTTTGTAAATTAATTTTAAACTACAATAAAAAATCATTTAAACTTGCACTTATTGCAAGCTTGAAGTCTGACTCAATCTATTTTTATGCTCAAACAAGTCAATGATAGGCTTAATTGTTCGAATAAGCATCTGAAATATGGGATAAACATGAGAAGTTTCCATAATAATCATCTGACTAGGACTATCAAATGTCATAGGATAACCCTTCATACAAAATACTTTCACATAAGTTATATTTGACCCAAGTATGTAGGAAAATTATTAAAACAAGTCTATTTTTACAATTCAAAATTACAAATTAATATATACCTCTGTCAGTGCATGTGTAAATGACATTTTAGTAGCAATGCCTATGTATGTCTCGACTCACAAACAGGAAGGAGTGTTTACTTAAGCCATCAACTATTCATATAAACAAGGTCTCACGTAATTTTATATAAAGTATCACAGAAATTATATATATATATATATATATATATATATATATATATATATATATATATATATATATGGCAATGTATTTCAATGTGTATATCATGAAAAGACAATGTATATAAAGAATCATGGAAGTTTAATTGCCATGCAATGTGCAATGGCCAATAATAGCAAGTATTTTTCATGTTAGAGGTAATATAAAAATTATAACACATGTAAATATTATTTGGATAGAGTAAAATGTAAATAAGTGTCTATTGTTTATGATCAATCTTATTGTGTTCATATCTCTAGTCAAAGAAGATTCAATTCAGTAGTCCACAGGTTCAAAGTGGTGAAACCCAAGTTTCAATACTCTATCTTTAGGCACAGTCAGAAAGAGGAGAACATATTCAATTTAAAGTGTCATTATAAATGATTGAAAGATGATTAAGTGATATACTATATATATGAAATTAATTTAAATAAATTTAAATTCTCAATACTATTTAGAAAATTCAGAATACATAGGAAGACTATATACAGCCCAATTAGTAACAATTCTGAGTTTGCATAGTCATAAAGAAAGACCATATAGAGTTCTTGGAAATAGAGTTGAGGATTTAAGGTATTGTGAATGTTATGGGATATTTTTTTCCATGTATGTTATTCTTTGAATTTATCTCAAATTAAGGTAAAGGGTCTTAAGGGTTTATTATATCCTATTTGTTGACATAGTCATGTTGGAGGGTTACATAAATTCTGTAAAACTACATGTTGGGAGTGATTTAGTATTGAGAAAGGAAAAATAATAGTTTGAGAAGATACATGGGGTAAGGTAAGATCCATTTCAATCCTTAGAAGATTTGATAAGGGTTAAAATTTCATTCTATCTCATTTATTATCCTCTTGAGTAGTTGTAGGACAGACAACATAAGTTAGGGTTTGAAACTGGAAAATGAGATAACAAGTGATTTAACCAATGAAAAGCCATTAAAATTTGTGGATAGGTTTATTTATATATGATTAATATAATTGTGAAGGTTTAAAATGGTTTGAGTCCATATGGTATGGTTTCATAGTTAGTAGCCTTGAATTAGGCGTAGGAGACCTAATTAGTCCTGAAGGGTGTTGAGTTGGGTGTTATCCCAAGAAAGTTAAATTATGAAAATCCCTACATGAGATATGTGATGTAAATGGGTATATTAATGTGGTTTTGGTTTGGTTGGGAGATTTTTAGTTTACTCATAACAAGGAGGTTTGCCTCAAAAAGGGCTAGTAGAAGGAAGGTGTCATAGAGGAAAGAAGATTTAAGTAAAGAGTTGAAGCTTGGGGGTTGTGTAGAATGGTTGGATGTATGAAATAAGATGTAATTAAGTATTTATATGTTATTATGTTTATTTTGGAAGGAAAAAATCAAATTAACATGCAGACCTATGAAAACACATAAGAAGATTGTAAAGAATAGAGTAAGGATAAAGAGAGAGAACATGAAAATAGAGTATGAACTAAGGAGGTTGATGTTAAAAGGAAATATTACAAAGGTATTTGATTAGTAAAATGACTTCAATTAGAGAAGGAGGATTAATTTAATACAAGGAGGCTTAAGAGCCATTGAGTAGGTAAGAGTGAACAAGAAAGACCTAGTAAATGCAAAGTGGTCAAAGAGATAAAGACGTTGAAGATAGAAGACAAAAAAGGACAAGAAAAGATTAGAGTTGGGTATTTGGCAGAGATAAATGTGTATTTCCATTCATATCAGGCAAGCTTGTTATAACCTTTGCATAAAGATACTTGATAGATAAATTTAACTTAAACTTGCAAGGAAAATATACATAAACTAAATGTATATAGATCATAATATTAACTCAAAATTTTACCTATATATAAGTAAAAGGTGTCATCTTACCATAAACAGATGCAGTAGTGGATGGACTAGTAGCTGGATCCAAAAATGTAAACAATATATTCATCAAATCAATGTTATAAATATTGATTGTGATGATGAAGGCACCATCACCTCTTGTGACATAAAAAATGACACGTGTATTATTAAATTTCTATGTAAATTAATTTTTAGTTAAATTAAATTTTCAAATATAACTTAACTTTGACATGACATTTATATAAAATATGCCTACATCTTTGTAGTCATTGATGTCTGTACACCAAATGTACATGCCAAAAATTCATCACTCATAATAATATTATCCAAACCCTTTGAACCACCAGCACCATCATGATCATAAGGTCTAGTTCATATAGCTCCACAAGAATTGTAAGGGTGTGATTGGATATGCACACTAGGTGGCATATCTCTAGCATCGGTTTGTGAGATCCTACTTGTATGTTGAATGAGTATATCAGTGAGTGAACTAAGAACATGTAAAGTGTCAATTTATATGACCTACTAAACTATAGAGGGGAGATCTTAGGCTCAATTGGTTTTTGAATATGGATCTTTATAGGCCAATTAGGTGCATGATGTGCCATGGTCAATCATTTGTAGATCCTTTCCCTCAGCCCTAAAACTCACTCTAATCAAAATAGTTCAGAATCTCATTGAGGAAAAACTTATAGCAAAGTTTCCTCAAAAATTATAATAGGACCTCGTGGTTGTTACATGATGGATAATGAAGTATCATCATCAATCCCAAAAATTAGCTATAATTAAATTATGTTGGTAGTGATGGATTGGAAAACATTTAGCAGTTATCAGAAATGGTGCATTGGTGGTTGGTTTAATAAAAAAGTTGAAAATGGAGGTTTTTGATATTTCTCTATTCTTGACCTCAAGTGCTAACAATTTATCAACATAATAAGCATTACAAATATCTTGATATGAAGCCCATTTATCAATTTGACTCATTATAAATTTAATTATACCTAATAATATTTATAGGGAATTAGCTAGATGGGTATGGTGGGTGTTGGTGGAAATGGGATCCCTCATTCTCCCGATTAATTCTTCAATTTCAATTTTATTTCCCACAATGTTGTCAACTAGATCCTAACTGCCTCGAGGAATTTTATGTAACTTTAGGAGGGTTAGGCGGAGGGTTATGAGGATGAACAAGAGGGTTTTTTGGAGAGTTAGTTAGAAGAACAGGGGAGTTATCAAGATGGGTTGTTCAATACAAACAAATTGCAACTAAAATTTACCAAAATTACTAACAATTAAGGTTAAATAATGAAAATTACTAAAAATTACTAAAATTTAGGGTTAACAAGTGTAGATTTTTATCACTTACCTCTTCTACATGGTAGCATCATCGATTAGTGGCTTCCTTAGATGAATTTAGCAGCTTCCTAACAAGACCTTGTCTCTCTCACCCAAAACATAATCGCAGAAGGTGAGGTTTGCAAAGGAAACTTGAATGCAAAATAAGGAATTTTGATTTTGGTTTTTATTTTTTATTTTTTTATCACACAAGTAATGTTATTGTATTATTAATGTGATCACATTATTAAAAATAATAATAATTTAATCATGTTATTATTTAAAATAATGTGATCACATTATTTAATAATACGATCACGTTATGGTTTGGTAATTATCGAACCATAATTTAAATAATGTGATTGCATTAATTAAATAATTCAACTTCATTATTTATTAACATGATTATGTTATTGAAAATGTCCATATAATTTCCCCCCAACTCTGTGCACTTAACCTATATATAGCATCCAAGACTTATACACTTGACAAACACCAATTATAGATCTACCCTTCATTTAGACACTCCTATGTTTTTATAGACTGAACCTATCATTGTAATGATCCATATCACTTGTACACTATATATATCTAAATACATGATTTATATCCTTCACTGGTAGTTACACACCTTCAAATTTTTCTACCCTACTTGACACTTGCATTTTGCATAGGGACACTAATGTCTAGTTTCCTTATCAAGTGTTTTTACCTCAAAATTCATCCAAATTGAAAGAATTTAAAAATATATGGGTTGGTATATTTTTATTATCTAACCCTCCCATGATATATTTTGAAAATGTGTGGAATAAATAGAAATCAAATCTTACTCATTGTTGATTTAAAAAATACCAAGAAAACACCTAGTCAAGCTCATTCAGCAAATTATAGAATCGATTTATACTGCCATATTATTCCCTATTTATATATGATTTATATGAGAAATAATGTTATAGGTATGAATCATTCAAATAAAATTCCATGAGCAACATTTTTTAAGTTATAAGGTAGATCATGTATGCCCTTGCATATAACATATTGCATCCTTGTACACACACAAGCCCATACTTAGGCGAGAAATATTTATGTTCAAGGCATTTTTCATAATATTGGATATGTAGGTAGTGTTCATTGACAAATGGGTCCTTTTGGTTTTCTAATTTGCGAGCCCACTAACCCCTTTTTGATAAGGTGACCTAACCTAAGGTGAAGAACTAGGGTTTGAAATATACACAATCATACAAACCATGTGTGCATAATCTAGATACATCAATATAAAGGTGACATAAAAACATAATAGGAATAGGTGATCATTTTTTATTAAAAAAAAATATTATGTATAGGATAAAAGCATCGAGCCATGGACACAAATTTCAACACAACTATTCAGGCCTCTAGAAACATTATTTTGGGAATATGATGATTAGATCCTAAGCATCATTCTACTTGATTCCAACTATGCAAATATTAGATTTTCGTACAGATATACAAACAAGCTAAGTATTATCTATTATTCACATAGTTATCATAATATTAATTGGTATTGTACTTTTGATATTTGATAAGTTTCCAAATTCAACATACTGTGTTATCTAAACTAATTTAATTAGCATGATTTATAATAATTTTCTTCATTTATTTGTTTAGGATATTTTACCCCTTCAACCCTCATAAAATATTAAAAAGGTTTAATTATTTGGTGAACATGGCCTTTTTGTCTTGTCATGTAAATCCTAGCTTACTCAAGGATTTTTAGCTTTTTAGGGTTTCTAATTTTAGTAATTTATAGATCTAATTTTTTCCATTACCTTATCATAACGGATTCTTCCCTAGAATTCATATGTCTATCCTATCCTATTCTCATTTCATTATTTATAACATTTAAAATGGATAACAAGGAACATCTTCTTCCTACTAACACTAAATAGGGTGATAGTTATTTTCCCTCTAACTAGGTCCATGTTATCACTACTCCAAAGAGTAAGGTAGCCCATTATATAATGATAAAAGAAGGTAATTGAAATACCCTTCCTCAAACATCTCATATAGATGGTGAGGATGTGATTATTCAATTTGAGGTACCTAGGGGTTGTGCTAGTGAAGCCCTAAAATATCAAATCATCACTATAGTAATAACCCTAAAATTTTGCAAAAGGAACATTAGTATTTCAGTTCCAAGATCACATTAATGAAAAATAATATTTCGTATAATAAAAAATTTAAATGTGCTAGTAATAATGATGAATTTGTATCTTATAGTAATTTTGTGCCCAATAAATAGTCATATCAAAATCATAAATTCAAATGGAATACATTTATAATCACTAATTTACATAATATGCAAAGGTTAACAATATTCCAAGTGAGATTCTAAAGGTGCTTCTTAGAAACAACTTGATAACACTACCTCATTTACATTGTTTAAGGAGATCAAAATATTATTTTGAATATCATAGAATGCATGGGCATCATACATAAATTTGTTTGGCTCTAAATAAGAAACCACAATGTACAATCTCGAGTGGTGATCCTATAATTGATACATAACAGCTTTAGCAATCATTCATAAAATTTTAAAAATCAATAATTCAAAAACTCAAAAAAATTAAATGTGTCAAAAATCTAAGAAAATATAAAAAAATATTCAACATACACGTGTTTACTAATTCCTTAGTATCTATGTTGTTTACTTTATGTTAGTAGATACCATAATTTATTTTTTATATATGCATATTTTAGTGTGATACATGTGCATGCAGATGATGGATCTTTATTCTTCTTATGTGACACACCATATCAAGAGCATCTAACTTATATTTGATCATGATTGATATAGGTTATATTATTTTATGATCACTTTTGATAGCTATCAGACCAAGAGAGGAAGTTAAAAAATACCTCATAGACAAAATGTTTTACACAACATAAAATTATTATTATGTCAGATGATATTTACAAGAAAGGTGAAATATTATAAAAATTTCATGGGTGGTTATGGGATCCAACTAACCCGTGAACCAACCATTTATTTAGAAACATAAAAGAAATAAAACAAGTAAATAAATGATATAAACATAATTGTGGATCATAAATGACCCAAAAAACTTTCCCTTGATCCAAAGGGACATGGAAGATGAAATAAATAGAAAAATGACTCTAAATTCATCAAAGAAACTTTGAAACAACTATAATTAGTGTACTTTACCTCTTGGTATTAATCAAAATTCATGTCATTCCACAAAAATGTCTACCTTATGAGTTGTGGCATAAAACACTAATAAACATGATCAAAGTATGTTCATCCCTATGATCATTCATACAATACTATAGTACAACATGATAAAATCATGTCCAACTACATCAACATAAAATCCCATCTAAGTGATGTCACTTACTAGCCTATACTATGTATGGCACATCTCTCAAATGTCTAACAAACACTTATAACCTTTGTTCAACATTGCTAGTGATAGCAACCCCTTTCAACTCATACAGTCACTGACAACTGATCAAAGACCAAGCAATGCTATATCTTATCCCCCTATCAGGCAATAGGTTAGAATTTGTGAAACAAGATAAACAAAACAAACAATCATGTCTACTCCATGTCATGAATATCAAGGATAGAAAGACAAAATTAAAACTAAAATAATCAAACTACTACCACCAAAAATGCCATTTAAATTTTTGACCCAAAATATGAGCGAATAACTAATTAGATAAGGGTAATTTTCCTCTAACTTCTAATAAATCCTCCAACCTCCATTGTGACACTTACATGTTGTTAATCACAAGGATCTTAAGGGACCTATAAAGGATGATATGGTGTCTGATATGAAAAACATGAGGTGTCATGAAAATTATCATTTTGAAGGTGTTAATTTTAACCAAAAATACACTTTTATACATCATTTTCAATACATTTATTGAAAAAATCATACAAGTAAGTTTAAAATCATATAACTGACCATTATGATACGTCTAAAATGTTAAAAAACCTATATATTAATTGGTCACATGACCACCTTTGAGTAAAATAACTAGTCAAAAATATTGTCACAATACAATGATCATATTGGGGAATGCAACAAAATAAAATTTGACCAAAAATAATACTTTGGGGGTTTGTAACTATTGACCACCAACTTTCCAAAGACCATAAAAAATATGTTTTACCAATTGCTCTATAAGCATTTACAAATTGTGAATAGAATATTTGTTATTTAAACATGATTTTTCTATGTGGGAAATTTATTTTACAAAAAAAAAAAAAAAAAAAAACCATGTAATTATTTTTAGCCATGAAAACTTATGAAATTTCTCTTACTTTAAATCTGAAAGGGGCCTATGAAACCCTAGTATTGATCAAAATTTAATTAATATTTATACTTGATCAAAATATTATTTTTAGTTGATCTCATACCATTACCAAAGATGCCATGCTATTGAGATCTACTCCAAAAGTCTTCAAAAATATGTACAAGCTCACAAAGAATGAAAAAGGCTTTACAACTAAGTTTTTTTTGTATATCTAAGCTTGTTAGAGGAAAAAAATAACATACAGATTAGTTTTGGGATGAATGGGACACCATTACAGCATGTGGAAGTTGTACAAGTGTGTTTACAACATATAAGGGAAAATAATAGTTTTGAATATCTCTCAAATCAATTTTTATGAGATTTAAGGCATATAAAATCTCCAAAAACACATCAAAATTCCATAGATCTATTAGGATGTGTTACCAGGCCATACCATTCAAAAATAGAGGGTTTTCAGTTGAAATATGTCATTCAGGTCATAAGCTTTAAACAACAATTAAAAAAGTACATGTCTTATGCGCTTTTATGGACTGTTATGCTAGTAATATTCCAAATATTATTTAAACCTAATGCACCATACTAGATTGGTGAATATTTATGTAGAATTAATTTATTAATGTTGGCTTCTCCTCAGGCTGTCATCATACAATGGGAGTGAGAAATCATCAAACAAAGTAGAAATTTTAACTAAAAACACATACCCCCAATGTAGAGAGTTTTTCAAAAAATAATACTATGAGGCTACTTCAATTTGAACTTGCTTTCAATATGTTTTTGGTTATTTTATTTTATATGCTTGCTTTTTGCACTATCCTTCCTTCATCCTTTAATCCTTCATGTCTTCAATTCTCCATATCTGATACCACTAATATATCTAGGACCAAGAGAGAAAGTTAGAAATTATATCATGAACACAACATAAAATTATTATTATGTCAGATATATTTACAAGAAAGGTAAAATATTATAAATTTTTCATAGGTGGTTATGGGATCCAACAAACCTATAAACCAACTCTTTATTTAGAAACATAAAACTAACAAAGCAGGTAAAAAAAAACTAAACATAACTGTGGATCATAAATGACCCAAAAAAATTACATTATCATGTTGAGATTATATATGAATGCTTACACATGCCTATACTCATGTTTAAATCTTACATTGTGTACTTGATATGCTATGTTACATGGCATTTATTACTAACACAAATATACAAGGACTAGTATGATATGTTTATGTTGGTTTCTTATATATCATTTATTCACGTTATCACTTCCTTGAGTGTAGTTATTATTTTTTATTGTCTTGTGGAACATTTGAATATGTTCCTAACTTGTGGGACCATGTGCTGGTGCATGTTATATATTTTTGTGTGAACATTTGAGTATGTCTTCCCTTCGAGTGTGTGGTATTTGAGCATGCCCCTTATTTTTAGTCTTTTTATAACACTTTTATGTGACATTGAGTGCTCTTGTGTGTGTGATTAATTGTTTTCCAAGATTTTATTTTTTTCTTTCTAGATGTTTCCCTAATCCATATCATGCATCCTATGGCTTGTTGTGATCACATACACTAAGCTTCATTAATATATCTAATTAGACATGATACATGATTCATACATATATAATATAGTTATCTTATCCTTTTAAGGTAAGGTGACTACCAAATTCCATTCCCCTCACCTCAAAAGGTGGAAATATTAGTGGGGTCATGTTATAGAGACATGACTCAAAACATAAAAAAGTTGGCAGATTTTGATATAGTTTACATGATTCATATATACACTTGGGTCAAAAAATTATACATTTGGCACTGATTTTACAAATTTGGGACATAGTTTTTCAAATTTGTGACAAATATTATTAATATTTATAGATAAGGGGTTACATTTTGATATATACTTCAAATTGAGACACATTATAGGTGCATATGCAATGCAAGTGCACCAAAAATTGTAAATATATATTTAAAATATTTTAACAAGAAACACCATTTTTAACAATAAGCATCACTTTGATCCTTGCATGTCTATATAAGTTGGCTCTTTTAAAAGTGTGGTTGAGATTTAGTGCCCTCAACAACCTTAACACTACTTCCCTTTTGTAGGTTAAGTTGGTTAAACCACTTAACTTGGATTCATTGTACTTTCACTTGAGTTGTGCAATTGCGATTAAATGATATCAATGGCCATGTCACAACTCACCTTTGAACCAGATGTGGGGCATAGTTACCCTCCAAATTTCACTCTTAAAATATCCAAGGTTCATATCTAAACCTATCTCATCTCAAATGCTTCATAAGGTCTCATACTTACCAAAGCAAAGTACCAAGGGGCACAATCGTTGCATCAACACACATGTGTACTCCTTCCTTGATCTCTATACATTTCAAAGAATTTTAGTTAATAAATTTTACATTACATGCATTGATATATATTTTAACATCCTCTTGGATATGGTTCATACACTAGATACAAATTCACCACCTAGATAAAGCATAGACAAGGTGTGTTTTACACATTTCTTTCTTTTAACTTAGTAATTTCATCGTTATACATTATTAGATTAAATGAGAGGAACTATATATAATAAAATATGATTGTATATAGAATCTTAGTCTTGTACACTTAAAAAATTCCAATTAGGGATCTACTCTTTAGTTATAGACAATCTTACTACTGAAAACCTCACATTCACCATCTCACTTTGCCTAACTACTTATATTATGGATCGACCCTATCATTCTGATGGCAAAGATCACTTTTACACTATATAAATCTTTAAAAATGATATATATCCTTTGTTTTTATTTACTAACCTTCAATTTTTTATACTATACTAGACACTTGCATTTTTTAGAAGACACTAGGGTTGATACTAGTGTCCAATTTTCTTATCAAGTGTTTGTACCTTCATCCAAAATGAAAACATTTCAAAATGTATGGGTTGGCATATTTTTATTATTTAACCCTCCCATGATATATTTTTAAAAGGTGTGATATAAATACAAATCAAATCCTACTCACTATTCATATAACAATTACCAATGAAGGACCTATTCAAGCTCATTCAATCAATTTCAAGGTTGAGTTATACTACCTTATTCTTCCCTATTTCTATATCAATCATAGAAAAAATCATACTATATGTCTAAAGCATTAAAATAAAAACCCATAATAATTATTTTTCAAGTTGAAAGCTAGATCATTGTATGATCTTGCATATAGCCTATTGTTCCTTTATGCACACATAAGCCCCCACTTAGGGGACAACTACATATGTTTGAGGCCCTCTTTGGAGTATTGGATATGCATGAAATTATCATTGATAAAGGATTAATTGAGGTTATCTCTACTTAATGAGCCCACTAACCCCTTTTTGTCAAGGTGACCTAACCTAAGGTGAAGAACTAGGGTTTGATCTATACATAATCATACGTTACATGTGTGCCCAATCTAGATACATTAACAAAAAGGATACAAAAACCTTAATAGTCATAGATAGTCATTTTTAAATACAAAAAATATTTATTAGATGACCTAAGTGTCAAGCCACTAATAGAAGTGTCAAACAAGTGTCCATAAGTCGATGCAAGTGTCCAATTTTCCAGAAATATTATTTACAAAAAATGATTATTATTTCCTTAGCAATAGCTTGTCTGATTCCACATCTGTACATATCAGATATTCCCTTCACATTTAAATATAATCTAATTAATATCTATTATTCTTGTTGAAATTATTAAAGTATCAATTGGCATTATACTTTTCATATTTGATAATTTTCCATATTTAACATGTTGTGTTATCTAAATTAAGTTAATTGACATGATTTAGAGTAGTTTTATTAATACATTTGATTAGGCTAATATACCCCTTTAAGCATCACCAAATATTTAAAATAGCTAAACAAAAACCAACTTTTGTTAAGTAAGATGAAAATAATAATGCATGGATGATAAATATGGAAATTAGATATGATTCTTTGGTTAAGAATGGAACTTGGGAATTAGTTGATCATCATTTAAATTGTAACCCCATTTCATAAAAGTGTATCTTTAAAAACAATTACAAATATGATGGATCACTTTAGAAACACAAAGGCTAGTCACAAATGAATATGTTGAAACATAAGAAATAAACTATAATTATATGTGTGCATCAACAATAAAATGGAGAAATATTAGGAATTTTTTGGCTTTAGAAATAGGCATTTCATCATATGGACATGAAAACTAATTTTATAAATGGCCATTTCAAATAAATAATTTACATGGCTTAGCCAAAATGTTTTATAGTTGATTGCCAAGAAAAAAAAGTGTGCAATTTTTTATAATTTTTTTATGGATTGCAGCAAGCCCCAAAAATGTGTTGGTAAATGTTCATTGATCACCTCTTGAGATATAACTTAAAATGTCTTTTATTTTAATATGCAACTTTTATTTTCAAAAACATTGTATATTTGGATGATATTCTCATCATAGGAAATAATGAAAGGTACACTATAAAGTGTTAGGAATATAGAACGTAGATCAATAATAATGAAATAAAAATAGAATTAAAATTCAAAAAACATAATAGAATAGAGACATATATTTAATGTGGTTCACCCAATATGGGCTACATCAACACAAAAACTATCAGTCCTTATTATTCAATCCAACAAATGAAGGAAAAAAACCTGCAATACATCCACTACAATATCCTCTTCACTTCCACACTCTTCTACTTGATTACAATTCCCTCATATCAAAAGATGGTTACAAATTAGGGGGGAAATGAACTAACTTAATTTATACCATTAGATCTAAAACCTAATAGTAAACTGTCTAGATTAACTATAAAATTACAATATTTTAGTGGGGAGAGGCATTGTCCCCCCAGACCCCCCCCCCCCTATCAGGAACTGGGCATTAAAATAAGATCAGGCTCCACCATCCAACATAAAGGTTAATGTAGAATCTATGAAAGGTTTTGAAATGGCATATTTAGATTGCCAAAATTACTATTAAGGTATTGAAGTAAATAAAAAATAGAAATACATTTTAATCACACAATAATAGTATATTGGTGAAATTTTGAGTAAATTTAGAATGACATAATGTAAACCATTTAATGATGGAACTTGGGAGTTATTTAATCCTCCATTCAATTTTGAACCCATTTCTTACAATTTGGTCTTTCAAAACAATTACAAAGATGATGGATCACTTTTTAAAAAAAAGTAAGGTTAGTCACAAATGAATGTGCTGAAACATAAGGGATAAACTATAATTATATGTTTTAATAAACAATAAAATGGAGAACTATTAGGACTTTTTTAGCATTAGAAACAATCATTTCATCATATGGACATGAAAACTACTTTTACAAATGGACATTTCAAGTAAATAATTTACATGACTTAGCCAAAATGTTTTATAGTTGATTTCCAAGAACAAAAAGTGTGCAAGTTATTATAAAAATTAATGGATTGAAACAAGCCCCAAGAATGTGTTTTTAAAAGCTCACTAAGCACCTCATGAGCAAGAACATCGTTTTTTTTTAATATGCAACTTTTATTTTTTTTTAAATTGCATATCTAGTTGTATATGTGGATGATATGCTTGTCATAGGAAATAATGAAAGGTAAATTGTAAAGGTCAATGTAGAATCTATGAAAGGTTTTTAAATAACATATTTGGATTACCTTAATTACTATTGAGGTATTAAAGTGAAAAAAAATAAAAATACATTTTAATCACACAATAATAGTAAATTGGTGAAATTTTGAGTAAATTTGGAATGACATAATGTAAACCACTCATTGATTGAACATGGGAGTTAGTTAATCCTCCATTTAATTGTGAACCCATTTCTTACAATTTGGTCTTTCGAAACAATTATAAAGATGGTGGATCACTTTAGAAACACAAAGTAAGGATAGTCACAAATGAATATGTTGAAACATAAGGGATAAACTATAATTATATGTTTCCATTAACAATAAAATGCAGAACTATTAGGACTTTTTGGCTTTATAAATAGTCATTTCATCATATGGACATGAAAACTACTTTTATAAATGGCCATTTCAAATAAATAACTTACATGACTTAGCCAAAATGTTTTATAGTTGATTGCCAAGAACAAAAAGTGTGCAAGTTTTAATAATTTTTATATAGATTGAAATAAATCCTAAGAATGTGTTATGAAAATCTCACTGAGCACCTCTTGAGCAAAAACATCAATTTTTTTAATTTTAATATACAACTTTTCTGTTCAAAAAAATTATATATCTAGTTGTATATGTGGATGATATGCTTGTCATAGGAAATAATGAAAGGTACATTGTAGAGGTAATGTAGAATCTATGAAAGATTTTTAAATGACATATTTAGATTACCGTAATTGTTATTGAGGTATTGAAGTGAAAAAAAAATATAAATACATTTTAATAACATACATTGGTGAAGTTTTGAGTAAATTTGGAATGACATAATGTAAACCACTCAGTGATGGAACTTGGGAGTTAGTTGACCCTCCATTCAATTGTGAACCCATTTCTTAAAATTTTATATTTAAAAACAATTACAAATATGATGGATCACTTTAGAAACACAAATTAATATGCTTAAAAATAAAGGATAAATTATAATCATATATTTACAACTTCAAAAAAATGGACAACTTTTAGGACTTTATTTGGCTTTAAAAATAGTCATTTCATCATATGGACATGAAAACTACTTTTCTAAACATCCATTCCAAATAAATATTTTACATTACTTAGCCAAAATGTTTTTTAGTTGATGGCCAAGAAAAAAAAGTGTGCGACTTGTAATAATTTTTGTATGGATTGAATCAATCCCCAAGAGTGTGGTATGAAAAGCTCACTGAGCACCTCTTGAGCATGAAATTCAAGTGTTTTTTGTTTTAATATGAAACTTTTATTTTCAAAATACTTGTATATCTAGTTGTATATGTGGATGATATGCTCCTCATAGGAAATAATGAAAGTCACACTATAAAGGTCAAACAAGAATTGATGAAAGTTTTTGAAATGACAGATTTAGATTACCATCATGAATATTGAGGTAATGAAGTGAATAAAAGATAAAAATATATTTTTATCACATGACAATAGTAAATTTGTGAAATTTTGAGTAAATTTGGAATGACATAATGTAAATCACTTAGTATGCTCATGGAATTTTTTAAAGTTAACTTAAATGCTATTACAAAATTTAAAAATGTAACTAAGTAAAGACAACACATTAGAATTTTTATCTATAAAACCACAACTATACCAAACATTTATTTTGCTATTGATGTTATTTGTAGATTCATAATAAAAACCTATAAAAAATCACATGATGATAACAAAGAGAGTTATTCAATATATAAAGGGAACATAATTGTTTTAGGCTAAAATAATCTAGGAGAATGGTTGAAAATACTATAGCCATATATAAATGTACAAACTAGGAATCAAACTTTTAATCTAAATAATCTATGTGCTATCAATAACACAAGCTTATATATTCCTAGACAATAAAAATAAAAAATCCCTTATTAGGTTGTACTATATATAATTAATTTAATATAATACCCTCCCTTAATGCACAATCCCAATACAATGCAAACATTTTATTCATTAAAATATTATAAATATTATGTCAAGACATTAACTTAAATATAAGGTATTATTTCTACCACTGTAACAATTATCATCAAGTGTCCCTATGGTCTCAAATCCATATTACCTCAGTACATGGTTAATCATCTAAAATTTCTAAGTAAAATTAGGATGTGTTTCAAAATATTAACATCATTGGATTTATCTTGAAGTGTTACATTATCTTGTATGTTTCAATTTTCACCTATTTAATGTTACATTTATTAAGACCATCAGAAACCATATAATCATAATATATCCAAGAGACTATGTTATTAGATATCCTTTAAAATTTCCATCAGAACATGATAAATTTTGTTTGTGTGAATTTATCTATAGATTCAGAGACTCAAATGGGGATATGGTAATTCAGTTCATTCATTATGCTCATACTTAGTGAATATTCATATAAACATAGTTTATAATCTAGAGAACATCCATTATTTTTATATTAAAAATTAGATTTGAATGAAACAAGGGAGAAATGTGCCCTAAATAAAATTGAATGCATTTCAACAAAACCATCAACATATCTTTATATTAGTATCTCATAACTCATATCTATTTTCCTTTGTAATTTCACAATATTTATAGAGCTTCAAGAAGGCTTTGTCACTCAAAGTCCTAACCTTTCAAATCTATCTTAAGGGAGTCCTTTCATATACTTTTGATATATAACCATGTGCCAAAATATATATAAAATGTTATACATTACATAAAAAGGTATACATCACATACTTGTCACTTGTACATACTCTAAAATTTTACACTTTGACATCTAATACCAACACTTTCTAAGACATTAAAATTGTCTCATCTTGAGATACAATTATTATAGCATATATTTTTACCCTTAGAGAGGGTGTTTCAAGTCCTCCCAATCTAAGCTACATATGATAAAAATCCTAGGTTGTTAGTGACCTAATGAGTGTATTGAACCTCTAGATAAGGGCTAGCTCCCTTGATGTATCACTCAGGACCAATAACTAATCTATTAGCTTTGAAGGAAAAGGGAAGAAAAAACTATAACCTAAAAGGAGGTGATACACCAAATCTTATGACCACTACCAGTGATTTGCATGTGCACTAAGACCTATAGGACTGCAATAACATACATAAATGATGTGTAAAGAGGCAAGGTAATATGATAGTAAAAGGAAATATGTTTTCCACTTCTAGTCCACTTAAAACCCCTGATGACACTCTTCACAACCTATGATAGAGAAATAAATTGCAAGAAGACAAGAAGAATAGGACAAAAAATCAAGGTGAGTTAAACCTACACTTGCTTAGATCAACCATTGAAAGCTTTCACGGTACATACAACCATAGAAGGAGGTAAAACCAGTCATATTATTGATCAATGGGCATACAAATAGCATGGCTACACCATACTCCTAGTGAAAGGATTTATTACAATTTTAAAATTAGGCATACATATAGGAGAAAGAAGTGTGAGAGAGAAGAGAGGTCAAAATCAAATGATGGATGTAAAGAACACATGGATAGGTTACAAACAAGAACAACTAACAAAGGAAAATTGTGAATTCTCTCTTTAACATGTGTACTCCTCATTTGATGATGACTTGATCAAGGTGGCATCAGAGTTTTATCTTGTTAGATGACTCACCTTTGAGCTCTTGAAACTGCCCCTTAGGAGTGATTAGGAAATGGCAAGTCATGTTATTGGAGTATAAATACCTTGGAAACTTGTTGAAGACCTATAACCAATCATATTTACACCTCTATTCTGAAATATCCTTCATAACTCTCACGTTTTCTCTCTTTGAGTCCTATTCCTTTTAGCCTTATTTTGACACAAAAATCCTTGGGTTGAATGATATATAACACTTATAGAAAAAATGAAATCATATTTGAGTACCTTTTATTCCATTCCATCTTCACTCAAAATTTTAGGATTTAAACCCTAAGGTAGACCCACTTAATCAACACCCATCATTTCCAATTAGGTCTAAAGCAAGCCTACAGTAATAGAGACCATACAAGACCATACTATACTGCTTAAAAACCACCAAAATATTATAGGTCACATAAAATTAGGAAATTTTGAAAACTTTCATGTAATTATAAGGTTTAGAACTTGAGTTATGCAAAAATCAAATTTTCTAGCCCTATGTTAAAAAAACGTAGATCTGAGTAGGCCGAGAGCAAAGAAAAAAGAAAAATTGGAGTTCTAGGGAACTTAGAATAAATCCAAGACATATTATAGGTCTAACCCAACTTATTTCATGTTAATAATGGTGAACAAGCATTCTTTATCCAATTAAAAATGCATCATGTCTATAATTTAATCCTAACTTGAAGAAGATAGATCATACCATACACTTCTAATTGGGGACACATTTGTTAAGCAAGAACATTACTAATATGGGGATCCATTAGACCCGATTAGGGGATATCTTACCATAATAAACTATGTTAGGGAGGATTTAAAATCTTCCAGTCAAGCACAATCACATAATAACCCTAAGGGATTCCAGTGTTTTGATATCTCACTAAACTAATAACAAGTAAAGTAAATCTAATTTAGTGTTCATAAAAGCTTGTAGCACAAAGTGGGTGCTATAAATAATAAAATTAAACATGCATACGATACATGTACTCATGTCAATATATATGAAATCCTAATACATGGAAGAGAAGTACAAATACATATCTATCTACTCTTACAAAAGAGGAACAAAGTTGAGAATACTTACCTTTGAAGATGAACCCATCAAGCCTCAATCTCTCTCTTGGCCAAAGTGACTCACGAGAGGTTGGTGTGGTATGTAAGGATGACAAAGATAAATCATCTCTAGGCTACACAACCTATCAATACATCTAAAATACTTTTACATAAGACAAGATTTGTATCTTCAAATAAAATATGAAACCCTAAACTTGCTCCTCAAGTAGAATGGTCAATAAGCAGATGTGCAATAGGTCTTACTTCTTCTATTCTCTAAATAATGGTGAAATAAAATTGTATATAGGTGGATTTGACCCTAAATCCTTTTGAAAATCTTGATCGATAGGGTCAACCTAGTCGACCTAGCATAATTTCAAATAATAATTCACTAGGTCATGAGCTAGGTCAACTAAGAGACAAACTAGTTCCTAAGTGAAAATCACCCAAAATTATACACTATCGACCCAATCAACCTAGTATAACCAACTAAAAAAATAGGATTAAGGTGAGGAAAAGGAGGATAAAATGTGGGAAATGAATGGAGAGGGTACAATAGAGAATAATAAGCTTAGGGATAAGGTTTTTAGGATACAAGTGTGTAGATAAAAAGTGGTAAAAGGAACAATAATCTTGTAAAGAATTAATGGTCTCCCCACCCTTTTCCTAGTGCACCCCTTAAGGCATGCACTCAGAGAGATTGAGACTCGATGGGTTCCTTCTAGATTCAAAGGATCATTAATCGATAAAACTTTGAAAAAGTTATGTGTATACATATTCCCCACTTGAAGCTCATCACGTGTCATGTGAGTATAACACGAGATTGTGCTTCAAGAAATAGAACATGATAATGCATAATGTTGATGCTAAGTAAAATGTAGTAAGGAGAAAATAAGATAAATGAAAAGATATAATCAAAAAACACATACCTTTACTTACCTTAGTGTTGTAGATAAAGAATTAAACTACAAGAGAAGTGAAGGCATCCAAATGTGAAGAACATTAGGCAAACCTATAGAAGTTAGTGCAAAAAATAGCCAAAAATTTAAAAAAATGGAAGATAGGCAAGTAGTAGTGAAAATGATTCTCTAGGTCATCATGATTCTAAAACATTTTATGATTTGAAAAATGGAATATTAGAAACAAAGATATAGGCAAAATAAGGAATCTGACAAAAAATATTTGAAAGATTTAAGATTTTAGAAAAGTAAGGTTAAATAGGGTGAAAAGGTAAGTCATTTGGTATTTTTGATTTATGAAGGAGAGAAAAAGAACTCAGAGAGACCAAAAAAGCTAAGATGGAAAGGATATGATATGCTAGATGAGAGGGACCCCCAGTGGCAGCAATGGGTGCAACATAAGTAAGCAACTGAGAATCTCAGACTTATTTTTGAATATTTTATTGAATTTAAGTGGTTTTTTAGAAATTTATAATTTAGAGCATCTCTAGACATCGAAATGAACCCAAAATAGATGCTAAGGGTAGGAAAAACCATTTAGGGAAATGAGTTAGAAGGGTTTGGAGAAATAACTACTAGAAGGCATTTATTTTGTAAAATGTAAAAGGTCGACAGGTAAAAACAATTAGGTCAACCCAGTCGACTTAGTAGGCTAAAAATTGGTAAAATCCACACTATTGACCTAGTAGGTATTACCGACCTAGTGTGTTTTACAAACTAATAACTTAGTACATTGTTGTCGACCTAGTAGAAAAATACACTATGACAACTTAGTACTAAGAGTGAAAAATAGAGGGTTTGACTTATTTTTTTAAGTTAACCAGGTAAAAATAAGGAAGTTGTGGTCAAACTAGTGTTTGAACAAGGGACCAAAATAGTACGCACATGCATGAAATAGGCCAAAAGAGTGCTAAAAGGGTCGAAAATGACCAAGTGAGGGATAAAAGGGATGAGTAGGCTAATAATAGGTCCAATTGATAAGAATGAACAAATTAAAGTAATCTAGGCTTATTTTTGTCAAAATGTGAAAAAAATGTCTTTTGATTATAAATGACATGAAGGATATAATACATCTCTTTTTGTTTTATAGTTACAGAAATGGTGAATGTTTTGGTGCTTAGTGGATGTATCATAGCTTCTGGACTTATTGGAGTGCTTTTTTATTGAGGATAGAGCTATATTAATCTCATTAGGCCTAGGAGGCATAGTAGACATGTGTAGGATACCTTTTAGTTTAGACTTGTTTGTCATGTTCCTAGGAGCCTGGAAATAGTTGAGTAACATGTTTAGGTGGGAGGTGGAGGGGGATACCATAGAGGTGGGTATCACTTTAGAGGATGTGCATGCCATCTTAGGACTACACATATTAGGTACACCTATGATCACAAGAGTGTCAAATAGTTAGGAGGAGAGGAGAGCCCTAGCCACATGGGCAACTAGATCAAAGAGGATATACCAAAGATTGAGGGTATGTTTGATGTATATATCTCACAAATTCTAGATATCTGAAAGGTTGTGATAGGACTTGTGACATTATAAGGGTTGTGTCACAAGTCAGATGGCAAGGTACCCATTATTTGTGATAGCCTTGAGTCAAATGATATTAGAGCAAAGAGTGTTATATTACTTGGGATCTATCATATCGGTATAACTTGTGCATGACATGTATGGAGTGTTATATAGAGGTCATAAGTCTATAGGACAAATTATATTATTAACAACATGGATATGTGAGAGGTTCTCCATGTATCAACCATTTAGATTACCCTGTTGTGGTTGATGATAGGTTACCTCAGGTTCAGAGATGGAGATAGGATGAAATAACATGGGTCATGCCCCACGTGCCAATGTTTTAGATAGTGAGATGAGTGTTTATTGTATGGAAGTCATATGGGCACAGCTATTATATTGCCTAGCTAAGAGACAATGGCATCAAATTTGACATGGTCAAAGGTGATAGGGCATTATACTTAGTAGATAAAATCACATTTGATGGAATGCGTACCAGGGTAAATGGGATAACCTTACCTAGTAGTACCCATATTTTGGGCCTAATATGTGAAAGAGCCATGGGGGAGAGGAGGACTAGGGCCACCAATTGTTAGGCCAAAGCTTAGACCACATCATGAGAGACCATGAACTAGTCAAGCACAATAGGCAGTAGAGTTATATGAGATGGATGTAGAGGGAGGAGAACTAGAGGTGCCACTACTAGTTATATAATAGGAGGAGCAGTGACCACCATGGATATAATGTTGATAGAGGAAACAAGAGTAAAAAATAATGAAGACTATCATCATCTTAGATGACCCATAAGGTGGGCTAGGTCAGATATGGGCAATAGAAAGATCATTTAGGTGTAGCCTAAGATGGGTACGAGTGGTAACTCCAAGATTTATTTTTGGGTGGTGACCGATATATGAGGTTCTTGGAGGACGTGTATATGAGGAGACCATGTTTGACAGTCACATAGATGGAGAGACATTGGTAGGTGACACACGGCCAAGTAAATTAAGAGATGGTTAAATTTTTGCTTAAGTTTACTTGATATAGACTAGAGATAGATAGATTTTGAGATATATTAGTGATTTGATATCTATCTAGTTTGATTTTTGTAGGTGTTACAGAGGATGAGGAGACTAGATGGGGGTCCCTAATGAGGGGAGCACTCTATGATATCCTAGATGAGGCACTGATGGCATATGACCCAGCTATATTGGAGGATCTTATGATACCATCTGCCCCAGCTCAGGTGAGCTAGTTTAGATTAGCAGGAGAGGCCATGAGGTAGTTGTGAGTACACAAAAATGGAATACAACCAATAGAAAAGGTGGGTACATGAGAGGCATGGGAATGGTAGGCCCTAGCTAAGGAGATATTTATGCATATAGCTAAGGATTGAGATATAAAATAGCCTCTTTATAGGATTCTAATCAGAGGTGTTAGACCGAGTCATATATGGCAGGAATGGCTAGGCCACAATATGGGCATGATGGGGCCTAGCCATAGAGCTAGATCATTTTATATGGTTATATTGTGTATTAAACCTCATGATATATATATGGCTCTTTTGGAATTTGTATGTTGATTGTATGTGTTTGGATTATGGTTATGGTTGTTGATGCTTGGATATATTTCTTTCTATCACATGTATTTAGCTATTGTTGTATATTCTATGGGAAATATGTGAGTTGTGGTTTCTTTTCTAGCATTATGTATGACACATGCATGGTTTTAAAAAAATGAAACAGGTAAAAAGACTTGGTAAAACATAATCAATCAAAAATGTACTACACACTATTTCAAGTTGGGAAATGTGTAATGAGAAGAAAAATGACTAATTATAAAGAACCAAAAAGGTGGTAAATAAGATGCTTAAAAAGTTTTGTTTTTAAACCAAAAAAAAGAAATTAAAATCACACTAAATCACATTGGGAAGTATGAAAATAATGTAATAAAATGGAATTCATGAAAAAGGACAAAAATGGTATAAAAACAAATCAATTAAGTCATTCAGTCATACTAAATCACATAAGGAGGTATAAGAGAAAAATAAAATTGGCAAAAATTGGTCTTAAATTTATCACACTAATTCAAGATGAGAAGTATGAAAAATTCAAGAAATGGTTGGGTTCTCACATAAAATCAAAAAATAAGAAGATAAAAGAATGAAAGATAAATAAATTAAACATAAAACATAATAAATCAAGCTAGGTAGCATGTCAATGATGTGTAACATCATAATCAATCGCATCTTCTCTCATACTTGACACATGTAATTTTGATTGTGACTTGGATTATTAGAAAATTTTGTGAGGAAGGCCAGGTCTTATTTTTGATCTTACCCTTCAACTCACAAAGGTAACACCAATGAGGTGGAATAAATGTGAAAATATGGTAATAAGGGATGTTGGTAATAGGAATGTGAAGTTTTGGTAATTTGTTAGGAAGACTAGGTCCTATCCATGGTCTTGCAATGCAACTCACAAGTGGAATCCCTAGGTGAGTGCTTAGTGAAAAAAATAATGTTTCTCAAGAGGAAATATGAAGAATGTAGGGAGTGAAAAATGGAATATAAAAATCATAATTGATACATCTTATGAGAAGACCTTAGGATACAAGAGGCATACTAAGGACATAATAAGAAACTAAGTGACTAGTGACCATCAATGTACAAAAGGAAACATATTTGTTATAGACACAAATATTTCTAGTAAAATAAGCATGATAATAAGATCAAATCATTAAGTTAGATTGGTACAAGAAAATTAAAATGGACCTACCTTCACACGATGTGTTTTTCATTCCTCAAGACCCCTTATAGAGCCATCAATCTACTATGAAGATTGGGTACTTGCGTGAGAAAATAGGTAGCACTAAAAGATTTTTTTATTATCCTTTTCTAATCTACTAGACTACCACACACCAATGGACCTCGGCTCTATCATGAGGCAAATTGTGGAGTTTGATATTCAACTAAAAAAGGAGATGTGTTTTGATCACATCTTTTAGTGTGATTGAACTTTGAAGAATTTTGAAATGTTTGTGCCTTTTTATATCATTACCTTTTTTTAAATGATCTAGATTTTGAATTTTTTTTAAGGATTTTTAAGATTCCTCCTCCATACAGACTTGGAATGACCAATCATGAGAAAGAGAGTGATACATATGAATTATTTCTAGGATTAGTTTAAATAAAGCTAAGTGACCAAAGATAAGACTGACTAGAACACTTAGGCTTAACAATGAACCAACATGTTATCTCAAGTCTCAAACATGTATATGTTTAGTTTGTGAGAAAGGAATAAAGGGAATAAAGATATCCAAAGTGGACTAGTAAAATGATATTATAATGAGATTAATTATTTTCTAACTGATCACATGGCATAGAAGGAATGACTAAAAGGAACCAGGTTTGTATAGCCAAGTCACAATGACAATTATCTATGTATATAGAGATAAGAAAGCAAACAATCATCAAAAAAAAAATAGGGTATTTTTAAGAAATAATCTCAAGAAGGAAATTAAAGTAATGGTAAAGAAGACATCCATAAGAAAACATAAATGACATTATAAACAATATAGAGGGTGAAATCAAAAGTCACCATGTAAGATAAAAATGAATTTGACATAATGTCAAATGATATAATAAATAGATAAAGATAAGATTAGAACACACATCCAATCCAAAATTAAAATGTAAGAACACCATGTATGTGTTCATAAATACTGATAGATTTTCCCACACACATTATCTAGAACATCTGATAGATCTATATGAAGTTGGAGTCAAACTACAGCTAATGTCTCATCTATCTTCAGTGAAAATTTGAAACATACTTCATGTCAAATATCCTCAATATAAAAGGTAGGAATGTTTGATGGATCAGGTTGAGGAGGGCTATCAAGAAAGGGATGCTCATAATAATTCATGGGAGTAGACTCTAAAGGAGATGCAGGAATCACTGGTGGGGAAGGATTCATAAGTGAGGGACTCATAGGTGAGGAAGGATCCATAGGTGAGGGAATGTCCATGAGTGAAGGATTCATGGGTGGAGGAATAGAAGGTGATGAAAGGACCATAGGAGGGGATGAAAATACATGAGATGGAACCATGGGAGAATAAGGATTGGCCTTCTTGTGAGAACAACCTATGGGAGGAATGGTATAAGGTTTGGGAATAGCTATAAGGTGGTATTAAAGATGTTGTTAAATGATGTAAAAATGATCAATGTGATAGGTGCCACATTGGTGTAAAATATAATACACCTCTCTATACTTAGGAATATACTCATATAGTACCTTTGAGGGAGGTATGGCCTTATCTGATAATTGAGGGGTAAAAGGATGCAAAGTGTCAATATATTATCATAGCTTATGATAATGCATGGATGAATGATTATCTACTTTGTGGAAGTAATACATATGCCTATGAGTAATATTTGTAGAGGTACTTATAAGAAGAGGTGTAAGAAAAATGAAAGGAGATTGGGAAGACAGTCAGTCCATTTCGTGGGTAACAAACCCATCTGTGGTAAAAAAAGCAAACAATCACCAAGGGAAGGTGGTGTTGGTAAAGGAATGAGACTAGGCTCAATGGAAGGAGTGATGGGATTAGAAGTAGGAATAAAATCATCTAAAGTGGGAGCAAGAATGGCATCTAAAGTGGGATCTACTGAGGGAGGGGCATGGTCTATAGAAGGTTGAAGGAGGGTTACATTCATTTCAAGGATAAGAAAGCTATAGGGGTAAAATTACCTAACAAAGTGGTAAGGCCCAGTCATAACATGATCCATAAACATAATCCTACATGTTTCATCAAAAATTAAAGGTATCCACACCATATCTTCTCTATGATAAATAGGAAAAATGCTAAAACTATGAACTATATGCAATGGAATATGGGAGAAGCATTAAAATACTGTATCAAAGAGGAACAATAATGGATAATCTTAGCATCATGGGCCTAAACAAGACCACCTAAGAATGTATCATCTAAGATATAACCATCATCATAGTCATGTGTATGAATATCAATGACACAGGTAGGGATGACATTGTCATCTGATGAGGTGTGATGAATGGAATGTCAGGTCTTAGTCAAGATAACAGGGATATCATAACAAGGTGGTTTGTGAGAATGAGGATACAAAGAAGCAAGAAGATGAGAGATGAGATGAGGTGAGAAATCCAAATTTTTAATCTTGAGACTGATCTCATCAAGATCATCATCATCATAATCTAAGAGGTTAGGGGGAATATTCCCAATGAGTTTAGGATGGTCATTGTAACCTTGAGTTGAGTTGATAGGAAAGTTAAATCATTGAGACTCATGGAATGGAACACTAGGCAAAGGCTCAAGAGTATGAATTTTTAAGACACCATGGTCTTGGAATTGTTCAAAATTCTAAGGGATGGTGTCATCCTAAATCTTATAGATCACTCCATTGTGAGTGAATTTAATGCATTATCAAGTGGAAGAAGTAACTGCTCTCATAAGATGAGTCTATGGTCTACCAATCAAGATGTTATAAGATAAAAGAAACTTAAATACCATCACCTTCACATGAATGGTGAAAGATGGGATGGTAATGGGAAGCCACACACAACCTAAAGGATGCATTTGTCATCGATCATATCCTTAGCATGTGTTGCATGTGGATTTGAGATTTCATTCATATTATCAAAGGGTTTTGATAAAATTGAGAAAGGTAACACAGGTACCAAAACCCTCATCAATCAATGCATGCTTGACTTGGATATCATCAATTTGGATGCTAATTAATAGAGGAGGATCATCCACATGAAGTAGAATCTCATTAGGAATCATACAAGTGATAGAATATTTTAATGAAAGAGAAGTGTCCATTGTTTCATCAACATGTATGGACATCTCTTCACATTTTTTTAATATTCTACCTTCATATCTAGATAAGGTTGCTTTGGGTCCTATTAAAGGAGGATGAGGGATTTTCATTTCAAACACTAGTTGCATGAGATGGTGTTGATGATGCAGAGAGGTCCTCATAAGTTCAATATATGTAATTTGGGATGGTAGATTAGTGAGTTCCATGATGGGATCCCAATCATCATAACCCATAAGAAGGTTGTTATAACTAAGTGCATAATGTTGAAAGAGGTCATCGGGAGCTGAAGTACATTGGAATTTATGTTGATAAGAAGGATAAGGTTTAGAATAAGATTGTAAATTATGTTGAGAAGATGAAGCAATTGGTTTAGGTTGGTTTTGAGAACTAGTAGAAGTGTTGATAGAGTCATGATTATCATTAGTGTTAAGTAAAGAAGATGGAGGGATAGTAGAAATACAATGGGAAGCGTTATCTAAGGGAGGAGTTGGAATTGGGTCATCGAAAGTGATAAGGTATTCTTGCCCCAACTCATTTAAGTGAGTTGGAGAATAATCCTAGATAAAATAAAATTTGTGAGATAATGGAGGAGTGTAGATAGGTTGAGGGTCAATAAAAGTAACCACCCTTCACATATTAGTCATATTAACCACATTATCTTCAAGTGTAGGGTCAACAAGACTTTCTAAATTGTTGGTGGAAGGGGTGGGCTTGTCTTGGGTATCTTGATTAGGTTGGTGATTAGGAAGAGGGTCTTGATAGATAGCCAAATGAGTATTAGCTTGATGTAAAGCTTGAGACTTAGTATGTGTTTCATAAGCCTTAAAATCAATATCATAGGCTTGTTGAAATTTTCAAATGATAGAGTCATGATCAAAATTAGGACCAAGAAGAAAATACATATCTAAATTATGAATTTTCCTACATGTTTCATGAGAATGAACCCAACTAACATGAAACCAACAAAATTTGTTGGGATCATACCAAGATTTCATAGGATGAGTGTGATCAACTTCTCATGGAAGAGGCCTAGGTAGACATTTAAGTTATTTAGTTGAGGATAAAGGTTTGTGAACATTCATGTTATTAGGTGAAGAGAAATGAGGATTGGTGAATTACAGAGAAGGGGTAGTTGGTTTCGAAGTTTAGTTAATAACAACAGCTTAAATAGTGTTAATGGTATCATAAGAGTTTGTGACAACATCATTGGTAGCATTATTATTTTTGTTTTTAAGTAAAATATGAGTACCCATAAAAGGTTGGGGTGGCTTGAATTTATTCATAATGAAATCTTGATATTTATCTTGGTAAATAGCCTCCTCCAAAGTACATGGAGAGAGAGTGCAGACTCAATATTACAACTTGGGAAAAAGAGCATTGGTAATGAGATAGAAAATGTTATCGATGGCCATGTTATGTTCACATTTAATGGATAATGTTTTCCAACTTTTAACAAAATATTGGGTAGTTTGTTTTCAAGCTGTTTATAATTTATAAAGTGGGCCAAAGTATTCTTGGGAAGATCACTAGTTTGGAACTCTTGGACTAAATAATTCACTAAATCTTCCAAACTAATAATATAATTAATTTTAAGTTGGTTGTACCAATCTAAAACATTGCCCATGAGGGTTTTGGATAATATCTTGGTAGAGGAAAAGGTATTCAATTTGACCCAATATTTATAGAGGTTTCCAAATGTTTTGAGATGAAGAGTAGGATCAGTTGACCCATTGTAAGAAATGGTAGGGTGATACATCCTATATCAATATTAGTAGTTTTTGTGGTAAGAGGTTCATTTTAAAGATGTTTAATTTTCTTGTTGAAAAGAAGAAGTTGAGGGATGATATTGCCATGGGAATCTTGAAGAGGAGGTGAGGGAACATTTTGATTATGCATGCCCCAAGGCATTGGTTGAGGGTGGGTTTGAAGATGGAGAAGGTGATTTTGCATTCTCATCATTTGATTTGTATTATGAGCTTTAAAAGTATTCATTTGATTAAGTATTTTTAATAAGAGTTGATGGGTTTTATTGGCATTATTATCATTAATTTAAGCATTAGAGTTGGTATTAGTATCTTGGGTACCACTATTGGTGTTGATAGGAGCTTGAAAGGAACTGTTAGAATGTGAGGCACTAGTGGAAAAAATTCTTGTGTGGAAAAATATGAACTAGTGAAGGGGTGAGAAGAGGAAGCACTACAATCATGATTACCTTGGGTAGTAAATGATGCACTAGTGGAATATTTAAGGAGAGTGGGTCTTGGGAGAGGCCCAATAGATGTAGAACCTACCGTGTTAGTGGATATACTAGGTATGGAGGTAGAAGAATTTAAAGAAGAAGAGGTCATTGTATGATAAGGGGTCATAATAGAGGGAAGAGGATGAGAATCAAAGAAAGTAGTACCCCTAAATACTTGTGATAATGTGGGAGAAAGTGATTGAGCCTCTTAAACTTGACCATAAATCATGAGGTGGTAAATGGTAGAGGGATCCTTTCCTCAATTTTGAGTAAATTTGGAGATAAAGATGAATATTTCAGGGGTAAACTCTAATTCAGGTTGATATTCTAGTGAGAAGAGAGGACTACACAGTGAAGAGGAATGAGGAGGGGTCCCATAGTTCATTGTGCAAGTGGCTATATGAACTTTTCTCTCATACAAGAGAGGAACCCTACTCTACTTATGGGAGACTCTATGAGGGTTGGTAAAACTCATCATGTTTATTGAATTCAACTTAGTATTGTCTTCAAGCAAAAATTTCATGATGAAGGAAAATGACTAAACAAGGCAAGAGATATGCAAAAGCAAAGAAATAGGAAGTGATAAAAAACTATACAAAGTCAATTGGGTTGACCTAGTATAGGTAACAGAGGTTGGAAATTATATAGAATTGATAGGGTCAAACTAGTACAAGAAATAGGGAAAACAATTAGACTTTAAGATATTATGTCGATAGAAATGATTGTATACTAAGACAAAAATAATTTTGCAAGTACCTTAGGAAATCAATAAATGAAATGAAACACACAATCAATTAGGTCAATGAACTTGATCCAATTGAGACACACAGCACAAAACCTTACACCAATGTTGGCTAATGCAAGTTTTTATAATATAACATACAATTGAGCAAAGAGCAAGCAGTCAACTTGGAAAGTAAAAGCTAACTAAATGGTCAACATGAATGTTGTATTGAATGTTTTAAAAATCTCACATAGATAGAATAGAGTTTTATTGATGCTATTATATGTTAAACCTATGTACATAAGATAGAATTATGTCAGTACAGTCAACCTAGTATCATAAATATATGAAAATAAAATGATAAAATAATGAAAAATATGAAATAAAATATATAAGTGTTAGATTCACGTCGAGTTCACTAGAATGTATGCAAAAAAAATGCACCATGTCTATAAATTAATCTTAGCTTGGAGAAGATAGATCATACCATACACTTCTGATTGGGGACACATTTGTTAAGTAGGAACATGACCAATATGGGGATCCACTAGACCTGATTAGGGGATCTCTTACCATATACACTATGTTAGGGAGGATTACAAATCCTTCAGTCAAGCACAATAACATAATAACCCTAATGGAATCTTGTGTTTTGATATCTCACTAAACTAATAACAAGTAAATTAAATCTAATTTGTGCTCACCAAAGCTTATGGCAAAAAGTGGCGGTTAGAAATAATAAAATTAAATAGGCATAAGAGACATATAATCATGTCAATGTATACGAGATCCTAATGCATGGAAGATAAGTAAAAATACATATCTATCTACTCATACAAAGGTGGAACAAAGTTAGGAATACTTACCTTTGACGATGAACCTATCGAGCCTCAATCTCTACCTTGGCCAAGGTTCTTTGCAAGAGGTTGTTGTGGTATGTAAGGATGACAAAGAAAAATTAGATCTAAGCTATACAACTTATCAATACATCCAAAAGACTTCTCCACAAGATAAGATCTATATCTCCAAAAAAAGTATGAAACCCTAAGCTTACTCCTAAAGTAGAATGGTCAATAAATAGATGCACAATAGCTCTTACTTCTTCTCTTCTCTAAATAATGGTGAAATTAACTTGCATATATAGGCATATTTGACCCTAAACCCTTTTGAAAATATCAGTTGACAGGGTCGACCTAGTCAACCTAGCACAATTTCAAACAATAATTCACTAGGTCATGAGCTATGGTGGCTAAGAGCCAAACTAGTTCCTAGGTGAAAATTACCGAAAACTATACACATTGGACCCAATTGACCTAATAAAACTGATTGACAAAATTCGATTAAGGTGAGGAAAAGGAGGATAAAATGTAGAAAATGATTGGAGAGGGTACAATAGAGAATAACAAGCTTAGGGATAAGTTTTTTAGGAGATAAGTGTGTAGATAATAAGTGGAAAAATGGATAATAATATTGTGATGCACCATGGTCTACCCACCCCTTTTCCAATGTACCCCTTAAGGTGTGTACTCGGAGAGATTAAGACTCGATGGGTTATTACAAGATATAAAGTGTCAATAATCGATAAAAGTTTGAAAATATTATGTGTATACACATTACAGCCCAAGATTTAGAAGTGATAACTCTAAGAACATTACACATGAAGCTGAAAGAAAATATTGCAAAACAAATAAATGCAAGTGTTATTCATAAATATGATATGCTAGTACAAAGGAATTTTATTGCATAAATAGTTAAGGTAAAACATAGAACTAGCCTAACTGGCCACTGTGGGATAAATCCTCACATAGTAAAAACTTACTAAAGGATGAAATAACTATCTAATACACTATAAAACATAAAAAAAATACATGAAATACATATTCTAACACCCCCCCTCTCCTTAAGTGAATCTACAAAATAACAATAGCCAAAAAATAAATAGTGGAATATCCACAGTATGAGTCCTAAAAACTAGGCCTGATAAGGTACTCATGTACAATATGTATCCATGAAATTAAGATTGAATATTTACTTACAAACACCCCATAAGGAAAAATTCTAAAACCCCAATCATGCCATGTAAGTAAAAGAAATGAGGTGATGTAAAAGGCTTCATGAATATGTCTACAACCTATTTCTAAGTCAGAAGTACTCTAAGATAATAACTCCATCTTGAATGTGGTGATGAATTAAGTGCATATGTACCTCGATATGCTTGGTCTACTAATCCTCAATTAGGTTTTGATATTCATGAATTAAACTATGGTTATCATACCAAATTATAGTGGGTGAAATTTTCATGAAGCCAAACTTTGTCAATAACTCACAAAGCCAAAAAACCTACTGACTCATTATAGTTGTTGCCCTATACTCAGGCTCTATATATGAATGTTCAATAACCTGTTACTTTTGGTACAACCAAGTAATAGGTGAAGAACCAAGACAAAATATGTAGCCATAAGTGTAATGCATGTCATTAAGATAACCTATCCAATCTGAATCATTGTACCCAACTAACTTAGTAGAACCTCTAGTGTAATGTAATCCAAAATGAGTAGTGCCTTGTAAATATCATAAAACCAACTTGGTAACCTACCAATGACTGTCATGAGGGTCATGTGAAAACCTAGATACAAGCCCAAATACAAAAACAATGTTAGGGAAAGTATGGGTTAGATACATAAGAATCCTAACCATCTTCCTATACAATGTAGGATCACAAAGTGGAGTATCAAAGGAACACATTCTTTTATAGATTTTACAAAGAAATAATGAGTGAAATAAACACCAAGGGGCCCGAAATTCATCCCACTCCTTCACATGGAGGTAATCTTGTCAAGAGACAAGATGTACCCCAAGATAATCCATGCCACTTGCTTCATTGGATCATCTTTGACCAAGGACAAATCATATTTGTAATGTTGGCCCCACCTTCAAGCAAGGTCACATGGAAAACATAGATTTCAATCTGAAATAGTGATTCATGTCTCCCCACTTAGCACAAGCTTCTTTGACCACTCTTTTCATGCCCCACATGACAAATTCAACCCATGACACCTAGGCACTCAAGAATAGTGTTGTGGATACTTCACCAAGATGAGTAGTGTCTACCATATCATCAATAAATAGTACTCATAGATAGTGTTGCATGAATAGTATTTTTATCACTACATCATAAAAAAATTATTAAATTATTAAATGTTAAGTTTATTAAACTAGTGGACTATTTTGGATGGGTGTCAAACATTGTTCCCATTCACAAAAAAGTTACAATGCTTATTCGCATCTACATTGACTTTCACAAACTCAACCTCATTTGTCCTAAGGATAATTTTCCATTACCTTCAATAGATACCATCATAGATTCCATTGTTGGATATACATTGTTGTCCCTTACAGATGGTTTTTTGGGCTACAATCAAATTCATCTTTCTTTTGAAGACCAACATAAGACAATATTCACTACAGAATGGGGCACCTATTGCTATGTCAAAATTCCCTTCAGTCTTAAAAATATTGGAACTTGTCAGGTGTGAAATCACTATTCATAGTCATTATTCACAAATCACTACTTATGGTGATGTGGCATGCTAGTGATGTGTATGGTTAACGATATAGCTGATTGGTGATATGGTAGGACCCATGTAGTATCTCTCCCAAGTGTGATCAGGTCGATGTGATGGGAGTGGGGCATAGCACTCCACCAAGGCATATGGGTTTTATCTTTGGTAGTCACATGGATTTATCATGTGGTTGAAAAGGCAAAGAGTTAGGTATGGGTCAAATTTATAAGGGATCCAATGTTTCACACTTGTGTAGAAATTTAAAAGGTGATTGAAACACCTTTTGGACTTTAATTTTCACATGAAGAAGAAGACAAAAGTTTACTGTTGTTGATTATCCTCACATGTGGAGTGGGAGATAACATTTGAAATCATATTGAATTGGCTTGGATCTTGTCAAAAGTGGAAGGTCCACTTTGTTGACCCTTTCACATGAAAACATACATTTTAATATTGATCACTAGTGCCCACATGGAATGTGGCTCATTTGTTGGGCCACCTATGATGTTACTATCTAACTCTCACTCTTGTTGTAAATTATATAAAAGCATAATATTTCCTTTGTATTTATCATCCTTAGATGGATCATTCTTGGATCCTTGCAAGTTTGGGCTAGCATGCTTGAAGAGAGGTAGAACCTAGAGGCCATGTTACTTGGATCACCTAAATTCTTAGGTTGTAATCATCATGCATGATTTGTTGTAAGCATGGATATCCTTGATGTTGGAGGTTAGAAACTAGAGGCATTATATGCTTGGCTCATTTGAGTGTTTGGTTTGTAAGCACTGAAATTATTTGCTAGAGGATTTGTTGTAAGATAAGATGTTGATGTTGAAGTATTAAAGTCTAGAAGTTGTCATTTTCCCCATGTTTTTTCCTTTCACATTGCAAGGTTTCCATGTAATCTCTTGTGTAATGTGTTCCCTCTTGTCTCATTTTTTGAAGCTTATTTTTCTGCATTATTTACTTGAACATTAGCATATATCTTATCGATCCTAACATTTAGTATTAGATCTTTTATTCCTAACATTTGGTATCAAAGACTTGGTGAAAAACTCTTGTTTGAGTGTTTTCTTTTGAAAGGATGTTTTATACAAGTTGAAGCTAATGTGATAGGAGGAGAGACCAAGTTCAAGAGTGGAAGAAAAAGGTTTTTGTTTTGGCAGGTATCTCTCTATGAAGCAAGGTGGAAGATCTCTTGGTGAATATCCCATTATATTAATGTTTCTAAAGAGAATCCCATAGATTAGTGGAGGATAAGTTGAAAAAACTTTTCCAGACAAGTCAGCAACCTACATAGTGTTCTTGTTGAAGATGAAGTAATTATATAGATTGGAAGCAAATCGGTCTCTTTTTGGGGAGGTTGAGGACAAGGTATGACCTTGTTTTGGTTTTTGGAAACAAATAAGAAGGGTTGTATGATGTGATATCCTACTAACCACATGTTATTAGCTAATATTTTGTAGATGATTAAAATTCATGAAAAGGAAGGAGCTACAAATAAACCTGAAGTTGTATCTATTTTGAAGTTGTTGAGGATGAGGAAGATTAAGATTCAAATGAATAAGTAAGACCTAGTGTTATCAAAAGGATAAGGTCATGTGTTTGGACATACGGTAGGGTAGTGATGTATTTTGGATGCATTTTTAAGGCTTGAAAACTTGATAGGTGTATTGGTGAATTGAGGAGCATGATGACTTCCCTGGAGCTGTGTAATATCCCCAAATGGGATATTTTTAATTACACATAAAAATACAATACAAAAATAACCAATTCATAAAACAACTATAAAATATGGTCTACATATGAAAATGATGAAGATACATATAATTAAACAAGAAACTCTTACAACAATATTGGCAACTCTGAAGCACAATCACAATCTCTAAGTGAGATTGTCCTACTAAACTAAAGGGGTTTCATACTATGATCCAAGAAATCAATGGGGTTTCATCCAATGATCTCAATCTCCAATGGGTTTTCATCCAAGGAATATGAACGAATGAACATAAGTTCAAATCTCACAAATGAGTAGTTTCAAAATATAATCTAAGAATTATATTTACAAAATAAATAGCTCCTACTTATAGAATTTACAAGAAGAAGAGAGGCTATGAGAGAGAATCTTTATGTGGAGGAAAATTGTGCCATCCTACATGTCGAACATAGTAACCACATGTGAATTATCTATCTTGTTTTGAAAATGAGTTAACAAAGAAGAAAATCAAGGGGGAAATGATTAGCCTCCCCATGTGACTCTAAGAATGGTGCCCCACTTCCACATGTGAGCCAAATCTAGAATAGTAAAATCTTGTATTTTTTTTCATGTGCACATAAGATTCCATGACAAGTTTCAATCTTTTTTTTTACCATCCAAGATATGAAAATCATGGAGATACCCTTGTAATTCACCCCATATAACCATTAGTGGAAAGCTACACCCCACTTCTTTTTTATTAACTTTTTCCCATGCCACATCATTTAAATTACACCTCACCACTATGCCACATCACCATGGATAGTCACTGTGAATGGTAGCCATAAATAGTACCTATTAATAGTAACTTGGGAATAGTGATCACTTCCAATCATGAGCTTCTTGTACTCCTTACTGAATGTCATAACTACTCTTTGAAATAACCAATGGATTCATCTTGACCCCCTGAACACAATGCCACTAATTGAATTTGATTCTAAAAATGATGTCACTCTCCAAGAAATTTGGAGCTTATAAAAATGTTGGAAGGATATAAAAAGGGGACATTATAGTCTTCCCTCTCCAATTTTGATTGTCCTCAAATAATCACAACTCAAGCTCCGATTGATCCTGGGTAGAGCCCAATGAAGTTTCAAGATCCTAGATCAATCTCAGGAAGATCTCACCATGTTATCTTTCACCACTCTAATTAAAATCGGAATACCATCGTGACAAGTCTACACTCTTCTTTCTTGTAATCTAACTAAAAAGTTCTAAAAAACCAAGTCAAAATACCTATAAGGACTTGATTTTATAACATAGAATATATCATGCCATAGAATCTCAGTACAATCAACATCTGAAATCCCATTTTGTATCATGATCCTAGGTAACATGAAAATTAATTTGTTAAATAAAAAGCATGATTCTCAACATAACTTATTATGGTGTCCCAATAATGATGCAAATTAATCCATGTCAATTAGATGATACAATTGATTACAACAATGTTAAAACTAAAATTTAAATTCATATCTATCTTAAGAATGCTTTTGCTATCATAAACTAATAGTACCTCATTAACACTCAATTTCTGAGTATTAGAAAGGCAACCCCATGCACACCAATCCACAAAATCAAGTTTAATATCACTGCAACATCTAAAATTACAAGGGTTGTCTATATAAAGTGATTGAAACAACCAGTACTCACCCATGTGGAAGTTAGAAATAGCTAAATCATGTCTAAAAAATCTCCCATAATATGCAGCCATAAAACCTACAAGTACTCAAAATTAATTTGCTCAATGACTAATTTTATCAAAATCAACATTATAATACTAGGGCAGCAGCTACAACGATGAAATATGCTTGTATGTATAGAATATGTGATCATGGAAAAGGATGAAAGGATTTATCCAATGACTAGATTACCTCTATCAATCAATTCCAATCAAAAAACACTCCACTCCTTGGCTAGAAATACTTGAAAATCCTTCTGCATGCAAGTAGCAATAATCATGTTTTGGTTGATTGGAAGGTGGATAGAAGCTCCACATCTAAATTTTATCCAATGATATTCCATAAAATATTTCCTTGGTAAAAAACAACCTTATCTTCATTGATTATCAATTGATTCTTACAATTATGCAACTCACTAGGCCTTTGATAAAAATTAGATTCACACAATAAATTTTTTGATTTATCTTCAAGAACATTACTCTTAAATTCAATTATCTCTAAGACATATTTTTTAAACATATTCTTAACATATTTTTATGCATGCATTTCAATGGAGTCATTCTGGAACTCTATCATACATACCTATTGAGATAAATCCTTTCCTCCATCAAATTTTTTTTCAATGAACTCCTCTTCTTCTTCCTTCTCCTCATTGTGATGTATCTTACCTTCCCCAAGGCATCTATGTCTAGGTTCCTAGGGTTCATTGCATGAGAAACAAATATTTTTCCTTGCCTTTGTATTCACATTTGCTTTCTTGGGAAACTCTTTTTGAAAATATTACTTAGAAGGGAAATATTTGCTTTGAACTTTACTTTTATGAGGTGGTGAAAACTCCATGTCCTTATCAAACCTATCAATCAATATTTGTATGAAGTACAAATGAGAAGTGATACTTCTATGTCCCAAAGTTACCAAACCCTGGTACCACCACTCATAATCCTTCTCATCTAAATGAAGTGTGGCATACTTAATGGCTTCTATATGCAATCATAAATGCATCATGTCTATAAATCAATCTTGGCTTGGAGAAGATAGAGCATACCTACACTTTGGATTGGAGATACACTTTTTAAGTTGGATCATGACCAATATGGGCATCTACTATATCCAATTAGGGGATCACTTGTCACAACACATCACCTAATGGAATCTTGTGTTTTGATATCTCACTAAACTATAGGGTATATGTTCATAGTAGGTGGTACAATAGTCATCTAAATATCATTTCTACAAAATGTTTGGTCACTTTCAACCATAAAGGTTGAGTATGTTTCCATTAAAAAAAAAGCAAAGAAATGATTTGGTTATAGAGGTTGATGGAAGAGTTGGGACACCAACAAGGAAAATGTAAACTAACTAGTGATAGTCAGAGCACCATCGATCTATTAAAAACACAATGTTTCACTCCAAGATAAAACACATTCAATTGTGGTATCACTTCATTTAGAAAGTATTGGAGGAGGAGGAATTGAAGCTGGATAAGATTCACACTAGTGAAAATATTGTGAATATGATGACCAAAGTGGTTGCAAGAATGAAGAAGATCAAAGTGAATAATTTATTTAGTGCATTCAGTAAAATATACGGTTGTGTCTATTGACTTCAAGTGAGAGAATTTTTGGGTGTGAAGTTATTATTCACAATCACTATTCATGGTGACATGGCATCTTAGTGATGTGAAATATAGGTGATGTGATAGGAAGGTGATGTGGCTTGTTGGTGATGTGGCATAGCCCATGAATAATATTCCATGTGGAAAGTTGATGTGAATAAATAATGGGGTGTAACACTGCATTAAAAGATAAGGTTTTTATGGTTTTAGTGATTCACTTATTTTTTATCCTTTGGTGTAAAAGACAAAGATGAGTTTTGTCTTCTTATGATCAAGTGGAAGTTTTGTATTCTTGTGGTCAAGTGGGAGTTTTGTTTTCTAGTGGCCATATGAGGGATAAGGACAAATAAGGTCATGGTTTTGGCTCACAATTTTAGTTTCCATGGTTTTGGTGCCCATGGTTTTGGAGGCAGATGTAGGTGATCATGAAGCATCATGAATATGCTCTTCTTTTATC